>JAUDYJ010000011.1:4426233-4751233 GCA_030761175.1 Masticophis lateralis
CTTCTTAAAGACTTTGCTTGGCAGATTACATCTCTGATACAGTATTGATCTGCTTTCTGGACTGAAGGGTAAAAACCAGCATTTTAAATTGAGCCTTCAGCATCAACCAGGTGCCAACGGAGCCCTGGAAACGATAAAATGCAACCGATTTACTGGTTGTGTAGAATCACCGGTAACAACAACCCAAACCCCGGTTGTGGTTTTGTTCCACCTGCGGTCCCCAAGCCAGTATAGGCAATCCTCGCCTTAACGACCACAACTGAGCCCAAAATTTCCATTGCTAAACCAGAACATATGTTCGGTGAGTTCTGCCCCCTTTTACAACCGTCCAGGCCACCGTTGTTGAGTGAATCGGTTCAGGTGTTAAGTTAGAAACTGTTGTGGCACGTCAGCGGCCTGTGCAGCTAGTGGCTGATTCGGACAGTGAGGAGGCTGGTGTGGTGCTGCATCAGCAGCCTGTGCAGCTGGTGCTCGAGTCAAACAATGAGGAGGCTGGAGAAGATGTGGTGCCAGAGGCGGGGGGATTCAGCCAGGGCCTTCAGAACCTCCAGAAGCTCCTTTAAGTGAAGAGGACAAAGAGGAGGAGCCTCTTCTCAATGCACGGGCGCACAGAGCTGCCAAAAGGCAGGAGTGGCTCCTCAGGAGGAGGTCTCCTCAAGAGTAAGGCTTGGGGCTAATTGGCCACTCCCTTAGCCTATTTAAGGAGGAATGCCGACTGAAGCAATTTGCAGCGAACAACTTTGTTCACTCTCCTTCGTGTCTTGTCTTGCTTATCTTATCAGCTTCCTGCAAATTGCTTCTGAGCATTCTGCCCACCACAGTAAGATTACGATTATTTATTCTTTGGATTCTTGGAGGCTGTTAAGAAAGTTAATTAACAGCCTTTATTTGAAAAAGACTGATTTAATTTAGTAAACTAAGGTTTGTACAGACTTTGTGTGTGCTGCGTTCTTTGGGGTCCGTAGCTGGGGCAGAACAGAAACGCGGCTGTTAAGCGAATCTTGGCTCCCCACACCCCCCTGTTGACTTTGCTCATCAGAAAGGGACCCAAAGGGGGATCACATGATCCAGGGGACATGGCAACTATCATGTGTACATGCCAGTTTTCAAGCGTGTGCATGTTAATCACGTGATTATGTGATGGAGGGGCTGCAATGGTTAGAAGGGTGGAAAAAAGGACATCAGTTGCTTTTTCTGCAGGGACGTTGTAACTTCAACTGGTCATTAAATGAATGGTTGTCAGAAGAACTACCCGGAGCTTCCAGTTTCAAAACTACCGCTGTCAGTTATGACTCAGAGGTCACGTTTAAACAGTCACAGGGAACATTTCCTTCTGCAAAATGCAGAGTTCCTAAAAAACGCAACACATAACCAGACAAGCCCAGCTATGATTATAGCCCGCGGTAGGTCTTATACCTGCATTCCTTAACCTGATGCTGCCAGGTGTGTAGGATTACAACTACAGGTAGATCCTCATCTGACAGTGAGAGCCATCAACCCATGAAACAGAAGTTGCCTTCAGAAGTTGTGGGAGCTTCATCACTGGAGGCTTTCAAGAAGAGACTGGACGGCCATCTGCCAGAAATGGTGTAGGATCTCCTGCTTGGGTGTGGAGTTGGACTAGATGATCTCCAAGGTCTCTTCCAATTCCATTAATCTGTTAAACCATGGTTTAACATAATGGGTGAACCAGACATAAGAGGACCACTAAGGATCCCGTTATTTCTTTGGGGCCATGGGTTGGGAATGAATGCGGACTGAAGGATGGCTGCAACAGGACTCTCCGGCTGTGGGGCCACAGCTGGTCAGCAACCAGCAACCACGATCCATCAGCCCGGGAGTTGCAACTAAGCGCTGATCCAAGATTTCCAGCAAGCTAATCTAACTGATGGGCTTTCATCAGTGTCCCCCCAACAATTAAATCACAGGTAACAAAGCTCCCCCACTCGCTTTGAAGGAATTGCTGCGCATTGTTTCCAAGATGGCTTTCTTCCAGCTAAGATAACATTCCATTAGAATTACACAAGCAGCATACCAAGATGCTCACGCGCGCTGTATTGCTGTTTGCTTCCCATACGGGGAATTGACCCGGAGCTCAGCCAAATTTGCATTTTTAGGTCATGTGCTCAGCTTTGGGTGAGCATCAGTTGGGTGGGTGCGCAGCAGCGCAGAGCAGAATGACGCCCGTCCTAGACTGTTTCCGTTTTCATTTGTTGTTAAACATTTATTGTATTACTTTTTATAAATGACTCAGGGTAGTGAATATATCTAATCCTCCCTCTATTTTCCCCACAATGACACTCCAAGGCAGATTGGGTTAAGGGAGAGGGATGTGCCCAAAGTTCTTGACAGCCAGCTTTCATACTTAAAGCAGGACTAGAACTCACCTTCTCCTGGTGATTGGCCCAAAGTCACCCCATTGGCTTTCACAGCTAAGGCGGGACTAGAACTCACTTTCTCCTGATGATTGGCCCAAAAGTCACCCAGTTGATTTTCATGTCTAAGGCAGGACTAGAATTCATGTCTCCTGATGATAGGCCCAAAGTCACCCAGTTAGCTTTCATGTCTAAGGCAGAACTAGAACTCACTGTCTCCTGGTGATTGGCCCAAAAATCACCCAGTTGGCTTTCATGTCTAAGGCGGGACTTGAACTCACTGTCTCCTGGTTGGCCCAAAGGCACCCAGTTGGCTTTCATGTCTAAGGCAGGGCTAGAATTCACTGTCTCCTGGTGATAGGTCCAAAGTCACCCAGTTGGTTTTCATGTCTAAGGCAGGACTAGAATTCACTGTCTCCTGATTTCTAGTCTGATGCTCTCTCTCTCTCATTCTCTCTCCCTCCCTCCCACTCCCTCTTCCACTGCCAGATGATGACGATATGATGATGATGATGATTTTATCCATGATGTGTCTTGATTCATGGCGATTCTTGCAATCCTATATACAAGGCTGAGCAGAAACATCCAAGGCTGAAGGTGCAAATGTTTCTAACATCGTTTTCGGTGTGAGAATTGGCTGGCTGCAATGCGCCTAGAAGAAAACCCTCCACGATGTGCCTTAATGTGAAAGATGCAACAGGAAGTCTGAATGTTAAAAAGTTTTGGCAGGGTCTAAAACGAAGCTAAGCAATCCTGGCTGATGCAAAAGGTTAACCAGCGGTTGATCTGGGTTAATTCCTGAAACTTCCGAGAACATTTGAAAAACTGGGAAACTTGAAACGAGAGCCCAGAAAGCAGGGATGAGCAAAATACTTCTATATATCATCAAGAAAACCACACGGAGATACTCCATGAAGTCTCCCAAAGCCGCATCTGACCCAAGGGAGAGTTTACTTTTAATGGGGAGAGATTAAAATAAGAGGAAATCGTTTGATTGGAGTCCCTTCTTTTCCCCCTTTTAGTCTATGGCTCTCCGCTCACGGAGTGCTTAAACGGTGATAGCAGTGCTCAAAGACAGTTTTTAATGAAAAAAATCTCAGCGGCAAAAGAGAGAAGGTGACAATGTTACCCTTTAAAACCACAGCATGAGCTTCAATGGGGCAGACTTCCCAGGGAATGGATGCCTTTGGGAGAAAGGAGCACAAAGGATTTTAACATCGTCTTGTCACTAGTCCCTGGTAAAGAATCTCAGCAACTCGAGCTGCCTTTTTAAACTGGTGAGGTTATTGATTTATTATAATTATTTGCAGCACTGATGATGCTACTATATAAGGACCCCTTATATAATTATTTACTTGTTTATTTAGAAGGCTTAGATGGCTGTCTATTAATCTATTTATTTGTATCCTTCCTTTATTGTGTGTGTGTGTGTGTGTGTGTGTGTGTGTTTTACAAATAACTCAAGATGGCAAACCTATCCAAACACAGTTTCCTCTTCCTATTTTCCTTGCAACAACCACCCTGTAAGGTGGGCTCGGGCTGAGAGACACGGAACGGCCCAAAGTCACCCAGCTGGCTTCCGGGACTAAAGCGGGACTTGGACTCAGGTGGAGAATGCGAGTTCAAATCCCGCCTTAGAATTTAGAAAAATAGAATCATTGAACTCGTACAATGATGCTAAACGGGTCATAACAATCTGTAAAATAGTGTTAAAAATAAAGATACCCCTATCTCTTAGCGGTTTACAGACTCAGTCTTTTGCCCCCAACAATCTGGGTCCTCATTTTATCCACCTCGGAAGGACGGAAGGCTGAGACAACTTGAGCTGGTCAGGATGAAACTCCTGGCAGTGGGCAGAATTAGCCTGCAATACTCCTTTCTAACCACTGGGAAGGAAGGAAGGAAGGAAGGAAGGAAGGAAGGAAGGAAGGAAGGAAGGAAGGAAGGAAGGAAGGACAATAGCACCTAGACTTATATACCGCTTCACAGTGCTTTCCAGCCCTCTCTAAGCAGTTTACAGAGTCAGCATCTCCCGCTCCCCAGCAATCTGGGTCCTCATTTTACCAACCTTGGAAGGATGGAAAGCCAAGTCAACTTGAGCTAGTCAGTATCGAACTTCTGGCAGTGAGCAGAATTAGCCTGCAATACTGCTTTCTAACCACTGGGAGGGAGGGAGGGAGGGAGGGAAGGAAGGAAGGAAGGTGCACAAGCACTTAGACTTATATACCGCTTCACAGCCCTCTGTAAGTGGTTTACAGAGTCAGCATCTTGAGCCCTCCCAACGATCTGAGTCCTCATTTAACTGACTTCGGAAGTAACCAGAAGTAACACCATGTGTTTCCCGAATGAATTGTAGGGAACCCCAAACTGCCCTATTCAAGGAAGCAGCAGGTAATTTTGAATCCATGGCTGGATCTGTGCATCCCGCCAAACCATGATTGGTCATCACGCATTGAACAAACCTGGGTTTCCAGATTCCATTGAACCATAAATCTGTGGCTTTACAAACCCCACTCTGGAATTGCCCCAAGCCATGGTTTGCTGGTCAAATCCTAGTGACTTGAGTTGTAACACCCAGCATTCAACCCTATCCTGCAGTTGATGGATCGGAAATTGGGGTGAGCCAACAGGCTAAACCTGTTGTATGCCTCCTATTATCACAGTAGTAGCACATCATGGCATCATTGGTGTTTTGGGCCCTTGAACCCTTTGCCACTCCTTTGGCCTTTGAGAGTTGATGTTCTCCAACTCAGCGTGACTCCAAGGTTTGCAATCATCCGAAAGGCCCCAGATCCAGGTAGACCCATGTGCCACAGCATTCCATGGACAGTTTCTCTTTCTTCTAAGAGGCTGACAGGCAGGCATCCACCAGGGAAGGAGCAATGCCCAGGATAGCAATCACAACCGGACTCTCCGGTTTTCTAGCCCACCTCCTTGGGCAAGGATTATGGGAACTGGAGTCCCAGGGAGCTGTTCAACCAGTCAGGATGGGATCCTCTTCGGAGTTGAAGGCAGTGCAGGAGACCAGCTTCCCCTTCCCCTTCCCCTCTCGACGCTCCCCCCGCCCCACCCCGGCTTTCCAACGGAGGCGGCAGCGACGGCCGGATCCAGAGGGAGGTGAGAGGCCAGGCTGGCGCAGCCGGTCCGGGGAGTTTGCCCAAGTCCGCCCGGGTTAGGCGTGAGTAAGCGAAGGAGTTGGCGCTCGCCCAGGCCGATGGCTTCAAGCAGGAGGAGGAGGAGGAAGAGGAGACTCGGGGGTCGCAGGCTGGCTCGCACTCCCCCCCCGGCTGCGCGGACTTTGCGCCGAGATCCTCCGATCAGGATCGCGGCGCAGGCCAGGAGTTGCGCGGGGTAGGAGGAGGCGGAGGAAGAAAAAGTGGGGAGTGGGTCGCGGCTCTCTTCCGGCTGCGTGGAGATCCCGTGGGTCAGGATCGCGGGTCGGCGCAGCCCGGGAGTTGCGAGGAGGAGAAGGAGGAGGAAGGAGAAAAGATGAGGAGTGGGTCGCCGCTGTTTCCCTAAGACCCCCCCTCGCTCAGGATCGCGGGTCGGCGCAGCCCGGGAGTTGCGCGGAAGAGGAGGAAGAAGAAAAAGAAGAGAACGCGGGACCAGGTGCATCGGCCAGCCTCCCCCAGCACCCGGCCGCTCTTCCCCAGCCCGGTCGGCGGGGCGCAGCTTCTCCTTTAAGGCGGGCGGGCGGGCGGGGGCGGGGGCCCGGGCAGGGCCGGGAGGGGGGGGGGGGCGCGTCGGCGGGCCCCTCCCCGCCCTCTGACGTCGCCCTATAGGCTGCCGCGCCGCTCGCCCACTCCGCCTCCCCAGCCAGGAAACGGGGGCCGGCGGGGAGCGCAGCGCGCCGAGCCAGACAGCGGCTCATTAGCCAGCGGCGTCGCCGCGATGAACTTGTCGGGAACCTGAAGCCGGAGCGCAGCCAGGGACAGGAGCCGCAGCCGCCCCCCGAGGAAGGCAGGCAGGCAGCAAGGCGGGCAGGCGGGCCCCGCGCCTGGCGCTCCCGAGTGGATGTAAAGCGCTGGGCCAGCGCCGCTGCAAGATGCTTCTAGTTTCCCCGCGGGTAGAAGCACCACGCATGGAGCCCCACATCACGGTGAGCCCCGGCGGCAGGGAGGGGCAGGGAGATTGGGGCGGCCGCTTGGCCTTCTTTCGTCCCGGAGCTTCATTGTATCTCGGCGAGGCAGCCGCCACTCGGGGGAGGAAGAGAACCGGGGAAGGAGGGAGGGGGAGAGGCTCGGCCAGCGATCCCCACTGAAGGCTTTCCTTCCTTCTTTCCCTCCCTTGCCCTGTTCCTTCCTTCCCCCCTTCCCTTCTCTTCCTTCCCTCCTTTCCTCCCTCCCTCCTTTGCCCTTTTCCTTCCTTCCTTCCTCCCTCCTTCCCTCCCCTCTTTCCTTCCTTCCTTCCGTTGCCTCCTCCCTCCCTCCCTTCTCTTCTCTTCCTTCCCTCCTTCCCTCCTTTTCCTTCCTTCCTTCCTTCCCTCCTTCCTTCCCTCGTTCCCTTGCCCCCTTCCTCCCTCCCTCCTTTCTTTTCTCTTCCTTCCTTCCTTTCCTCCCTCCTTTGCCCTTTCCCTCCCTTCCTTTCTTCCTCCCTCCCTCCCTCCTTTCCTCCCTCCCTCCTTTTCCTTCCTTCCTTCCCTCATTCCCTTGCCCCCTTCCTCCCTCCCCCTTTCTTTTCTCTTCCTTCCTTCCTTTCCTCCCTCCTTTGCCCTTTCCCTCCCTTCCTTTCTTCCTCCCTCCCTCCCTCCCTTCCCTTCTCTTCCTTCTCTCCTTTCCTTCCTCCCTCCCTCGCCCTTTTCTTTCCTTCTTCCCTCCCTCCCTCCCTCCTTTTCCTTCCCTTCCTCCTTCCCTTCCTCCCTTCTCTTCTTGCCCGGCAGCGTAGCTTTACTCGGGGGAGGGAGAGAGGGAGGGAGGGGGGTGAATCTGTGGCCGCCCGGTTCTGGCCGGGTTTCTTCTCCGTTCCGGGCCGCGGCGGGGCCGGGAGATGGAGGGAAGGCACCGGCTGGCTTCTCGGAAGGCCGGCTCGTTCCAGAGCGGCGGGCGGGCGGGCGGACAGGGGGGAAGGGCAGGCCCGGCGGGCGGGCGGGCGCGCTCGGCGAAGGCAGACAAAGTGCCGCTGTCTTCGAGGCGGCGGGGCCGGTTGGGGAGCAGCAGAAGCAGCTGCCGGCGGCGGAGGCGACCAAGCGGGGGAGACGCGCTCCTGACTCGCTCCTTGTTTCACACTCACACACACACACACACACACACACACACCCCACGCAGGAAGCGTGGGTCCTCCCCCGCCCCCGTTCCCCACGCAGGGCACCCGAGGCTGAGTCGGTGGCCTCGACTTCCCCCCCCCCTCCCGCCCATCACCTCTGGAGCCCTCCCCCTCCCTCCTCCTCCCCCCCCCCTTTTCCATCCTGGCTGGTCCCTCCAGCAGCCTGTCACGAAGCTGCGTGGGGGGGGGGGGAGTGATTGTGGGTCGGGGGTGGGGGGGGGGCTTGAGACCCGCGAAGGCGACTCGCATTGTGCGCGAGGATTTGAAAAAAAAAAACAAACAAACCCCGGAGACGGCGTGATGGGGCTGGACCGAGCCGGGGCTCCTGGCTGTGTTAGGAGATCCATCAGTTTTTCTGCGAAGGGAAAAAAAAACTCGCTTGTCTTTATTCTGGATGAAATCGCTGACGGCGCAGGTTGAGGTTTTAATGGGGGGGGGGGGGGGGGAGTTTAATAGAAAGGAAAAAAGGGGGGGGTAGAGCGAAGAGTTTTTACAAGGAGGCGTGCTTTCAGCCAAAGGTACCCTAATCCAGAAATAATAATAATAATAATAATAATATAATAATAATAATAATAATAATAATAATAATAATAATAATAATAATAATAATAATAGGTACTTGGTTGATACCTAGGACGCTGGCAGCAACCCGTATCAACCATTAGCACCAGTCAGTGGTATCTGTGATGCGTTATTGAATGTTCAGTTGACTGAGTTTCATGTTTAATGAATAAAAATATAATAATAATAATAATAATAATAATAATAATAATAATAATCACCAGTCAATGGTATTTGTGATGTGTTTTTGAATGTTCAGTTGACTGAGTTTCATGGTTAATGAATAAAGTAAAATGATGATGATGATGATGATGATGATGATGATGGATCCTTAAAGCTTCCTTCTGGGGATGAGGATGCTCCCTCCCTCTCCCCAGGACTACTTCTGAAATCTTGATAGTTTCTCTTATCTTTAAAAGGATTCCCGGGTGCCGCTTCTCCTCCCCACCTCCCCCCCCCCCCACGTGTGTTCTTGGACCCATCCTAAGGACTCCAGGGTGGGGGCTGTTTTCCCCTCCGTCCTTTTCTAAAGGGTGAAGAGGTCTGAGTGAGGAGACCCCCACCCTGCTGCTACCATCCTGTCAAACTGCCACAGAGATCCATATTTGTGTGTCTGTGTGTGTTGTCCTTTTTCTTCTGCTCTGGGAAGGGAAAATAAATCAAACTTCCTTAAGGGTTGGAAAAGCTGCTTCTCCAAAGTTCCTTAGTTCCGGCTTTTTTGCTTTGCCTTGTGGTGAATTTTTCCTCCTCCTCCTCCTCCTCCTCCTCCTCCGTCTCTTTCCACCCGTGCTGACTCATGTCTTTAACCCAAAAAAAAAAAAAGTATTTTGATTTCTCACCCAGTGATTAAGAGGTAAGGTTGAAGGAGCCACTTTGCAGAATAAACAAGGGCTGTGTTGTTGACTGGAGACTTCAGCTGTCTCTCTCTCCTTCCCTCTCTCTTTCTCTCTTTCCCTCTCTCTCCTCCCTCCCTCCTTCTGTCTCTGTCTCTTTCCCTATCTTTTTCTCCTTCTCTCCTCCTTCTCTCTCTCCTTCTCTTTCTCTCTCTCTCTTCTCCCTCTTTTCTCTCTCTCCTCTCCTTCTCTCTTCTGTCTCTCTCTTTCTCTCTTCTCCCTCCCCCTCTGTCTCTTCCTCTCTTTTTCTCCTTCTCTCTCCTCTCTCTCTTTTCTCTCTCTTTCTCTCTCTCTCTTCTCTCTCCTCTCTCTTTTCCCTCTCTCCTTCCCTCTCTCTCCTCCCTCCTTCTGTCTCTTTCTGTCTCTTTCTCCTTCTCTCCTCCTCCTCTCTCTCTTTCTTTCTCTCTTTCTCTTCTCTCTCTTCTCTCTCCTTCCTTCTCTCTTCTCTCTCTCTCTTTCTCTCTCCTCCCTCCCTCCCTCTGTCTCTGTCTCTCTCTCTCTTTGGCTCCTTTTCTCCTCCTCTCTCTGTAAGAGGAGGCAGCAGGCCGGTGGCCTCTACTTTGCTGCTTCTCCTCCTGATTAATTGCAGGGGGTCTCTCTCCTCCTTCCCCCCCCAATGCATTTGCCACCCTGTCTGCAGACGAGCCCTCCCCAATTGAGACATTCGGGGAGTGGGGAGATGGTGCCCTCTTCTTTGGGTGCCTTCCCCTCACCCCACCCCAACTGGTGTTACACAGCCCTGGGTTTTGTTATCCTTGTGTGTGTGTGTGTTTAGGGGTGGCTGTGTAACCAGGGTGATCAGGAGGAGAGTAATCCTGGAAGGGGACACACACACACACACACACACACACACACACAGGAGGAGAAAGAGGATGACAGTTCTCCCTCCCTCCCTTTTTCTTTTCAAACTGCTCCTCCTGCCTGGAATAATACATTTTAAAAGCCGCTTTCTCTCGGATTCTCCTTCCTGCAGGCTGGATTTAGGAGGAGGGAGGAGGGGAGGAGGGGGGAATGAGGAGGGGGTGGGAGAGGAATGGCACTGTGTGTCTTCATACTGGCATTGGTGCCGGGAGATTAATGGGTTGTGGGGAGGGGGGGAGGCTGTCTCCGTTTGCCAGCCTCCCTCCCTCCCTCCGCTGTGGGTTTTCCCTCTTGGCAACTTGCAGAGGTGGGGAGTGGGTGGGGGGTCTCAGATTCCTTCCTAATTCTCTCTGTCTCTCTTTTTTTTTTTAACAATTGCCAAAAATGGGGAGCAAAGGCCTTATTTTTGAGTATCCGCAAAAGGCAGGTTAGTTCGCAACTTGCGAGCATTTCGTTTAGCGGCCGCTCAAAGTTACGACGGCGACCCAGGAGCAGTATTTGATGCACCGTTGCAACATCCCCGTGAGTCACCTGATCCCAAAATCTGCCCCCCAACTGCCTCACATTCATGAGGGTTGCACAGGCCGCATGATTTCCCCTTAGGAGACCTTCTGGCAAACCGAGCCAACCCTGTTACTGACATAACCGTTGCAGTGATTCACTTAGCAGCTGTGGCAAAAAAAACCCATAAAAGTGTGGGGGGAGGGGCAAACTGTTGCCTTGCTTTGCAACGAGAGGGTTGGACTCAATGGTCATAAGGTGAGGACTTACCATTAAATAGCCTTCTCCCCCTGCTTACTCACCAGAGTTACAGCCTCAGACACAGGGGCCCACCCCGGTGTATTGAGTGGGTGGATTCTTCTGTCTGTGGGTCTGCAAAGTTAGGGATTAGGAAAAGGCCTCTCTGTCTGGTAGAGTTGTTCCAGGAAGTCCTCGACTTACGACCACAACAGAACAACCCCCCCCCAAGATTTCTATTGTTCTGTTGTTAAGCGAGACATTTGTTAAACATGTTTCACCCCGTTTTATGACCTTTTTCGCCACAGTTGTTAAGTAAATTGCCGCAGTTGTTAAATTATTCGCACGATTGCTAAGTGAGCCTGGCTCCCTCGTGAGCTTTTCTTGTCCGAAAGTTTGCAAAAGGGCACCGTAACGGTCATAAGTATGAACCTGTTGCCAAGCGCCTGAATTTCGATCCCACAAAGGCAGTAAGTGTAAAAAACGGTCATAAGTCCCCTTTTACAGTGCGGTTGTAACGTCAAATGGTGACTAACTGAACGGTTGTGGCTTTCCCTGTGGCTTTCCCTTGTGGGTTTTCCCTGTCCAATAACCTGTTCAGAAACGTAGAGGACAGGTGGGTCTCGGTAGCCAGCCAGATACTTCTGGGTGTAAGCAGAAATTGGCCAAGCCAACATAGAAGGGATTCTTTCATCTGGCACAAGTAATAAGGGAAGAATTGTCCAAGGGATGGGCTAGAGCCTTGGGATGCCAAAAGCTAACCAAGCGTGTCATAGGGAACGACGGTAAAGACACTTCAACATCCTGGGATAAACAAGCAGGGATCTATTCCAAAGAATTAGACACTTAGTAAGAGATCAAGGGGACGTGGTGGCTCAGTGGCTAAGATACTGAGCTTGTGGATTGAAAGGTCGGCAGTTCGGCAATTTGAATCCCTAGCGCCGCGTTATGGAGTGAGCTCCCATGACTTGTCCCAGCTTCTGCCAATCTAGCCGTTCAAAAGCATGTAAAAAATACAAGTAGAAAAATAGGGACCACCTTTGGTGGGAAGGTAATGGTGTTCCATGCACCTCTGGCGTTGTGTCATGCCGGCCACATGACCACGGAGATGTCTTCGGACGGCGCTGGCTCTTTGGCTTAGAAACAGAAATGAGCACCGCCCCCTAGAGTTGGGAACGACTAGCACATATGTGCAAGAGGAACCTTTACCTTTACCTTTAAAAGATGAAGGGCCTTCTCTTGCTCTAGACCAGAGCAATGTATCTCAACCTTGGCCACTTGGGTGGACTTCAACTCCCAAAATTCTCCAGCCAACATGAATTCTGGAAGTTGAGGTCCATGCCTCTTAAACTATCAAAGGTTGAAACACATTAGGGCAATCCATGAGGTTCAAGAGAGATTCCAGTCTGTTTTCTCTTTCTTGGTCCCAAAATATGGGCTTTTCTATCGAGAAATTCATTAAAAATGAGAATCGATGGTGCCTCTTCAAATATGGGCTGTTTTTTAGACTGTCCTCCACCTACGAGTTAATTCCTGTGAGTGGAGATGAAGCTGATCTGAACAGCTCCCGCTCGGAAACTTGGCTTTTCCACCTAGTAAGGAAATATGTTGTTTTCCTATTATATAATTCTTTTCATTTTTCTATGTTTAGCTCTTTAATCTCTGATTAACTCCTAATGCATGTTAGTTTTGGAACTCCTTTAGATGTGGGAGAAACAAACCAGGAAAAACAGTAGGCAGTTTACTGAAGGGCCATCTTTGCAGATTGATTAACAGAGGGATACAATCGGGATCAAGTGAGGTACTAATACTATTCTGTAAAACCTTAGTAAGACTACACCTAGAGTACTGCATCCAGTTTTGGTCACCACACTATAAAAAGATGTTGAGACTTCTAGAAAGAGTGCAGAGAAGAGCAACCAGGATGATGAAGGGACTGCAGGCTAAAACATACAAAGAAAATATAAATATATATATTAGCTAATTATTTTAAGGGGAGGGTTTTTCAGGCATCTGAAACAAATATATAGACATGTATAAAATTAAGGCTATTAGGATTAGAAAATACATTGTAATCAATCAAAAAGGGGACAATGAAGAAAATGAAACAATATGAGAGACTTGTTAAAAAGAGGATATATTGTTGTATGTTCTGTGTTTGTCATGATGTGTAGTAATAAAACAATAAAACTTAAAAAAAAAGAAAACATACAAAGAATGATTGCAGGAACTGGGCCTGGCTAGCCTAGTGAAGAGAAGGACCAGGGGAGACAAGATAGCAGTTTTCCAATATTTGAGGGGCTACCCCAGAGAGGAGGGGGTCAAGCTATTTTCCGAAACACCTGAAGGCCAGACAAGGAATAATGGATGGAAACTGATCAAGGAGAGATTCAACCTAGAAATGAGGAGGAAATTTCTAACAGTGAGAGCAATCAACCCATGGAACAGAAGTTGCCTTCAGAAGTTGTGGGAGCTTCATCACTGGAGGCTTTCAAGAAGAGACTGGACTGCCATTTGTCAGAAGTGGTGTAGGGTCTCCGGCTTGGGTAAAGGGGTTGGAGTAGATGACCTACAAGGTCCTTTCCAAAGCTGCTAATCTGTATGGTCTGCATGGATATAGTTTCTCGGTCTTTACAGAGTGGCTGCCTCAAATCTTGATTCGAAAGAGGAGGATTGGAAAAAAAGGTAGGGTGTAAACTCCACCTTTGATAAGCAGCAAAGAAGGGCACATCGTAAAGTTGCTGAATTTGGCCCCCAGAACGGAGTGAGAATGTATGGTTGGCTTTATGTGGAAGGTTAAGCCATTATAAGATTGGCCAAATGTTGGCTTAATATGCTAGGTTAGCACAGCACAGCCATGGTACACCCCCAATCATGGTCCACTGTTAACAGTGGACCATGATTGGGGGTGTACCATGGCTGTATGGAATGGGTAGATCCATTTATCAAGAAGGGCAGCCTACAGATAGCCCTCGACTTAGGACCAGTTAAGCGAGTTTTGCTCTCTTTTATGACCTTCCTGGCCACAGTTGTTAAGTGAACCACTGCAGTTAAGTTACTAAGACGGTGGTTAAGTGAATCGGGCTTTGCTTGTCGGAAGGTCGCAAAAGGGGGATCATGTGACCCCGGGGATACTGGGACCGTCGTAAACAGGAACCAGTTATCCAAATTTTGATCACATGACCGTGGGGAGGCCGCAACAATCTAGAGTGTCATTGGCCCCCCAGTGGTCGTTGTAATTTGAAATGGTCACTAAATGAATGGTTTTTTAAATCGAGGATCAACCTGTAGTTTGTTTCCAAACGAGTGCGTGATTTCTAGTGACAACGATCCGTCAAGAGGTGGGGGGAAAAATTATTTATTATCAAATAATAAATGAAAACCCGTCCAGGTTTTAGGATGGGTTCACCTGAGAAGGACACGATAAGCTTAAAAGTTGGAGAGGGAATTCTAAGAAAGCTTCAGTATCTCTTTTATCTCTCATATTCACTAAACTTTGTAGGATTTATATCACTCTTTCCTGGACTGATGATTGTTATAATTAAGAAGGCTTGGTGGAGCAGCTGACTAAAGCGCTGTTAAATAGCACTGAGCTGCCAGCTGTTTGCAATTACTGCAAGTTCAAATCTCACCAGGCTCAAGGTTGACTCAGCCTTCCATCTTTTCGAGGTAGGTAAGATGAGGACCCAGATTGTGGGGGCAATAAGCTGACTTTGTATAAAAAAGAACACCACTTAGTGGGGGCTGAAAGCCCTACTAAGCAGGTATATACAAAAGTATGAAGGCTATTGCTTAACGCATTGTAAGCCACCCTGAGTCTCCGGAAAAGGGCGGCATATAAATCGAACCAATAAATATAAATATAAATATAAATATAAATATAAATATAAATATAAATATAAATATAAATATAAATATATATATATATATATATATATATATATATATATATATATATATATATATATATAAATACTTTGAATATGATCTTATTCAAGCATGTTGATCAGTAGTGGTTTTCACTTACCTTCACTACTGCTTCGGAACTGAGTGTCCGTGATGACATCTGGGTGGGTGGGCGGAGCCTCCTTCCGCCGCTACAGTTTCGCCCAAACCGGGGTGAACCAGTAGAAACCCACCACTGATGCTGATCATCTCCTTGAGTGGTGTGTGGGATAGACAGACAATTCCTCAAAGGCAAGGTTTCTTGCTGGCAGTGGTGGTCCCATACCACGTTCGAGAGAGCCCATCGTCCACCATCTGAAAAAGGGGTCCTCAAACTTGGCAACTTTAAGACTTGTGGAGAATTCTGGGAGTTGAAGTCCATAAGTCTTAAAGCTGTCAAGTTTGAAGATCTAAAAGAACTCTCTAGGACAGGGGTGGGCAACTGTGGCCTTTTTATAATGTCTGGACTTCAACTCCCAGAATTCCTGAGCCAGTTTGGCTATCTCAGAATTCTGGGAGTTGAAGTCCACAGGTTGTAAAAGGGCCACAGTTGCCCACCCCTGCCGTAGGAGGACCTCAATGCTCATTAAACTCTTGAAAACAGAAGCGCTAAAAAGCTTTGTTTGAAGGATGCGTGGAAAGATCTTGGGCATCAAGGCAGCTCTGTTTGGATCCCATCTGGGATGAAAGTACCAATCATTCTTGGGGGGTGGGGGTGTGCCCAGTTTGGAAAGGCGAGAGGAATCGTGATTGGCTACACATGAGTTTTGACTTCCTCCAGCGACAGGAAGCACTTTTTGCTGGCAACTACGGTGTGCGAATGAGCGATTGGAAAAAGTTGGGTGATGGAACGTTGCACCTCGATGGAGGCTGTCTGGTTCCTTAATGTAAGAACCCATGGGCTGCTCAGAAGACCACGATACTTTTCCTGTTGATCTCATGAGTAAGTTGCCCCCAAATTCTACAGCTCCAGAATCCCCCAAGGGTGGACTCAGAAGACATTTCCCAATGCCTTGGGAATTGTCTTCTTGGGGGTGTTGTCTACTTTGGCTGACTCTTATGCTGAAGCTTAGCTGGTTTAACCAAGTTCTGCTTACTAACTTACTCAAGACCAAGACAAAGTCAAAGCCATGACAGTTTTTCTGTGATGTCACCTTCAGAAGACAGCCCTTTGATGGATCCCCAAAGTTTGTTAAGCTGAAGGCCACCGTTCTTCTCAAGAACTTGAGAGAGCTGGTTGGCTAAGGCCCTCGGTGCAAGCAAATGTGATTATAAACAATCCATCCGCTGCAAAACAGGGTCGCTCCCTTCACAGCCTCCCCCCTTTTATTCCTCTTCCTCCTCCTCCTCCTCTTTCTTCTTTGTGCTTCTCTTCTGGAGCAAGATTATTGGAAACTAAAGCTGCTGAGCAGAGCAATGGAACATATGGTGCCTCCATAAGAGAAGCAACTAAAATGGTATTGAACCTGGTGGAGTGACCAGCTGTTGGTGGCCAGCTAATCAACTCATCCCTTAAAGAAACAGCTCTCTCTCTCTTTCTCTCTCTCCCCCTCCCCATCTTCTCCCCTCCCCCTCCCCCCATCTAGATGGTTTCTTGTGTTTGCATACTAAAAAGGTCTCGCCAGGAAGAGGAAAGCAGTGATCTCATCTCCGGCTTTGCATGCCTTTTCTTCTGCTTTGCACCCTCCTCTCCCCTCCCCCCAAAAATATTTGGGTGCAGAATGGGACAGGGAGTAATGCCTGGTAATGGGTCCTCTGGTGCTTAGAAGTCAAACTGGTAGATTTTTTTACCCTCATGGGCAAGGCAACTGGGGTTTCCATCAAGGAAAAGGGAGTTCAGTTTCTGAATACTTTATTGAATCAAATGCCTTTTATTTGGCCAAGTTTGATCAGACACACAAGGAATTTGTCTCTGGTACGGAAGCACTCCGTGGACATGCAAAGAAACAGAGAGAATATATTACAGCCACACTAGATGGGTTAATATACAGGTAGTCCTTGACTTACAACAGATCGTTCAAAGTTACAACGACACCGGGGGAAAAAGGCGACTTATGATGCGTTTTTCAGCCGCTGCGGCATCCCCATGGTCAAGTGATCAAAATTCAGAACGCTTGGCAACTGCCATGTACTTATGATGGTTGCAGTGTCCCTGGGGTCATGTGGGTCTCCTTTGCCGACTTTCTGACTAGTGAAGTCAAGGGGGAAGCTGGAACCATCTTACTAACTTAACACCTGCCGGGATTCACTTAATAACGGTGGCAAGAAAGTTGTAAAAGGGGACAAAACTCACTTAACAAAGACCTCAGCAACAGACACATTGGGCATAATTGTGATGGTAAATCAAGGACTACCTGTATGAAGTATAATATAATATAATATATAATATAAAAGGTAAAAAGGTAAAGGTTTCCCTCACACATACGTGCTAGTCATTCCCGACTCTAGGGGGCGGTGCTCATCTCCGTTTCAAAGCCGAAGAGCCAGCGCTGTCCGAAGACGTCTCCGTGGTCATGTGGCCGGCATGACTCAACGCCAAAGGCGCACGGAACGCTGTTCCCTTCCCACCAAAGGTGGTCCCTATTTCTCTACTTGCATTTTTTATGTGCTTTCAAACTGCTAGGTTGGCAGAAGCTGAGACAAATCATGGGAGCTCACCCTGTTCCGCGGCACTAGGGATTCGAACCGGTGAAATGCCGACTTTTCGATCGACAAGCTCAGCGTTTTAGCCACTGAGCCACCGCGTCCCTCAATATAGAATAATATAATATGTAATATATAATATATACATAATACATAATATAATACAGAGTTTGTACTAAGGAAAAGGAAGCTCCACTTGTGGGAGGCAACTGAAAGAAACACCTGTAATTTTGGCTCTTTGTACCCTCCGTCTGTCTCTTCTCACCCCGCCACACATACACTCCCACCGTCATTGTGTAAGGATTATTTCAGCAATAATAAGTGAAGACAGCTGATTTTCTAGTAGTTAGTCTTCCCTGGTGCCCCAGACTGATGGGGGGAGAGAGAGTTGCTACTCAACAGCCTTTACTTCTCCGAAGTGCTTCTAAAACTACAAATCTCACGGCTACCCTCCTTCTCTTCCTCCTCCACAGCCAAACCTTGCAATTAGCCCCTTGCCGATAGCAGAGATCGGCTTCTATCCAGCCATCTTGTCTTCCTGCCAAGCCACACACACACACACAAGCACACACCCAGCTGCTTACGCCTTGAGAAATCCACTCTTCCCCAAACTCTCAAGAGTGTGTTAACCGAGGGAAACCGGGCTGGCTGGAGCTGAGAACGAAGCTAACTTTCTCCCGGTTTTGGCAGGATCACCCCCACCCACCCAGCTCCATATGTTGTGGGGAAATAACAGTGACTCCCTTTTGTGTGTGTGTGTAAATCAATTTAGAGAAAGACGCTTCTGGGTTTAGAAGCGAGAGAGGAGCAGAAGTGACCAGGTTATTCCATGTTAGGAAAACATGAGCAAAGGGCGATTGTGATGTTTTCCGTCCTGCTGACGTCGGTGGTGACACAGCTGTGTAGGCTGCAGTCACAACGCTTTGCAACTCAACCAGGAAATTAGTTGTTGGATTGCTCGGGGTTTGAAAAACAAGCATTCGAGCTCGCCTCTTCTGCTGCCCGAGGTGGCGGTAGAAGAGAACGACAAAACTCTGAGATTTTCCCCCTTTGTGTGTGTGTGTGTGTGTTTCAAATTGTTTAAAAGAGGAACAAAAATACAGATTTATGACAGTTCCCTTAGTGACCATTCCAAGTTGCAACAACCCTGGAAAAAAGTGGCTTGCGGCCATTTTTCACACTTATGACTCTTGCAGCATCCCCGTGTTCACGCGATTGACATTCACATGGAAGCTTGGCAACTGACTCCTATTTAGGACGGTCGCAGTATCCCAGGGTCACGGAATTCTCTTTTGTGACCTTCTGACCAGCGAAGTCAACAGGGAAGCCAAATTCACTTAACTACCGGGTTACTAATTGAATAACTGCTGTGATTCACTTAACCGACGCGGCGAGAAACGTCGTAAAATGGGGCGAAACTCACGTAACAAATGTCTCACTTAGCAATCTAAATTTGGGGCTCAGTTGTCGTAACTTGAGGACTACCTGTAATAATGCTTCTTTGACCTGATAGGAGGGAGGGAGGGAGAACGAGAGAGACAGAGAGAAACAGAGAGACACATACAGAGAGAGAGAGAGAGAAACAGAGAAAGAGCGAGAGAGAGAGAGAGAGAGAGAGAGAGAGAGAGAGACAGAAACAGAGACATATAGAGATAAAGAAACAGAGACAGAGAGAGACAGACAGACAGAGAGGTAGAAAAAACAGAGAGAGAGGAGAGAAAAGGAAGGGAGGGAAAAAGAGATAAAGGAAGAAGAAGGGGAGACAGGGAGGGAGGAGGGAGAGAGGAGAGAGAGATAGACATCAAGAGAGACAGAGGGGGAGGGAGAAGGAGAGAGAGAGAGATACACAGAGAAAGAGAGAGGGAGGGAGGGAGGGAGAAACAGAGAGGGGAAGAGAGAGAGGTTTCCTGTGAACCTGTTGTGGGAAGGAGGACAGGGAGAGAAACCTTCAAGGTCTACTTGAGTCATGATGATGTTCCATTGAATGCAAAGAGGTCAACAGTGATGCTTTTGTTCCACCTTCAGATGATCACAAAATGAGCAGGGCAGCTCAAAACGAGTCACACAACCAACCGGCGGGAATCTCTGTGTGTTTTTGGTTCTTGGCCCTCTATCCATTGAGCATCCTTCAGTCGTTTGGGTCGTGATTTGGGTTTGTTTTTTTTTTTAATTCCAAGCCCAACGGACATCAACTACGCATTGATTTAAGGTAGTTGAAATCTAACTGCTGTCTGCACTGGTAGATTTTTTTTCCTAGTCTAGATTGTCCATTCATCCCAAAGGTGCTTTTTTTTCCAAGAGGAAAACTGGACTTTCTGGTTTTTCTTTGAAGAGGTTTCGCTTCTCACGCGAGAAGCTTCTTCAGCTTCTCTCAGAAGCTTCTTTTGCTCTCAGAGCTGAAGAAGCTTCTTGCACGAGAAGTGAAAAGTCTTCAAAGGAAAAAAAACCCCAGAAAGTCCAGTTGCCCCTTGAAAAAAAAACAGAAAACATCTTTGGGACAGCTATGACCTAGATGACCAAGGATCTCCATAGGTACTTTGTCATTTCAACCTGGCATAATTGACATACAGATTGTCCTTCACTTACAACTGTTCGTTCAGTGGCCATTTGAAGTTGCAACTAAAAAAAGAGACTTGCGACTCTTTTCCACACTTAACAGCCATTGTAGCATCCTCGGCCACATGTTCGGAATTTGGACGCTTGGCAACCGGTTCATATTTATGACGATTGCAATGACCCGGGGAGGGGGGGGTCACGTGATTCCCTTTTGCGATGTGACAAGGGAAGTCCATGAGGAAGCCAGGTTCACTTAACAACCATGTTATTAATTTAACACCATTTGCTGAACAATGGTGACAAGAAAGCAGAGATGGTATTCAACCAGTTCGCACGAATCGGTAGCGGCGACTGTGAGTGGGCATAATGCCGTCCTATTTAGCCATGTTTTTGAGGCTGGGTGCAAGTACAGAAGGCGTGTGTGTGCACACAGCAACCGGTGGCAAGAATATGTGGAACCAACCTCTGCAAGAAAGGTCTTTAAAGGGGGCAGAACTCACTTAACCGTCTTGTTCAGCAACAGACATTTGAGGGCCATCTGTCACGTCAAAGCAAGCACTTGTGAGTTCTCAAAATAAACCTTAGGTTCAAACTTTGGGGGTTCCCCAAGTGTTTTTGTGTGTTGGAAAACATCTGTGGTTTTCTGGTTGCAAAGCTTTTGCAGATTCGGAATTCATTTTGTCGTTTATCCTCCGGAGTGGAGAAATGCTGAATTTCCACTGGCAGCTCTTAGGGTAGGAGCACGCCGTTTAGAAACAGGTCTTTCTGGATCAGGATTGCAAAAGACCAGCCGAAGAAATCATCTGCACTTAAAAAAGATTTTTCCCGATTCAAATAATGTTCGCCGTTTCCTCTCCGGCTGCTGTCAAGAGAACGATGGGCCTTTGAAAAAAGCGGAGCAAGGCAAGGGACGGTGAAAATGACCGATCCCTTGCTAACTGGTTGGTTGGTTAGATCTATATGGGTAATCCTCCACTTACAACAGTTCATTTAGTGACTGCTTGAAGTTACAATGGCACTGGAAAAAAAAAAGTGGTCAGAGAAGACGATAGGAAAACATGGAGACTTTAAACCCGAATTTTTTTTTTTTTTTTAGTTATAACATCTGCAAAACTTGATAAGCAAAGTATATACTGTATTTTTAGGACTATAAGACACACTTTTTTGTCTTCCAAAAGGAGGTGAAAATGTCTATGTGTCTTGTAGACTGAATATTGCTGAAACCCCAGCCTCCTGCCGGCCGTTTTTTGGCCTCCGCCCGCCCCGTTTTTGGGCCTTTTTTGGCCCATTTTTGAGGCTTTTTTCAGCCCATTTTTTGTTAAAACAACAGGCTGAAAAAAGCCTTGAAAAATGGGCTGAAAAAAGCCAAAAAATGGGCTAAAAATCCTCAAAAATGGTCTGAAGAAAGCCTCCAAAATGGGCTGGAAAAAGCCTCAGAAACGGGCCAGAAAAAGCCTTGAAAATGGGTTGAAAAAGCCTCAAAAATGTGCTGAGAAAAGCCTCAAAAATGGGCCAAAAAAGGCCTCAAAAACAGGCCAAAAAGCATCCAAAATGGGCTGAAAAAAGCCTTTAAAATGGGCCAGAAAAAGCTTTGAAAATGGGTCAAAAAAGCCTTGAAAATGGGCTGAGAAAAGCCTCAAAAATGGCGGGGACCAGCTGCTCATGCATTTAAATATTTTCGGGTAGGGCTTATTTTAGTGCATGCACTCAAAAGCCCAATTGGGCTTATTATCAGGGGTGTCTTATTTTAAGGGAAACAGGGTAGTTCTACCCAAGTTGGCCACTGCTTCATTTAAGGAACAAATAACATCCTACTGCTATACATTTTCCTCCCCTTCTACCTTTCCGTAAAGACCATTATTCCCTAATTAGCCATCATCCGCTACCTGGTTTTCCGGAATAACCTGGTGGAGAAATAATAACAAATTACATTGCAGATCAAAAGATGGGCATGTCCAGGCTTCCAACTATTTTATATCAATATTGATTTGTTTTAGTTTTTTTTAAAAAAGGGGGAGCTTACATTAAAAGGAGTGTGCTTTCCAGCCCCCAGGCTCTCGAGCAATTATTTTGGTGCCATAAATGTTGATATGGACATAATGGATCTTACAACCCTCACCCTCCCAAAAAACCCCCATCTTATCCAAGCAGAAAAACACCGAGTGTTCGTTGGAGCAGAGAGATTGCTGAGTCTGAATAGACAGTCCCATATGTCTACAGACAACGCCAAGTTGGTTGCCGTAATTCAGCACAATACCACCCAGCTCTCTTTAATAATAATATACGCCAGGCCTATTGACAGATAACCAAGGCAGCACCAGTCAGCTGTAAAAAAAATATATATATGGGGGAGGGTCTCCTTCCTTCCCAGGGATTTTACATGGCTCTTTAAAAAAAAACCCACAAAAACCTGGGGAGTCCAGGTTGCTGGGAAATTCTTCCTAGGCGCCGTGCATCTTAAATTTAGAGAAAGCTGGCAGAGATAGCTGATAAAAAATTCTGCAGCTGGCATCCAAACACCAAGAGGTTGTCCATCTGTGGTGGTGGAGAAGCGGAGAAGCGGAGCCGAATTAGGTAGAATCCCTTTAGCTCTTCTTTGAAATGGGAAAATGTGTCTGTTGGGGGGCCCAAGCATTTATTTTATTTATTTTATTTTATTTGGCCCTTGAGAGAGAGAGAGAGATAGGATTCTGGTGACATTTGAAAGAACCTTGGTTTGGCATTTACATTGTCCTACCCTGGATTGGGGTGGCTTTGTAAATTATCCAGATACCTGGGGTGAGGAGGAGGAGGAGGAGGAGGAGGAGGAGGAGGAGGAGGAGGAGGAGGAGGAGGAGAAAAGAGGAGGAGGATGGCTATGAGGTCCTTGGTGCTGAGCTTGGCTGTCTTCTTTTAGACATTTCATGACCCAACTGGGGAACATCATCAGTGCTAGTAGGGAGTAAGGTTTTCTCTCTATTTTATACAATCCCTTCTACCGTTTTCTCGAAAATAAGTCCCAACCGGAAAATAAGTCCTAGCATGTTTTTTCAGGATGCTCGTAATATAAGTCCTACCCCTCCCCAAATAAGCCCCAGTTAAGATTTCCAGCCAGATGGATGCATTTAGTACCATATTTCCCCCAAAAATAAGACCTAACTAGACAATAAGCCCTAATGCGTCTTTTGGAGCAAAAATTAATATAAGAGCCGGTCTTTGTTTTAGCACTGATGATGTTGCCTTATTGGGTGATGAAGGCACAGAAGAGGCTGTACTTCCTGAGAATGCTCAGGAAGATAAATCTATCTCAGCATCTACTTCTGTCCTATTATTGCAGCACCATTGAGAGTGTCCTGACATACGGCATTCTTGCATGGTATGGGAGCAGCTCTGTAGAGGACAAAAAAGCTCTACAGAGAATCATTAAAACTGCCCAGAATAGCATTGGGCTCCAGTTACCAGCCCTGGACAACATCTTCAAATCTCATTGTTTGAGGAAGTTGCATCACATTCTCAGAGACTCTTCCCGTCCTGCTTACCATCTTTTTGGACTGTTGCCTTCTGGCAGAAGATACAGAACAATTAAAACTCGGACCACACGTTTTCTAAATAGTTTTTATCCCAGAGCTATAATTGCACTCAACCATGAACTAAAGGGCCACCATCAGTGAGCTGTTGGACAGCATGACTTGGTCTGTTGTGTGGATGTTTGGGTGGTTTAGGGGTGGGGAATTTGTGGTGGGTGGGAGTGTGTTTGAGGATTGTTATGTGTGTTGGACCTGGTCTTTGGGGGTTAAGTGAATTTCGTTGTATGAGTATACTGTGTATAGACGTACAATGACAATAACATTATTTATTTAGACATCTGCAAGAAAACAACCAAGAATCCTACAGTTCAATCCTAAACTACAAATATCCTCTTCTATTGGTACAACCTTATATATCAGTGGGCGATTGAATACTGCCATTTCTGACTCCTAGTAATCCTAGACAGGAAGCAAAGGATACTTGGAGCGTAGCCAGGGAAATTTGGGGAAGGCTTCAGATTCCCCATCCTTGCTCAAAACAAGGTCTGCATGTTTTCTTTTGAAGAGAAGGCACAGAGTTTTCATTCCCCCCCTCCCTTTAAACCACAGTCTAGCCAGTGCTCATCTCAAATGTTAAAGATGTGTGGTTAACCCAAACGGAGACATGGTTTGGCTCAATTCATCTGGCAAGAATTAGAAGGGGGATAGGAGTTGCCTGTGATCATTGCTAAGAACAGTCAACGTGCTAAACCAGGGGTCAGCAACCTGCGGCTCTGGAGCTGCATGTGGCTCTTTCATCCTTCTGCTGCAGTTCCCTGTTACTGGTCAGCTCCACAATTGATAGGGCTTTCGGTTAGGACAGGTAGAGGAAAAAGGATGCCGCGCTACGAGAAGACTTATGGTGGGGGAACTGGACTTCCAGTCGGTTCCAGAATTGAATGCAGGCGGGGGGGGGGCGGCTTCTGGTTAGGACCTTTGTGGCTCTTTGAGTGTTTAAGGTTGCCGATCCCTGTGCTAGATTATAGCCTGATTAACCATTGCCTGCTGATGAAGCCACAGCTAGTTCAGTTAACGCAACAGGCCAAGACTAAACCAAGCAACTCCCATTGAGAGTTAAAGCATGGGTGAACCCAACCCTCGCCACGTCAAAGGGGATGTTAGACAGTGTTTCTCAACTTACCCAAAACTGCTATTCTCCCCCCACTCCCCACCTTGGATAATGACACACACAAGCCCCATGGCCCATCAGAACAGGGACACTTAAATTGACTTAAAGATTGCCACGTGCGTTCAAATATATTCAAAAATCTCCCATTAAGTTGATGGGAACTCTGGGTGGCATAGAAACATCATTCCGCGGTATTGTTTTTAATAACGTAGGTAGTCCTTGAGTTAGGACCGTTTGTTCAACAACCCTGTGGAAGCAGGGGAACCTCTAACCTAGTCCTGTGACGGCAAATCTATGCCACGTGTGCCAGAGGTGGCACGCAAGGTCCTCTCTGTGGGCACGTGCGCCATCGCCAGCTGCTCTTTTAATTTCCTGGTGTTCGCGAGCACCAGAGCACACCAAAAATGGCCCCCAAAAGAGGCCATTTTTCAGGCTGTTTTCGGCCGTTTTCAGGCTGTTTTTCAGGCTATTTTGAGGCCATTTTTCAGCCCGTTTTTGTCCCGAAAAATGGCATGAGAACAGCCCGAAAAGCAGCCTGAAAACAGCCTGAAAAATGCCTCCAAAACAGGCATGTGTGCGCCGATCAGCTAGTCTTCAGGTTTCTGGCGCTACGGCGCATGCGCACACTTGCCCCCCCATGCATGCACATTCCGGTTTGAGCACTCGTTGCCGAAAAGGTTGGCCATCACTGGCCTAGTCTTTAAAGTTCCGTAAGATTTGCCCATGAATGGTTGTGGGTACCGAAGGGAAAAACTTGGAAAAGCACCGAGTTCAAGGCAGTTTCTGACCTAAGAACACGAAGCAGGCTTGGGTAGGTCAAAGAAAAGAAAGAAAACACCCTAAAACAGTCCTTGGTGGCCCACTATTGAATATTTATGTCAAGTCCATAGTAGTTGAGTTCAGTTTGAAGAGGACCTGTTTCTACTCACCCAGTGTGTCTTACTCCCTTCTCCTCCTCCTCCTTCTTCTTCTTCTTCTTCTTCTTCTTCTTCTTCTTCTTCTTCTTCTTCTTCTTCTTCTTCTTCTTCTTCTTCTTCTTCTTTTTTTTTAAAAAAAGCTGTTTTTCTGTGGTCAACCTACAGAACCAACGCACGTATCAGTAGGGGTTTTGTTGTACAATCTACACATCATCGTGTAACTTAGAGCAGAGCTTCCGAGTTTTTGGTAATTCATGTGGCTTGGGTTGGGGTTTTTTTTTCCCCCGCGTGGCCTGGTTGCATCTGCTGGGAATGGCGGGATTTTTGCTTGCCAGCAAGAAGGCAACAAATACTCCAGGGTTCTTTGCTAGGAAGGTCAGAATCCACCGCTAGCATTTCATGATCGGCCAATGCCCTGATCGGTCTCTGCCACCAGATTCTGTGGGATTTTTATCCTACCACAATATGGGGTTTCTTGACATGGGATCCCCCAGGCTGAAAGTGGGATGAGAGTTAGAACTGCAGAAAAAAAAACAATGGCTACCAACTTGCCTTCCATGGAGGACCTGTATACTGCAGGAGTCAAAAAGAGGGCTGTGAAAATATCGACAGACCCCTCGCATCCTGGACATAAACTGTTTCAACTTCTACCCTCAAAACGATGCTACAGAGCACTGAACACCAGAATAACCTTTTGCAGGAGGTTTATGGTTGCTTTGAAGCTCTGCAGAAGTTCTCTGCGTTAAAAAAAAAACCCACGTGAAAATATTTGAAGCCATCTATCGTGCATCTTACCATTTAAAATTTTGCCGGTAGAATTATAAACGGTAGCAGTAGCAATTTAACAAGTTAAATGAGCAGCCGCCTTCTCTTCCTCCGACTCCTTCCTATCGTTGCTCACTTAGCCAAGGAAGTCAAATCAACACTTTCAACCACCCAGGGACGTGTTTACACAATCAGCTATCTTGGGTTAACGATGCTTGAACTTGCTTTGGCCTTCCTAATCAGTGTGCATGTTTATGGCGTGAATCAGAGGCGACTGGTGGCTAGGAAGAGCCAATCTCTTTGGCCAAGATCAGCAGCTCAACACGCTTTTAAGCTAACCTGGGCTATTAGAGTCATGTAAACATTCTCACACAAGGCTGTTTGCTCTGGTTGCAGAGCCTCGATCGTTTGTAAAGGAGTGCAAATGATGAGGAAGGTTGGCTGTTGAAATTCCTTGCATTTCTTGTTTGGGAGGGGGGAAAAACCCACCCAGAGTTGGTTTGAATATATAGTTGCATTTGATGGAATGAATGGGTTCAACGTTGAGCTTAAACCATGATTTGGGCAGGCAATGACTTGTTTGTTAAGTGATAATGAGCTAATTGAGCTTAATCATAAATAAATAAACCCAAGTGCATGGTGGTTTAGCATAGAAATTGGAACTCAAACAGTGGCCCAAATAGCTTGTTACACCACTATTGTCTTTATTTGGATTAGCCATGCTGTATGGTGTGCACAAAGCCAGCTGTGATTTACCAACGAACCTCAACTGATGCACCAAAGACAAATTCCTTGTGTGTCCAATCACACTTGACCAATAAAGAATTCAATTCTATTCTATTCTATTCCATTCCATTCCATTCCATTCCATTCCATTCCATTCCATTCCATTCCATTCCACGCCACGCCACGCCACGCCACGCCACCCCACTCTACTCTATTCCCTATTATTTCTATTATTTCTATTATTTCTATTCTATTCTAATTCTATTCTATTCTATTCTATTCTATTCTATTCTACTCTACTCTACTCTACTCTACTCTACTCTACTCTACTCTGTTCCGTTCCGTTCCGTTCCGTTCCGTTCCACTCCACTCTATATGGATTAGCCTAATACGTGAACTTGGTTGCTATGACCTTTGGTAAACTGAGGTTCCTCAGAAGTGTACAATGAATTCCATCTAGTTGATGACAGAGGAGATGTTTTGATGAAGTGAGGTCACAGGTGATGTTCCATGCCTACCAGCATCTCCAGAGACAAGCCTACAAAATTCCCAATGATCCTTGCAGATTAACTGTTCCTGATGTGATGGACCTTAACTCCCATTATTCATAGGAAGTTTTGCTGATGTGTTTTGAGGCAGCAGAGGACGAAGATGGACAGAGCATTATTCACTGGTCATGATGGCTCAAGTAATTCTAGGCGTGGACCAGGGGTGGGTTCTACTTACCTTTACTACTGGTTCGCAATGGGGCTCTGTGCAGAAGCGTTTTTATGACCCCAGGGTCAGTGGGCAGAGCCTCTTGCTGATTCTAATACTGGTTCTATAGAACCAGGGGCAACCCATCACTGGTGTGGACCATTATGAACTTATTTGGAGCTCCGAAGATCAAGAGGTGGCCTTGATCTGGCTTTACAACTCATATTGAGGTTTAATATGGGAAGGGGCCCATTGCATTCACATATCATGGTATGCCCAGAGGTGGGTTTCAGATATTGCTACCACTGGTTTGCTGCATACGCTTGGCCTTCCACACATGTGCTTCGCTCGTATGTGTGCCTGGCCTCGAAAATGTGGCTAAATAGGATGGCATAGCACTGGGACAGTTCGTCCGAACCGGTCTGAACCGGCTGAATATGCCATAATATCAATTTTCTTCTTTGGGGCCTGGCTATGGTATATTCAGCTATCTGGAGTTATACAACAAATTATGGTTAACCAAATTATGGTTTTGTGCCTTTCATGAGGCATTGCTGTTTGGACATGTCTAGCATCTTACAGTTAAGGAAGTACTCTGATGCACACATACGATGCCAAACCAGATTTTAAAAAACAAAACAAAAACAAAATATCCCTTCGATATTATATATGAAGGCAAAGTCCCTTAAAAAATAAAACTTTTTAAAAGTCCTCAAGGAACAAGAGCATTTAACCTTTATCTGTCTGTCTGTCTGTCTGTCTGTCTGTCTGTCTGTCTGTCTGTCTGTCTGTCTGTCTGTCTGTCTGTCTATCTATCTATCTATCTATCTATCTATCTATCTATCTATCTATATGCTCGTATGGCAACAGCAATATACAACATTCTATATTTATGCAAGTAGTTTTTCTGGTTTGACTTTTTCAGATTATAATGTATAGTTGAGCGCCTGCTCTTATCGGAGAATATAGTGAAGATGTCAGAGTTTAAAGGGAAGTTTGGAAGTATTTGCTAAAGGCTTAACATGTTTGATTATTAGAAAAGAGCTTGGCATTTAAAAAAGAAAAAAAACCAGGTGTTTCAAAAGAAGAAAGAGAAATACGATATATTGTTGAGTTGAATTGAACTTAGGCACTTTTTTTTTGAAGATGAGATTGCTATGGTCTCTGGTCAAGTCAACTGGATCTATTGGTTCTTACTGGTTGCTCAATTTGAAGGTCATTCCTGATCTCTAGGGTACCCGAATCTTACCATCTGGGGTTTAAATCTGGAACCATGGAAGAGAAACACACATGTCTTCCTTTGTCTTCTTCTCCCGTGTCTTCTTCTCCCGTGTCCAGAATGTTTGAGACCATTTCCTCTTGTCTTCTCTGGTCTCCAGTGGGCCTTTGCAGCCATCAGATTGTTGTTGTTGTTAGTTGCAAAGTCATGTCTGGCCCATCGCGACCCCATGGACAATGTTCTTCCAGGTCTTCCTGTCCTCTATCTTCCTCTGGAGAACATTTAAGCTCACGCCTACTGCTTCAGTGACTCCATCCAGCCACCTCATTTTCTGTTGTCCCCTTCTTCTTTTGCCCTCAATCTTTCCCAGCATTAGGCTCTTCTCCAGGGAGACCTTCCTTCTCATTAGGTGACCAAAGTATTTGAGTTTGGTCATCTTCAGGATCTGGCCTTCTAAAGAGCAGCCAGGGTTGTTCTCCTCTAGGACTGACCAGTTTGATTGCCTTGCAGTCCAAGGGACTCGCAGGAGTCTTCTCCAGCACCAGAGTTCAAAGGCCTCCATTCTTCGGTGCTCAGCCTTCCTTATGGTCCAACTTTCAGAGCCATCCATTGCAACTGGGAAAACGATAGCCTTGACTATACATGCTTTTGTTGGCAGGGTGATGTCTCTGCTTTTTAGTAAGCTATCTAGATTTGCCATAGCTTTCCTCCCCAGGAGCAAGCGTCTTTTAATTCCTTGGCTGCAGTCCCCATCTGCGGTGGTCTTGGAGCCCAGGAAAATAAAATCTGTCACTACCTCCTTTTCTTCCCCATCTATTTGCCAGGATCAGATTTAGAATTAAATAATTAGAATGATTTAGAATGAAATAAACAAATTGATTTAAGAGTAAATAAATAAAACTGGGATGCTTGATGACTCTAAGCTAGGCCAACGAATCTTGAGGTTGTTGACTACCAAATTGTTATGGGGCCCAAAACCTGTCGAGGAAGTTTACCAGCCGTTTTTAAGGCTTGGGTATGGCTTTCTTGGAATTTAGCTGGTGGAAAAGGTGGAGAAGTGTCCGCTTAAATGGATTTTTGATGCCTCCCCTTTGTAGCTACATCGTCAAGGCTTGACCAAAATGCCTCGTCTTTGTCATTCATTCTGCCTGAGTAGCAAGTTTCCCAGGCTGCTTTGTGACAAGGTTCTGGATTTACTAAGCCTCTTGTCTGTCAGGGATTAATTTAACCTCTAATTACTACATTTTCTTCACAGTTTGCTACACATGAGCATGTTCTAACAAAAGCCCAAGGAGATACATGGTCTTATTTAGCGCTGGCTCTCGAAATTAATTTAGGGGATTTAAAGCTACGCGCTAAAATATTTATGCTGAAAGTCGAGTGTGTGTGTGTGTGTATGATTTTTATATATATATATATATATGATTTTTGTTCTCTAATGGTGCTGGCAGGAGTTGGTTCAACAGTCTCTTATCTGTGGGCTGTTTGTTTCTTTTTGCCTTTTTGAAAGAAAAAAAAAACGGCTTACCAAACAATGTTTGTTTTCATCAGAATGGCTATTCAAAGTTTATCGCCGTTGCTACATTGTTTTCATTTTCCTGCAATTGCCACCTTCTTTTTATTTTCCTGCAAATTGCCACCTTCTTTTCATTTTCCTGCGCCCTGCTACTTTTCTTTTCCTACTTCTTTCTGATCCGAAGATCTGCATATTTTGCAAAGTGGGAGCATTAAAATCGGGCTTGCCACAGATTTGGCAGCTGCACCGCCCAAAGTCTGCTTGCTTGCCTTTTAGCAACCGTCTTCCTCGTTTAACAACTGCGTTGATTCCAGAAGTGGGTTTCAGCAGGTTCTGACCAGTTTTGGAGAACCGGTAGCGGAAATTCTGAGTAGTTCGGAGAACCGATAGTAAAAATTCTGACTGGCCCCGCCCCCATCTATTTTCTCCCTCCCAAGTCCCAGCTGATCGGGAGGAAATGGGGATTTTGCAATAACCTTCCCCTGCAGTAGGTAGGGAATGGAGATTTTACAGTATCCTTCCTCTGCCACGTCCACCAAGCCACACGCACAAAACCGGTAGTAAAAAAATTTGAAACCCACCACTGATCAAATTGTTTAACAACCATGGCAGGACAAAGGGGCCAAAACTCAGTTAACGGATGGCTCACTTAGCAATAGGAAATTTCGGGCTCAAAATGTAAGTCGTAAGTCGAGGACTGCCTGTACTCTGGTTGGTGAACCATGGTGGGCTTAGCAGCGTTGTACAAACTCCGTCCAGTCGATTGACAGAGCACGCTTCACAGCTGGCCGCCTCGCCGATTGTGGTTTATTTAACAAACAAGCTTAAAACAAACCAGGGCTTTTGAAGACCGTGCCTGTAGGAGGAATGACTGTATTATCTTAATATTCGGGAAACGAATGGAAGGGAGTAGCGAGTTGCTTAGTCTTCCTTTAAAAAGAAAAACAAACTTGGGAATGTTTCCCGAAATTGTGTTGCGCAACCATCTCTCTTGCAGGGAAAAGAAGGCTCAAGTGACAGATGTGTTTTCGGCTTTGCAATTCAGGGACTGGCTTTTAAGGGGGAAATTTGCCCCCAGGTGGCTGGGCTAAACAGGTTCCCCCCACATCCCACAAACACACAGACAGACACACACATACTCCTCCCTCTCTCCCTCTACTCGCCCTCCTAAAAGCAGCCTTCCAATCCAGTTAGATAATTGTTTCCAAATAGTGGGTCAGGTAATTCGCGCGGTGCAGCCTGCTTTAAAGATACCGAACAGATCTGCGAATTTAATTCAATTTTGTCCTTCCCAGCTGCTGCTTCTTCGCCAGCAGCGTTGGTTTCAAAACGCTGTGATTTTCTTGGAAAAGCACTGCACCCTTTGCAAAACACACACAGACAACTCTGTACCCTTCTTCTGCAGTCAGAAATGCAGGCCGGATCCCGGCTGCTGAGATCTGACTCATCAGAACGGAATTCTGTTTCTCCTTTGTCAAAAGTGTAATTTAACTGCAAGAACAGTCACTGTTTTTTCTTCTCCATTTCTCTTCTCTTCTCTTCTCTTCTCTTCTCTTCTCTTCTCTTCTCTTCTCTTCTCTTCTCTTCTCTTCTCTTCTCTTCTTTCCGCTTCCCCATCCATTTACTTCCTCTCCTTTCCCCTTCCTCCTTCCCTCCCTCCCTTCCTCCTTCCTTTCTTTCTTCCTCCCTCCCTTCCTTCTTCCCTTCCCCCTCCCTTCCTCCTCCCCTTCCCTCCTCCCCTCCCTTCCTCCCTTCTTTCCTTCCTCCCTCCCTTCCGCCTCCCCTTCCTTCCTTCCTCCTCCTTCCTTCCTTTTCCTCTCTTCTTCTCTCTTTACTTCCTTCTTCTTCCTCTCCTCTCCCCTTCCTCCTTCCATCCCTTCCTTCCTCCCTCCCTCCTCCCCTTCCTTTCCTTTTCTCCTTCTCTCTTTACTTCCTTCCTCCTCCTCTCCTCTCCTTTTCTTTTCTCCCTTTCTTCTTCTTCTTCTTCTTTGGACAGCCGTACTGTTGGGATCTTTAATAGCTTTCAGAGCCTGCTGGGTGTGGAGATTTTCCTCCAGAGAGAGAGAGAAAAGCAAATACTTGTCCTCAATTTTTTAAGGCAGGCTGCTCAAGACCAGGTCAAAGCTGAGGTCACTCAGTTACTTAACATCCGGTTTGCTTCCTCTGCCAAAGGGATTATTTGAGAAGAGGGATCCTCATTTAGGAGTTGGGAGGGGCAGCTATTATGAGCATTAGGAGTCATGAGAAGATGTTGGGGGCAGCCTGGCAAAATAAAAATACCCTTTTAAGTTACAGATTTGCAAAAAAAGACTCTCCATCTCGACCAGATCCAGCCAGATGGGTCAATCTTTCCAGGTAGACCAGACAGGAAACAGGACGAGATGATCTAATTCTTGCTTCAGCCTAAGCTTATGTTCATAGCATTTTGCAAGTCTGAAAGAACAGCTCATCCTCGATTTACGGCCACCACTGAAGGCCCCTCCCCCCAATTTATGTTGCTAAGCGAGACATTTGTTAAGTGGATTTTTCAGGGGATTCGACTAGATGACCGACAAGGGCCCTTCCATCTCCTGTTGTTCTGAAAGTCCAAAGACCCCGTTTTACGAATTTTCTTGCCACTGTTCTTAAGCGAATCACTGCCATTGATAAAGTTAGCCAAAATGGTTATTAAGTGAATCTGGCTTCACCAATGACCTGGCTTGTCGGAAGGTCACAAAATGGGATTCCATGACCTCGGGGCCACTGTAACCGTCATAAATAGGAGTCAGTTGCCAAGCGTCTGAATTTTGTTCGTGGGACCATAGGGATGTGGTCATAAGTGGGAAAAATGGTCATAAGTTGGCTTTTTTCAGGGCCTTTGTAACTTTGAAGAGTCACTTAGCAAACTGTTGTTGAGGACTACTGCATAGATGTCTTTTGCTGAAAATTGGATGGGTTTTTTTCTGAGCCTCTTTCTCCCAGAGTTAGGCAGCTGAAGGCTGTGGCGTCTCTTATCTGACCCATTCCTAAGCAACCTCTTCTTCCCCTTCCCAAGGTCATTCTCGCAAACCATTAATTAAACACCACTCCCCTGGGCTAGTGCCCTTCCAAAGCGTGGAGCTTCAGCTGACCACCTGAAGGTCAACAGCTGGACTCCCTTGGCTGCAGCTAAATCCAAAAAGCACATTGTCATCATGTTTTATATATACGTCTACATAGATAGGTGAGAGAGAGAGTGAGGGAGAGAGATGAATGATAGATAGATAGGGATGATATAGGGATGGATGGATGGATGGATCGATATGGATGGATAGATACATATGGATGTATAGATGGATGGATGGATGTATAGATAGATAGATAGATAGATAGATAGATAGATAGATAGATAGATAGATAGATAGATATGGATGATATGGATGATATATGGATGGATGGATGGATGGATGGATGGATGGATGGATGGATGGATATGGATGATATAGGGATGGATGGATGATGATAGATAGATAGATAGATAGATAGATAGATAGATAGATAGATAGATAGATAGATATGGATGATATAGGGATGGATCCAGTGGTGGAATTCAGCCAGTTCGCACCACTTCGGGAGAAGCGGTTGTTAACTTTCTGAGCAGTTTGGCAAACTATTTGTTGGAAGAAATCATTAGGGCAGAGAACCGGTTGTTAAATTACTTGAATCCCACCACTGGATGGATGGATGGATGGATGGATAGATAGATATGGATGGATGGATGGATGGATAGCTAGCTAGCTATGGATGATATAGATGGATGGATGGATAGGTAGGTAGGTAGGTAGGTAAGTAGGTAGGTTGGTAGATATGGATGGATGGATGGATGGATGGATGGATGGATGGAGATAGATAGGTAGATAGATACCCTGTTTTCCCAAAAATAAGCATCTCCTGATAATAAGCGCAATTGGGCTTTTGAGCGCATGGCAATAAGGCCAAGCACTTATTTTAGGGTTCAAAAAATATAAGATAGGGTCTTATTTTCAGGGAAACACAATAGATGATAGATAGATAGATAGATAGATAGATAGATAGATAGATAGATAGATAGATAGATGATAGATAGATAGATAGATAGATAGATAGATAGATAGATAGATAGATAGAGATAGATATGGAGAGAGAGAGAAAGAGAGAGAGAGAATTTTACTGCACCCAAGGCAGTTGGAAGTCAATGTCTTTTTTCATTAATTTTTCCCCTTTACTTTTCCCTTCCCTATTTTCCCTACTATTTTTTTCCCTCTATGCTATATTATAAACTAATTAAAAAACTGTTTGTTTATTTTTTTAAAAAGAAAGAACCTCCGCTATAGGAGCTAGGAGCTCTACCTGGGTTTTCCTCTAAGTTGGGTTTTTTGTTTTTGTTTTTTAACCCAGCACTCTGGAAAACCAGCCAGACAGGCAGGACTCGTTGGTTGCTGTTCCGCTTGCCAGAGGATATTGTTTGAAAGTGGAGTGCCGCAGAGTAACCTCCAAAAACACGTGTGACATATTTCCCGTCCTTGCACAGGCCTGTCATCCATTCCAAGCACCGGCTGACTCGTCATCTGCAGCTTGGATGGATGTGTTAAGCAAATGAGGTTAATTAAGTGCACACTTGTCACGTATCCCGAGCATGCTGACTTTTTCTCTGATGCAGAAGCTCGGAACCCTTGTCTGAATTTATCAGGGAATCATTTCAACCAGGGTGCATTTGGACCCTGAACGGGATGGGGGGGCTGCCCAAGCCAATTTACCTCCAGCTGATTTTTGGGCCTTCCGGAAGTCGGGAAATGGGCTATTTCCGGCCTCCTGAGGGCCTCCAAGGAGTGTGGGGAAGGCTGTTTTTGCTCTCCCCAGGCTCCTAGAAAGTCTCTGGAGCCTGGGGAGGGCGAAAATGGGCCTTCCGGTCCCACCAGGTCCCATTTTCTGGCCTCTAGAAGGCCTCCAGGAGGGGTGAGGAAGTCTGTTTTCACCCTCCCCAGCCTCCTAGAAAGCCTTTGGAGCCTGGGGAGGGCGAAAATGGGCCTTCCAGTCCCACCAGAAGTCAGAAAATAGGTCATTTCTGGCCTCCAGAGGGCCTCCGGGGGGTGAGGAAGACTGTTTTCACCCTCCCCAGCCTCCTAGAAAGCCTCTGGAGCCTGGGGAGGGTGAAAAACAGGCCTACTGGGCCCACCATGCCATAACGTGCAAAAAGCAGGGGGAGACAGGGGCGGGGGGGCTGCATGTGCATGCACAGTGGGGCAGGGCGCATTGAATTATGGGTGTGGGCACGTGTGAGCGTGACCCCTCCCCCCGAGCTCTACCCACTTTTGGCACGCAACGGCAAAAAGGTTAGCTATCACTGGTATAGAGTTTTTAAGGAGTGGGAAGCAAAAGTGGGTTTCAGCAGGCTCTGGCCAGTTCTGGAGAACCGGTAGCAGAAATTTTGAGTAGTTCGGAGAACCGGTAGTAGAAATTCTGATTGGCCCACCCCCATTTATTCTCTGCCTCCCAAGTCCCAGCTGATCAGGAGGAAATGGGGATTTGGCAGTATCCTTCCCCTGGAGTGGGGTGGGAATGGAGATTTTACAGTATCCTTCCCCTGCCACGTCCACCAAGCCATGCCACACCCACCAAGCCACACCCACAGAACCGGTAGTAAAAAAATTTGAAACCCATCACTGGTGGGAAGTGGGGCAGGGTTGGAGAAGTCAAATGAACCTAGATAAGATTCTTTAGAGAGGAAGAGCTTTTAATGAAGCATGTGTGTAGCCACATGATAGGCCCGGGGTCAAACTCTGGAGGAAAGGCGAAGTGCTAGGGCTACAATTTAGGATTTTATAGCCAACGTGATGGTTGGTTGGTCATCATCGCCGGGAATCCTGGAATTCCAGGCAAACCCCAGGAGACCCATTTTTCTTTCGGCGGGAAGACCTTCAGGGATGATGGAAAGACGTGTTGATGGGATCCCATCTTTTATTATTACAGGCCAAATGTGATGACATCATGCAGGTAGTTGGCGCTTCAGGCTGTCCGTGTTTCTTTCAGGGATTTTTAAGGCCACCTGATGTATGTTTGGTTTCCCATCAGGAGTTGGTGGTGGAAAGTCCACCTTGTCTCTCTGGATTTCCACCGGGCAGTCCCAGGAACACTAAATCAATGGCTTATTGGTAGTTTGAAACCAGGATCTGGTGACTTCGTGAATTGTTTTCTTCACAGCAGGATAACAGGTGGTTTGTCGTGGCCAGAATGAAAGGGTTCCCCCGCTTAAGTTTTTGGAGGCCAGCCGTGGCTTGCTAGGCGCTTCCCCTGATTAACCTTGCAAGTGTTGCATCTCATGCCTTTCACTTGTCTATGTGGTCTTTGGGCCTAGCCTACGGTGCATCCTTCTTTTGAAGGCAGAAGGAATGCGCCAATTCTCCTTGAATCAAAGGCCACTCTCTAATCTGTGGTGGGTTGCTGTCGGTTCACCCCTGTTTGGGAGAACTGGTAGCGGCAGTGGTGGCAGGAGGCTCCGCCCACTCGCCCGGATGTCTCTGTGCATGCACATGGGCAAAAGTGTTATGCGCACATGCGCGTCCATGAGTGAATAGGTAGCGTCAGGATTTGAAACCCATACCTGTCACTAATATGTCCAGACCTTGTATTTTCTCAATGAAGAATATTCAATGAATCCTCCTCCTTTTTCTTCTTTTCCTCCTCCTTCTCCTCCTCTTCTTCTTCTTCTTCCTCTTTGTCTTCTTCCTCCTCATCATCTTCTTCCTCCTCCTCTTCTTTTTCCTCTTCCTCTTCTTCTCCTCCTCCTTCTTCCTCCTCTTTTTCCTCCTCCTCCTCCTCCTTCTTCTTTTCTTTTTCTTCTTCTTCCTCCTCCTCTCTTTCCTCCTCCTCTTCTTCCTCTTCTTCTCCTCATCCTCCTCCTTCTTCTCCTCCTACTCTTCTCCTCCTCCTCCTTCTCCTCCTCCTCTTCTCCTCCTCGTCCTCCTTCTCCTCTTCCTCTTCCTCTTCCTCCTCTCCTCCTCCTCCTCCTCCTCCTCTTCTTCTCCTCTTCTTCTTCTCCTCCTCCTCCTTCCTCCTCCTCCTCTTCTTCTCATTCTTCTTCTTCCTCCTCTCCTCCTCCTCCTCCTCTTCGTCTTCCTCCTCCTCCTCCTAACATTCATCTGGGATCTGTGCCATCTTGCAATTAGGAATTATTCTTGGTGATCTGAGGACTTGAAAGGTTAAGCGCCAGGGGTGTCCCATCTTGACAGTTAAAAGACCTGTGGCAGGCTGGCTGGGGAATTCTGGGAGTTGAAGTCCTCGAGTCTTAAAGTTGCCAAGTTCGGATATCCCTGCCTTAAATCTTTTTGTTCTTTGTTTCTATATTCGGAATTGGGGATGGATGGAGACCTTAAAAATTGTGCTAGAGGGTGAAACTCTGAAAGAGATTTTAAGGAATTTTTTTTTTTGAGAAAAACAGTGGCTATTGTGAAGAAAAGAATTGCTGTTAACGTCGTTATTACGAGGGAAACAATTTGGAAGTGATTAAATAACTTTTATTATGAAGGGACGATCTAGAAGACTGAACAGATTATTTTCTGGCTGGGCTTCGCCAGCAATCAATTTTTCTTTCTCATGTTCAGTTGCTGGCTAATTGCATTGATTTTTATGAAAAATGTGGACAAATCAGTTACATATTTTAGTACATCCGAAAGCATCTCCTCCTTCCCTTTTGTAGGCTGGTGATCTGGTCACCCTAATCACTTTCACTGTTTTCTTTTTATAAGTCCTTTTGCATTTTAGGACAAATGTTGTGTGTTCTGATTTGTTTGCAGGCTAAGGAAGAATGGCTTTCTCCGCAACATTTGGTATGCAGGGACTAATTGGCACCGAAAGCATATTTTATGTGGAAAAATTTCCATTGAGTTTTGGAAAAGTTTCTAAATTAGTCTTTTTTCCCCTTCTTCTTCTCTTCGCTCTCATATAGAAGTGATACCATGTGAAAGCAATTCATTAACTGCCGTGTTTGCGACAAACATGTCATTGTCGACATGTATTCTCATTTCAGTCCTCGACTTGCGACCGCAATGGAGTCCAGAATTTCTGTTGTTAAACAAGGCAGCTGTTAAGTCAGGTGCGGCCATTTTTACGATCCTTTTTTGCCACCGTTGCTAAGCGAATCACTGGCGTTGTTAAGCTAGTAACATGGTTGTTAAGCGAATCCGGCTTCCTCCTTGAGTTTGCTTGCCGCGAAAGATGATCACGTGATTGGGACATTGCCACCGCCATAAGTACATGCCAGTTGCCAAGCGCCCAAATTTTGATCTTGTGACCGTGAGATCCTGCAGTGGTCGTTAGGTGGGACATAAGTCACATTTTCCGTGTTGTTGTAACTTCGAACGGTCACTAAATGAAACATTAAGTCGGAGGCTATCTTTTTGCGTTGATTGTAAGTGCAAGCTGCATTTTTCAGCGCTGTGATAACTTTGAACGAAATTCACTTCACGAAACGGGCATTTTTCCCCAGGAAAATATCCCAGCCCTCCTCGCTTGAAGGGATTACGCAGAAGAGACGTTCCCATTGGGAAACTGATTGGGCCAAACGTCTGTTTTCAAAGGATGCCACGGACTCTGCAATCCCTTCCAAGCTTTTGCAGAAACCATGCAGTGAGGGGTAAAGCAAAAAAGCGGGGAAAAAACTCTTTTCATTTGGCTTTGTTTACGCCGGTGGCATCTGAAATTGCTCCTGTCAAATATCCCTCTCTCTCTTTTTTTTTCTCCCTAAGATCCACGTTCTGTAAGAGTAAGTGACTAAATTCTGCACGAGGGAGCAATCTCAGAGCTCTGCTTGTGTCAGCCAGCCAAAACAAGGAAGAGTTTCTCGCTCGGCTGACTTTCTTTGAAAATCAGGTGGGAAAGGAAAAGGAAGGAAGGGAAAGAAAGAAAGCGAGAGAGAGAGAGAGAGAGAGAAAGGAAGAAAAAGAAGAAAGGAAGGAAGGAAGGAAGGAAGAAGAGAAAGAAAGAAGAAAGAGAGAAAGGAACAAAGAAAGAAAGAAAGAAAAAGAGAGAGAAGAAAGAAAGAAACAGAGGGAGAAAGAGAGAAAGAAAGAGAAAAAAGAGAGAAAGAAAAAAGAGAGAGAAGAAAAAAAGAAACAGAAAGGAAGATGGAGAAAGGAAGAAAGAGAGAGAAAGAAAGAAAGAAAAGAGAAAGAGATAAAGAAAGAAAAAGAAAAAGAGAGAGTGAAGAAAGAAACAAAGAAAGAGGGAGAAAGGGAGAAAGAGAGAAAGAGAAGAAAGAGGGAGAAAGAAAGAAAGAAGAGAGAAAGAAAGAAGAGGGAGAAAGATAGAGAAAGAAAGAAAAAGAGAGAAGAAAGAAAGAAACAGAAAGAAAAAGGGAGAAAAAGAGAAACAAAGAGAAACAAAGAAAGGGGGGGCAAAACTCACTGAACACCTTTTCTCACTTAGCCACATAAATTTGGGTCTCCCTCGTGGTCTTAAGTCGAGGACTCCCTGTACAACTTTCATCCAAGCAGTCTACTGTCTCTTTAAAAAAAAAAAAAAAGAGGGAGAGAGAGCTTTAATAAGCAACAATTAAACAAGCTGAGCCAATGTCACACTCAGTGACTCACTGTGCCGAAACAAATTCAGAATGTGACTCCGCTGCTCGCGGGCTAGAGAGAGCGGGGAGCAGTTTCTTTGCCTAGCTTGAATAGGTGGTTTAGTTCCTGGAGGGCAGAAGGAGTTGCGTTGGAGAACAGCAGGCTGCATTAGACAAGAGGCCGACTTGAACAATGGTCCTTCAAAAGCTGGAGAGAAAGAACTGTCCCAGAAGAAGAATCTCACCTTGAGGTTGGAGGTTACTTGGTGTCCTCCAACTGGAACATGTTAAACCTTGGTACCCTTCAGGGTATACAAAACAGTCCAGGTTTAACAGATTAACAGAGTTGGAAGGGACCTTGTAGGTCATCTAGTCCAACCTCCCCTCCCTCTCAAGCAGGAGACCCTACACCATTTCTGACAGATGGCAGTCCAATCTTTTCTTGAAAGTCTCAAGTGATGAAGCTCCCACAACTTCTGAAGGCAACTTCTGTTCCATCGGTTGATGGTTCTCACTATCAGAAAGTTCCTCCTCATTTCTAGGTTGAATCTCTCCTTGGTCAGTTTCCATCCATTATTCCTTGTCTGGCCTTCGGGTGCTTTGGAAAACTGCTTGACCCCTCCGCTCTGTGGCAGCCCCTCAAATATTGGAAGATGGCTATCATATCTCTCCTGGTCCTTCTCTTCACTAGACCAGCCAGGCCCAGTTCCTGTAACCATTCTTCATGTGTTTTAGTCTCCAGTCCCCTCATCATCCTGGTTGCTCTCCTCTGCACTTTTTCTAGAGTCTCAACATTATGAACATGGGTTCATAAGGAAAGACACTCTTTCTTAGAGCCAATCTTCTGTCTTCTGGAAGATGGTCCCTGCCCAAGTTCAGACTCAACACCGTTGTCTATAGAGATTCTGAGTCCTTCAGGTTGTGGTTGTCTCAAAGGTACTTTTTCAAGAGGCAACTCAACTTCCTTGGTTTTCTTCTTTGAAGACGCTTTGCTTCTCATCCAAAAAACTCCTTCGGTAACTTTGTAGAACTGAAGAAGCATTTTGGGTGAGAGATGTCTGTGGAGATTTTCAGTCATCATTTGGGTCATGGTTGTCCCACAGGCGCTTTTTCAAGAGGCAACTGGACTTTCTGGCTTTCTGAAGCTTCTTTAGCTTTTGGATGAGGAGTGAAGCGCCTTCAAAGAAAAATCAGAAAGCCAGTTGTCTCTTGAAAAAGCACCTTGGGGGCACTCAACACCATTGTTGCTTTGGCTCTCTCTCACCATGCAACCATATCTTCTGGAGATCTCTCTTCCACGTTTAGGGGTCTCATCCCAGAGGGTAACACAACATCTATAAAAAAAAGCTGCCCTCTTTGTTTGGAGATGTTGAGAAAGGAACCGTGTTAGTGTTGTCCACTTCAGTCCCTTAGGGTTCTACGTTGAGGACTTGGCGTTCCACTGATGGTCATTTTTGAAGGAACCATCTTACGTGCCTGAGAGGCAGGTCCACTTGAGACGAGGGGGTCAGGATTGACTTCTGAGCCCCATGGGGATGTGGCAGAGATGTGGTCAGAGAGGAACGTAAGCTCTTGGAGTAGATGGTTTGGGAGTGTTGTGAAAGAGGGATGGGCAAACCCTACCAGAAGCTAAGAAGAAGAGATGCACTCCTCAGCTGCTTTGACATAATTTTATCCTCTCTAATGCCTTTTCTTGACGGACGTGCGTTATTACCTCTCGTACGGAGAACTTCAAACACACACAAAACTGGGGCATGGGGCGGAGAGAAGTGTTATAATCCCATGGAGATCAATATACACTCGTTGTAGGAGAAGATACCTTCCGGCTGTTTGTTCTGCGTCCTAAATAGGACAATCTCTGATTGTTTTCTCGCCTCCCGGATTTATAGGTTGGGCTTCCACTCTGGCAACCCCAGTGCTAAGAACAAAACAAAACAAACGTATAAAAAATAATAACAATACTAATAATCGGTAGCGGCTAGCTAGCGCAAATGCCTTTTGTAGCCACTGATCAGCCTTCCACCCGATGGCATCCTAAGGCTTTGCCGAAGCAAAACAATTAGGAGAATTCCAAACTCTTGGGGAGGGTGTGTGTGTGTGTGTGTCTGTGTGTAATTGTTGAGCAGCCTCGCCTCGGATGCCGTGCACCGCATCCTTGCGGGGAGTCTGGCCAATCCAGAAAGAATGCAAAATCTGGAAAAAAAGAATTGCAAAGGGGGAGGGAGGGGGGGGTGAGAATGCAGATGATGGTTTGCTGCAGATAAATCCATCCCAATCATTGCATTGCACATTTCCTGGCTGGCCATATTACCCTGCCAGCCTGTCTAATGGAAGGAGACTCTGATGCTCGCTCTGACCTACTTTCTCCTTGGGTCCCGCAGCTGTCGGGCGACCATTGGCGCTAGAAAACTGGAAGTAAACCCTCGCGGAAGGGGGGAAAAAGCAGGCGGCAATTCTCCTACTATCGGCGCTCGCTTTGTCTCCACTGGGTTTTGCGGCGGGTCCCCCACGTACAACCGTTCATTCAGCGACTTTTGTAAGCCACAACGGCATTGAGAAAAGTGACCGGTGGCCACACTTAATGACCTTGGCGGCATCACCACAGTCATGCAATCCAAATTCAGACACTCAGCAAACTGACTCGTAATTACGACAGTTGCAACGTCCCAGGGAGTCACGCGATCCCCCTTTTGCGATCCAAATTCAGACGCTCGGCAACTGACTCGTATTTACGACAGTTGCTGTCATCCCCGAAGGGTCATGCGATCCCCTCCTTTTGCAAACTTTGGACAAGCAGAGTCCACGGGGGGGGAAAAGCCAGAGTTGCCTTTGCAAACCCGTGTGACTTATTTAACGACTGCAGCGAATCACGTAACAAGTGTGGCAGGGAAGGTCATAAAACGGGACAAAACTCACCGAACAACTGTCTCACTTAGCGACAGAAATGTTAGGCTCCACCATGGTCGTAAGGCGAAGATTATCTGTAATCTGTTCATTTTGCAAATACCTTTTTCTTACACTTGTCTTTCGAGGCCATTTTGTGGCTGTTGTCCCAATTGGAAATGAATAAGGAATGATTTTTTGTTTTGAATTCTGATTCGGTAAAAGGACAGGATAGACCCAACCAGTTCTCCGAAAAATAAATAAGACTCAGTTACAGGACCGGAAATGAACCTGCCGGTGACTTTATTCGCAAACAACAGTTATCTGCTGATTCAGAACCTATGTCTCTTTTTTTTGTTTTTCTGTGCTTTTTAGATTTGAGACAAGCCATCAGGGATATGATTCATAGCATCTGATGCTGGAGGGCTAAATAAAGATTTATAAACAACCCCCCCCCACACACACACATACACATATACACTAGTTTGCATTTTCCTAATCGCTTTGCTTTAACAAAGCCTTAAGATGCCATCTAACGGAATACTAATCTGTGACAAGAGAATATTTGCCATCTGATACGGATGTTTCTAAAATGATGGTTATTAGGGTAGAATCGTGGCTTGTAATTCTGGAGCTGAGGGGGCAATCAGTGGTCAGTCTAGAGCAAAGTTTCTCAACCTTTGGCAACTTTAAGATATGTGGACTTCAACTCCCAGAATTCCCCAGCCAGCTCCCAGAAATTCTGGGAGTTGAAGTCCACAGATCTTAAAGCCAGAATAAAATTCTGGGAGTTGAAATTCACAGATCTTAAAGCCAGAATAAAATTCTGGGAGTTGAAGTCCACAGATCTTAAAGCCAGAATAAAATTCTGAGAGTTGAAATTCACAGATCTTAAAGCCAGAATAAAATTCTGAGAGTTGAAATTCACAGATCTTAAAGCCAGAATAAAATTCTGGGAGTTGAAATCCACAGATCTTAAAGCCAGAATAAAATTCTGAGAGTTGAAATCCTCAGATCTTAAAGCCAGAATAAAATTCTGGGAGTTGAAATCCACAGATCTTAAAGCCAGAATAAAATTCTGGGAGTTGAAATCCACAGATCTTAAAGCCAGAATAAAATTCTGGGAGTTGAAATCCACAGATCTTAAAGCCAAAATAAAATTCTGGGAGTTGAAATCCACAGATCTTAAAGCCAGAATAAAATTCTGAGAGTTGAAATTCACAGATCTTAAAGCCAGAATAAAATTCTGGGAGTCGAAATCCACAGATCTTAAAGCCAGAATAAAATTCTGGGAGTCGAAATCCACAGATCTTAAAGCCAGAATAAAATTCTGAGAGTCGAAATCCTCAGATCTTAAAGCCAGAATAAAATTCTGAGAGTCGAAATCCACAGATCTTAAAGCCAAAATAAAATTCTGAGAGTCGAAATCCTCAGATCTTAAAGCCAGAATAAAATTCTGAGAGTCGAAATCCTCAGATCTTAAAGCCAGAATAAAATTCTGGGAGTTGAAGTCCACAGATCTTAAAGCCAGAATAACATTCTGGGAGTTGAAATCCACACATCTTAAAGCCAGAATAAAATTCTAGGAGTTGAAGTGTACACGTCTGAAAGTTGGCAAGTTTGGAGACAACTCTTCTACACCACTATAGACCTATCTAGAACAGGGGCCCAACCCCCGGGCCGCAATCCAGCACCGGGCCCTGATATACCAGAAACTGGGCAACACAAACAAGCAAAGTGCCATCTGTCAAATACAGGTAGCAACGTGAAACCACAGTCCCCTCCGGTCCATGAAAACACCTTTCTCTACCGGCCCCTGGTGTCCCAAAGACTTGTGGGGAGGAGCTCTGATCTAGAAAACCAATGTGTGAATGAATCCAAGTGGCCAATTCTGGGTCTCCATCATTTCCTGGACTTTGTGGATGCTCAGGTTGTACCTGTAGATGGAATAAATGCCCAAAAGGTCCCACTATTGTACTAATGCCAGCAATACAGCCGGTCTTTGATTTACAATAGTTTCATTTAGTGACCATTTGAAGTTACAACGGCATTGAAAAAAGCGACTTATGGTTTTGGGGTTTCTCACTTACGACCATTGCAGCATCCCCATGGCCATGCGACCAAAAGTCAGATAGATGCTTGGCAGCCGGCATGCACTTATGACGGTTGCAGATTCCTGGAATCACGTCATCCTGCTTTTGCGACCTTCTGATGAGCCCAATCAACAGGGGCGGGGCGGTGGGCGGGGGAGAGTCCGGCTCACTTAACAACCGCGTGACTTCCTAACTTCACAATTGCAGCGATCCACTTAACAAAGCCGACAAGAAAGGTCGTAAAACGGGACGAAACTCGCTTAACCGTCTCACGGAGCAACAAAAACATTGGGCTGAACTGAAATCGAGGACTCCCTGTATCGTCCTTCCGCCCCGCCGTCCCCCCAAAAATCCCCCCCCCAAGGTCTTCTCTCTAGGGGTCCTGCCGCTTTCCAGATCAGAGAGGGTGGGGAGCAGGCCCATCTCCCTCCCCCTCCCCAGCTGTTTCTCATAAGAGCCCAAAGGAGAGTGTGCGATTTGGTAAATGGGTTAATTTGATTCATGGAGCAAGTAATGGTAATCCGTATTAATCGTGCAAATGGGCCCTTAATATCCAAAGGGAGGGAATCTAATTAGCAGGCTGTTGTTAGTTTGGGTTCCTTGCATGTCTGGGAGCGGAAGACGTGCAACCTATTGTGGAGATGATGACCCATTTATCATTTCTTTACAAGCGGGTGGAGGCCCTGGCATTTTTGAGGAGTTTTTGCACTTGCATTCGGTGAGCGGTTTTGGTTTTTTAAAGAAATGTTTAGAGCTGCTCTCTTCTTCTTTTCCTTCTCCTTCCTCTTCGAATAGAATGAAAGAGTTGGAAGGGACCTTGGAGGTCTTCTAGTCCAACCCCTGCTTAGGCAGGAAACCGTACACCCTCCTCCTCTTCCTCCTCCTCCTCCTCCTCCTCCTTCTCCTTCTTTTTCCTCTTCTTCTTCTTCTTCCTCTTCTTCTTTTTCTCCTCCTCCTCCTCCTCCTCCTCCTCCTCCTCCTCCTCCTCCTCCTCCTCCTCCTCCTCCTCTTCTTCTTCTTCTTCTTCTCCTTCTCCTTCTCCTTCTCCTTCTCCTTTTCCTCTTCTTCCTCTTCTTCTTCTTAATAGAATAAAAGAGTTGGAAGGGACCTTAGAGGTCTTCTAGTCCAACCCCCTGCTTAGGCAGGATACCGTTCCTCCTCCTCTTCCTCCTCCTCCTCCTCTTCCTCCTCCTCCTCCTCCTCCTCCTTCTTCTTCTTCATCTCCTCCTCCTCCTTCTCCTCTTCCTCCTTGACTTTTGTAAGATGATCTAAACCAGGGGTCTCCAGAACTTGGCAACTTTAAAGACTTGGTGGCCTTTAAGAGATGGGCACTTCAACTTCCAGAAGTCTCCAGCCAGCAGCCGGCCCTGGAGAATTCTGGGAGTTGATGTCCACAACTCTTAAAGGTTGAGGAAACACTTGTTCTAGAGCAGTGATGGCGAACCTATGGCATGCGTGCCACAGGTGAGAGTCATATTGGTGGGCATGCAAACTTTGCTCTAACTCAGCTCCTGCTTGCATGTGTGTGCCAGTCAGCTGATTTTCGGGCCTTCTGGGCCCACCAGAAGTCAGGAAACAGGCTGTTTCCGGCCTCCGGAGCGCCTCTGAGGAGGTGGGGAAGGCCGTTTTCACCCTCCTGAGGCTCCTAGAAAGCCTCTGGAGCCTGGGGAGGGAGAAAAACAGCCTACTGGGCCCACCGTGCCATTGTGTGCCAAAAGTGTGGGGAGCATGTCACGTGTGCATGCACCGGGGGTGGGGGCAGGGAGTATTGAATTACAGGTGTGGGCACACACACACACAACCCCCCTGCGCTCCCCCGGCTTTTGGCACACGACGGCAAAAAGGTTTGCCATTACTGCCCTAGAGAGTCCAAAAACATCTGCACCAGGACGATAAAACCCAAGATCTCTGACCCAGCATATTATAGAAACTGAAGCCTGACGTTTTCTCTTCTTAATGCTCTGCTGAAAGGCAAGAGGGACTTCCTGCCACTATTTTTAGTTCCCTTCGAATCGTTTGCTAATTTCCCATCCGCCGAGAGAGGCTTGCGGGAGTGCAGATGTTGCCAGAGAGATGGACAGGGACTCGAAGCTCTGTTCCTTCTCCTCCTTTACTCCAGGGTGGATAAAAATCAATGGGGTTTTTTTGAAAAAATAAAATACATTTTTTTTTTAAATCGGATTTTTTAAAAAAAAAACAAATCGGATTTTTATCTTTTTTATCAAATTCATTTTAATAAAACGCTTTTGGAGTTTAAAAAAAATCTACCTAAAGATAGTTTTCTATCTAAGATGCATTCATAATTTAGTTTATTCAGCATGAAACGGAGAGCAGTTCTGCAGCACGAGGCTGTATATATATTCCGCAATATTTACATTTTTTAGTAAACTCGTTCAGCGAATCCCGGCTCTGCAAGCTGAGATAACATGCACTGCATTGATGCATTGACACAATTTCACAGCAGAGAAGACAGATGCTCTTTAAAAACTGACAATTTAAATCGAGTTGATTTAAATCAAGCCTTTTTACTAGTGATTTGAATCGTGATTTAAATCATGATTTAAATCGACGTGATTTAAATCGACGTGATTTAAATCAAATCCACACTGCTTTAGGGCTCTGCTTGGCTTGGTTTTTGAGTGCTGTCGTTGGAAGAACATAATATTTTGAAACGGGAACGTGGTCTATTGGTTTTCCTGCTTCTATCCATCATTCTAGAAATGGTTGTAGAGTTTTGCAAATCCCCAAGTGGGGGCAGGACAATAGTGGCAGTCTTTGGCTTAACAACCATTGGTCTAGTGATGATTCGAAGTTGCAACGGCGTCGAAAAGAGCGACTTACTGTTTTTCACGCTTAACAACCGTTGCAGCATCCTAATGGTCACGTGATCGAAATTCATTTTGATGTTTACGACAGTTGCACTGTCCCAGGGGTGGGGGGTGGAGGGGTGAGGACAAGCAAACTAACTGAAGAACTGCAGTGGTTCGCTTAACAACTCTGGCAAGGAAGGTCGTTACAAGGGGGCAAAACTCACTCAACAGACTTCTCGCTCAGCAACATAAATCCTGGGCTCAATTGTGCTCATACGTCGATGGTCACTAGCTATATCAGGAATTATATTATCTTGACGAATGTATCTTTACTTTTTATGTACACTGAGAGCGCGTGCACAGAAGACAAATTCCTTGTGTGTCCAATCACATTTGGCCAATAAAGAATTCTATTCTATTCTATTCTATTCTATTCTGTTCTGTTCCGTTCCATTCCGTTCCGTTCCGTCCCGTCCCGTCCCGTCCCGTCCCATCCCATCCCATTCCTTTTCTCTCTCTCTCTCACATACACACACACTTTCTCTCACTCTTTCTCTTTCTCTCTTTCTTTTACTCTCTCTTCTCCCTCCCTCCATCTCTCCCTTCCTTTCTTTCCCTCCCTCTTTTTCTTTCTCTCTCCCTCTCTCTCTCACATACACACATACTCACTCTTTCTCTCTCTCTTTCTCTCTCTTCTCCCTCCCTTTCTCTCCCTCCCTCTCTCTTTCTTTTTCTCTCTTCTCTCTCCCTCCATCCCTCCTTCCCTTTCTCTCCCTCCCTCTCTTTTTTCTCTCTCCCCCCCTCTCTCTCATACACACACTCTCTTTCACTCTCTCTCTCTTCTCCCTCCCTCCCTTTCTCTCCCTCCCTCTTTCTCCCTCTTTCTTTTTCTCTCTCTCTCTCTCTCCCTCCCTCCATTCCCCCTCTCTCTCTTCTTTTTTGGGAAAAGCCAGCTGAACTTGTTTTGTGTTAAGAGAATCCTTTGTGTAGCCTCCGAGGTTACTTGAGACTGACGGGTCAAAGCCTTCTCAAATACCCTGCCATGTTAGAAAGAAAAAAAAGAAAAGAAATGATCCTTTTGTCTTGTGCGAGAGACCGGGTGGAGGGAAGTCTGACAGCCAGACTGGCTGAGTAAAGCAAGCTGATCTTACAAACTTCCCTGCTTAAGCAGGAAGCAAGCCCATTCCCGTTCCCTTGTTTCTCCGTATCCCTGGTCTCATGGAGAAGGACGTGAAAAGACAGGCCTGTGTTAGGAAAAATAAAGGTGCGGGGAGTCTTTTGGAAGGCTTCCTCCTTTTTTTTTTACTTTAACATTTTTTATTGGGTTTTATACAGTCGTGTGGGATGCAGTCAGTTCGCACCTATTCAGGAGAACCAGTTGTTAACCTTCTAAGCAGTTCGGAGAACCGGTTGTTGGAAGAAATCTTATTTTGTTTTTTCACTTTACAGGGCTAATCCTGTAAGGAAGGCAGGAAGGAAACATTCTGGCGGTGTTTCTAGCCTGGTCTTTATTGCCCTGCTTACAGAAACTGCCTCTCTGGTTAACCTTTATTACATTGTAACAGCTAAGGCGAAGCACCCATCGATGGGAGTGTTGAGTTGGCCACACCCACGTGGTCACATGACCACCTAGCCATGCCTATCCAGCTGGTCATTAGGGCAGAGAACCGGTTGTTAAATTATTTGAATCCCACCACTGGTTGTATGATAAAACATGACACAAAATACGAAAGTAAATAGGAAAACGGTGGGCAGGAAGAGGGGAAAGAGAAGCGAGGAAGGATAAGAAGAAAAAAAAGAAGCATTGACTTCCGACTCTCTCAGTTGCAGTAAAATAAGGCGTTAACACCAAAAACCACAACTTTTTGCTTTTCCATAATAATACAAACAAGCCGTTTCTATAAAGAGCTACCAAGCGAACCAGTAAAACCCAAAACCAAAGTTTCATTCTTTTCTATTTCGAGCACGAAGTTCAGAAGCGGTAACAAAAATATTCTTTTCTTTAATCCAAATAGTCAATTTTGCCATTTCAGCTGATTCCATCAACTTTTGCAAACCAATCATCTGTGTTAGGAATCAAAGCATCCTCCCATTTTTGTGCATACAAATAATCTTGCTGCTGTCAACATGTATAGTAGCAATATATATGTAGTATACAGAGATGGTGTTCAGCCGGTTCGGACCAATTCAGACAAACCTGTTGCGGCGACCTGCAGGTGGGCCAGTCTGCCAACTACGGCCAGGCACAATCCCATCCTATATCGCTGTATTTTTGATGCTGTGTGGATAGCGCGCGTGAGTGAATTGCCATGATGTTTGACGTCGCATGCATGTGTGGACGGTGTGCGCAAGTGAATTGCTGTGTTTTGTGATGTCGGACGCATGCCCGGATAGCATGCGCGCATGCTCACATTTCTGGTGCTGGGCAAACTGGTTGCTACAATATGTGAATCCCACCTATATATATATAACATACAGCTGTGATGGCGCACGGAGCCATATCTGTGGGCACGCAAGTGTTGCCCTAGCTCATCTCCAGTGCTCATGCACGCGCCAGTCATCTGATTTTCAGGTCTTCTGGGCTACTGGAAGCCAAAAAATGGGCTGTTTCCGGCCTCCAGAGGGAATTCAGAATTGAGCTGGATGAGACCTTGGAGGTCTTCTAGTTCAACCCCCTGCCTAGGCAGGAAACCCTACACCACTTCAGACAAATGGTTATCCAACCTCTTCTTAAAAACTTCCAGTGTTGGAGCCTTCACAACTTCTGGAGGCAAGTTGTTCCACTGGTCAATTGTCCTCCCTGTTAGGAAGTTTCTCCTTAGTTCCAAGTTGCTTCTCTCCTTGGTTAGTTTCCATCCATTGCTTCTTGTCTTGCCTTTTGGTGCTTCCTAGGGACAACTTGATGGGTGCCACCTTGCCTGTCACTCTGGGTGTGAAAACATGACCAAGTAATTGCTCAAGAGGAATAAAGGTGGTCCTTGACTTATAACCATTCATTTTAGTGGCCGTTTGAAGTTACGACGGGGCTGAAAAAAAGCGACTTATGACCATTTCCCCACACTTATGGCCATTGCAACACCCCCATGGTCACGTCATCAAAATTCAAAACGTGGGGAAGACAGATTCACTTAACACACCGTGTGACTGATTTAATAACCGCTAGCAATTTGCATAACAGCGGCGGCAAAAAAAGGCCATCCAATGGGGCAAAAGTCCCTGAACAATTATCTTGCTTAGCCACAGAAATTTTGGGACTCGATTGTGTTCGTAAGTCGAGGACTAGCTGTACTACCACCACTCGCGTTTATATAAAGCATGGCTCAAAGGATTATTTTGGTTCTGTCTGGATCTCTTCAGCTCAGCCAGCTCAAAGGAAACGGGTTCAAAATAAAAGGCCAGCATTTTATATGCCGAAGTCCAGCGCATCGCTTCAAACCTTTCTCTTCCATGGGGTTATTATGGGATGTTTACTGACTGCACAGGTCATTGGGGAAAGGTCAAAGGCTCTGCACCTCCGCTGATAAGGACTGACTGGGGTGGGGGGCCGTGGAGAGCCTCTTTGAGGTCGTTTTGCAGAAAAATTCCAACATCCCTGAAGAGAAACATTTGGGGTGTCTTATTTCCTGCAAACGGAAAAAAAGGAGATTAGAAGCCTTCGTGTTTACAGCCGCATCAAATTAGGATTCAAACGCATTTCCCCATTTCTCGGGTTTTTTTTTTAACTTATTCATTTTTATTATTTTGTTGCTTTTAACAAGCTCTTGTTTTTTTTAAGACCTTCCGTACGTCACTGGCCTCCAGCTGTAATTATTTATCTCCTCCTCTTGTATTTTGCTTCTGGCAAGAGATGCCTTTTTAAAGCCCAAACAGATCTAGCAATTTATTATGAATTATTAAGCTTCGGACCCCCATCGGATCTGTTCAGTTTGTCAGCGTTTTTCTTTCTCCCCCCCGCCCCACCCCTTCCTTCTTTCCTTAATATTCCTTCAAGGAACATGCCCGGCTGTTGAGGAAAAAGGTATCAGGACCCTTAGTTAAGACAAATAAATGATCTTTCACCTTGCCAGAGTAGAACTGTAATGATTTAATGTGCTTTGTGTGTGTGGGTTTGTATGAGATACCTCTCAGCCTCCCTCCTCAGAGTAGCTGGGTTTGGGTCCAGCAGGGGGGGAAAAAAGGTTTATTACAGAAGTACTTTAAGCTCCCACTTCTCTTTCTTTGGCACTCTTTCCAGTTAAATATCAACTTAATTAGCTTCTTCAACTGGAAGCTAATTGGGCTGGCTGATAAATTGCTACGCCTCGGATCGTGAATCGGCTCGGAGGGTGCTGGAAATTGGGTGCCTCTTTCTCATTTAGTGGGCGTGAGTTTTACCCAGGGGCGTTGGAAATCAGGACCCTGCCAGGGTGGGGGTTCATTGCAGCCCCAAAGAGGGCAGGGGGATGCCTGCAGAGGTCTTGCACCCACCCACCCCAATTTGCTTTCCTGCCTGCTATAGGCAGGCAGGTGGACGTGGGTGGGGAGGGCTCGTGTTTAGCTTTGGAGGCAAATTTTGAAAGTGTAATCCTTCTTTCTCAGTAATATCTCCTCCTCCCTCCTCCTCCTCCTCCTTCTCCTTCTCCACCCATCTCCTTTTCGTCTTCCTCCTCCTCTCCTCCTCCTCCCTTTCCTCCTCCTCCTTGTTCTCCTCCTCCTCCACTCATCTTCTCCTTCTCCATTCATCTTCTCCTTCTCCTCCTCCTCCTCCACTCATCATTTTCTCAATAATAATAATAATAATAATAATAATAATAATAATAATAATAATAATAATAATAACTTTATTGTCATTGTACATTTATACACAGTATACCCATACAACGAAATTCACTTAACACCCAAAGACCAGGTCCAACACACAGAACAATCCCCAAACACACTTCTCCCCCTTCTCCTTCTCCACCTGTCTTCTCAGGACCAGGTGACTCTTGAAGTTAGATTGATTCCCTAACCTTAGGGTGGAGTGTTTTTTTTGGGTGGGATGGAGTGGGGGAAGCCACAAAAACTTTGTGACTTTCATCCCTCCCCTCCACCCTCGGCTACAAGTTTTGAAGACTTTTTAAAACTACGTTCCAAGGATCAAAACCCCTTGCTTTGAAAGAAGGACTTGCTGCGAAAGGGGGCCCCTGGAGGAGGAGAAGAAGACCTCTTCTATGGGATCTCCCCAAGAGAGAGAAGTGGGGACATACAGCTGCTCTGCTGCTCCTTCTCGGACATGCCAGAGAGCTCTCTGCTGAACTCCAGAATTAATAGAGCAGAGAGAAATTGGTGCTTTAAGGAGAAGTGCTTCGTCTTCCTTCCTGTTTACAAGACAAAATTAGAAAGCCCTGGGCAGCAGTGAGGTAGCGTCATTTCACATAACCGAGAGGAGCCGCCTTCTAAAACGGGAGAGTAGTAAGAAGCGAAGGGAGCCTGAGTTTCCCCCACCCAGCTCTCCTCCCAGCCTCTTTTTCCTCCTCTTTCAATTTACTTTCCTCCTTTCAATTTACCTTCTCAACAACTTCATCCCGTACGACCAGAACGTGCTTTGATCATTTTAACAATCATCCCCGTTTTATTGAATCGACGGTGCTACCCATTTCACAGCAAGGGATTTTAAAGCTCTTTTACAAAAGCCGGCCTGAACCATAAAGACGAATTAAAACTAAATGATATACCGTGTTTTCCCCGAAAATAAGACCCTGTCTTACATTTTTTTTTGAACCCCGAAAAAAGCTCTTGGCCTTATTTTCGAGGAGGTCTTATTATTTTGGGGCGCATGGACAAGATGGGGCTCCTCTTGCCATCTTACCTGATGTTTTATATGATTGGTTTTATATGATTGGATTTTAAATTTTTCAGCCTAATCATTTAATTTATCTTAACTATTTTTAACTTTAGTATGTTCTGTATTTTATTTGGCTGTTCACCACCCTGAGTCCCTTCAGGGAGTAGGGCGGTATATAAATTTGATTAAATAAATAAATAAATTTCCAGCTCTGTCTCCCTAACCCTAACCAGAGGAAATGGTGGAGACCAGCTGCGCCTGTACTTAAATATTTTTGGGGAGGGCTTATTTTTGGGGAGGGCTTATTTTCACGGGAGACTTATTTTAGCACATGTGCTTAAAAGCCCGATTGGACTTATTATCCGAGATAATTTGGGGAAACAGGTATATACCTACATAAGGTCTCAAAGCATCGGTGGGATTCAACCGTTTCCCATCCCTTCGGGAAAATCGGTTGTTAACTTTCTGAGCAGTTTGGCGAACTGGTTGTTGGAAGAAATCATTAGGGCAGAGAACCGGTTGTTAAATTACTTGAATCCCACCACTGTCTCAAAGGTGCTTCTTCCAAAAAGGCAACTGAACTTTTCTTGGCTTTTTTTCCTTGGAAGACGGTTTGCTTCTCATCCCAGAAGCTTCTTCAGTTCTGTTTTCAGAGGGAAAAAAACAAAGTTCAGTTGCCTTTTGAAGTGGGGTTGGGAAAGCACCTTTGGGACAGCCGTGACCTGGAAGATTGAGAGTCTCCATAGACACACATATCTGGCATTGAAGAACATCATTCGCCTTTCCAAAAATGATGTGCGGCTGCTAATGAAATATGACATTGTGCGCCTTTCAAATTTTAAGAACCCTCTTTCTTGCAAGTTGGGATGCTCCTCCTCGCTTGATTGAGGGGGTGGCATTTCAGTTCCCAGAATCTTTAACCAACATGGGCCCTCTCGAAGCCTGAAATGTTTCACACAGTATTTCGATCAAATCTCACATACCCGACATATTTAATGCATTGAAGCATTCAGTTTTTTTGTGATGGCTTCTCCCCCACCCCACCCCGCAAAGCTCGGTGGCCTTTTTAAGATTGAATTCACCCACCTGTTTTCTTTGTCCATTGTATCTTATATTTTGCGGTAATTATTTTAGGGGTAATTTTGATATAAATATATATAAATTGGATAACCCTTTGTCTGAAGTGGTGTAGGGTTTCCTGCCTAAGCAAGGGGGTTGGACTAGAAGACCTCCAAGGTCCCTTCCAATTCTTGTTATTCTAAATTCTCGTTTCCAGCGTGCCAGCCAGCTGGTCTTTGCGGGTGGCAGAGCGCCAGAAAACGACCTGAAAAAAGCCAAAACCAGGTTTCTTTGGACCGTTTTCAGGCTGTTTTTGACCCCAAAATATACCCCAGAAAACAGCCTGAAAACAGACTGGGAAAATGGCTCGAAAATGGCCCAAAAACCAGCCAAAAAACAGGTATGCACGCGCCAGCCAGCTGGTTTTTGGGCTTCCGGTGCTCTGGCACTCGCACATGCACACACATACATGTGCGTTCTGGTTTGGGCCGAAAAGGTTCACCGTCCCTGGCTTAACCTATTGAACAATGGCTGAGTCGTCGGTCTTTTGCCGAAAATGTGTTCTTGATATAAAGATGACATCACCCCCGCCTCCCGCGTTTGTTATCTGATTCACCCCTCCCTCCTTCCCTCCTTCCCTCCCTCCCTTCCTCTGCACGACGGTTGTAATCCGGTCGAAAAAAGAGGAAGTTTGAAATGGTGAGCCGTTTTCTCTGCGGGGTTGAACGTGGCCGAGGCAGCCTTTTCCTTCGTCCTAGAAAACAGATGTGGCGACTCTCCCCGGATTTGATCGATATTGTCCCTCGGTCCCTTCCAGTTTGATCTCCCTCCGTGCTGTGCAAAGTCATTTCTCCGGGCACCTCAAAGGACGGCGATTTTTCCAACCCTTCTCACTCCTAAAAATGCCATAAAGGCATTTTATGATTTACGGCGGCAACCAGAACAGAGACTTTCATGGATTAAGTAAGCGATGAACTGGAGTCATGAAAGATTTTACAGCCTTTTTATTTATTTACTTTGCCACCGTTGTTAAGCGAATCATGCCGTCGTTAAGTAAGTCCCCCTTCCTCCCCCCCCCCGCCCCGACTTTACTTTCATTAGAAAAACTGGCTGGGAAGGTTGCAAATGGAGATCGCGCGATTTCAGGATGTGGCGACTGTCGTGAATATGAATAATAGAATAACGGAGTTGGAAGGGACCTTGGAGATCTTCTAGACTGACCCCCTCTGTACCCTGTACCAGGGGTGTCAAACGTGATTTCGTTAAGGGCCGCATCAGGGATGGGTTTGACCTCAGAGGGCTTGGAGGGCATGACACGGGACTCATGTCGGGGGCACCTGTGGTGGCCAAGCGCTAAGCCAGGACTTCCCTGAGTGAGGACTTCCCTCACTCTCATTATAATCTCCTTCCTTCCTTCCTTCCTTCCTTCCTTCCTTCCTTCCTTCCTTCCTTCCTCCCTCCCTCCCTCCCTCCCCTTCCCTTCCCTTCCCTTCCCTTCCCTCTCCTCCCTTTCTTCCCTCTCTCCCTCCCTCTCCCTTCTTCATTACTTCCTTCCTTTCCTTCCCTTCCCTCCCTTTCTTCCCTCTCTCCCTCCCTCTCCCTTCTTCATTACTTCATTCCTTCCCTCCTTCCCTCTTTTCCTTCCTTCCTCCCTCCCTCCACTTCCCTTCCCTTCCTTTTCCTTCCCTCTTCCTTCTCCTTTCTTCTTCCTTCCCCTCTTTCCTTATTTTTCCTTCCTTGCTCTCTTCCCATCTCTCCTTCTTTTCTTTAGTCTGACTAGGTGGCTCAGTGTCTAAGACACTGAGCTTGTCGATCAGAAAGGTTGGCAGTTTGGCGGTTCGAATCCAAGGTTCCTTGCATGCTCAAATGCAAAATGGGAAACATTTAGATAGCCCTCTGCCAGGGAAAACAGAGCTGGGGGGTGGGGGCTGTTTCCAGGCTGGTCCTGGGGGCCAGATCTAAGCACCCCACTTGCCAGATGTGGCCCGAAGCCTTTGAGTTTGACACCATTCCAGACAAATGATTGCATAATCTCTTCTTAAAAACCTCCAGTATTGAAGCATTTACAACTTCTGGTAGCAAGTCGTTCCCCTGATTCATTGTTCTCACTATCAGAAAATTTCTCCTTAGTTCTAAGTTGCTTCTCTCCTTGATCAGTTTCCACCCATTGGTTTTTGCTAAGTGCCCGAATTTTGATCACGTGACCATGGGGACTTTGCAATGGTGGTTAAGTGCGAGGACCGGTGAATTAAGTTTGTTTCTTCCAGTGCCGTTGCAACTTCAAAACTTTGATGAAGCTCCCCAATGACAATTGCACGATCGTAGGATGCCGCCGATGGCCACGCGTGCAAGGAATTTGGTTGCCAAGCTGGGTTTTTCCAACCTTTGAATGGTCGCTAAACGAGGCAGTTGGCAAGGGAGCGCTGCCTGTACCGCTGAGAATTGGATGCAGTCTTCTGTATGCTGAGTGGATAGTGTCAGCTCTCTCGCCTCGTGAAATGATCTATTATTTGTCGTAAAGGAACACAGTCTCTCGTACAAAGATTGTGGAATGGAAGCCGAAAGATCTGTACCTCATCCTTCCAAGCTTCCTTCCTGTCTCCCCAGGTTATTTCTATTTTCAGCAGTGATCTCAGATTCGTAGCCCACACTGTAACGAACTCGTCACCATTGACTTGCAAAAACAAACGAATTTGGTTTTCTTTTTGTTTAAAAAAAAAAACACAGGCCCTCCTCCTCCTCCCCCTCCCCTTTTTGTTCAGCTGTGATCTGAATGAGATAATATTTTAATGCGAAATGAGCCAGGAAGGCTTGGAAGGAAGGACTGTTATGTTTTTCAGAAGCAGGGAGAGAAGAAGGAAGGAGGGAGGCGGGAGGGAGGAAGGAGAAGGAAGGAGAAAAGAGAAGGGAGAGGGAGGGAGGGAGGAGAGGGAGAGGAAAAGAAGGGAGAGGGACGAAGGAAGGGAAAGGAGGGAGGAAGAGAAGGAAGGAAGGAAGGAAGGAAGGAAAGAGATGGGAAAGGGAAGGAGAAGAAGGGTGAAGGGAAGGAGAAGAGAGAAGGAGAGAGGAACGGAGGTAGGGAGGAAGAGAGGAAGGGAGGAAGGAAGGAAGGAAAGAGATGGGAAGGGGAAGGGGAAGGGGAAGGAGGGCGAAGGGAAGAAGGGAGAGGGAGGGATGGAGTTAGGGAAGAAGGAAGGGAGAAAAGGGAAGGGAAGGGAGGAAGGAAGGAGATGGGAAGGAGAAGGAGGGCGAAGAAAAGGGAAGGGAGGAAGGAAGGAAGGAGATGGGAAGGAGAAGGAGGGTGAAGGGAAGGAGAAGGGAGAGGAAGGAAGGAAGGAAAGGAAGGAAGGAAGGAAGGAAGGAAGGAAGGAAGGAAGGAAGGAAGGAAGGAAGGAAGGGGAAGAATTGGATCATGTCCAATGCAAAAGGAGAAACCTAAGATCAGACCCCACTGTAATGTTCCCTCCCCATTTCCAAGGGGGAGGGAACTAGTTGATGCCTCCCAGATGTTTTGAAATACTACTTGCAGGTCACTCCCAGAGCTGTTGCCACAGCTGGAAGCGGTAGCTCTCCACTGATCTGAAGGGATGTCAAGTTGGGAGAAGATTGCTGTGGTGCAAACACCTTAATGCAATTATTCCTATTTATCTCTGGTCGAGCGGGGACCGTTCTGACCTTCAAATCTTTTAGACGGGGTGTGCCTTAAATGGCAAGAGAGATTCCCAAAAACGCTGCCTTGTTGTTTTTTGAAGAACCTCTGCCAGGACCCAACCGGATTTCAGGTTTGAACAATAGAGCCCGGGGGAGGAGGGTGGCATCGGTATTTTGCTAGTGTATTATTAGAACGGCTCCATCTGATTTTTCACACTGAAAAGAGAGAAGGAACTCTGGGCAGATCCTGGCAGGCGTCTCTCCTGGGCAGGGGAGTTAAACCTTGGGTGGATTAAGTCCTCTCTTCCGGCCGGAAGCCAAGGTTTGCTGCCAGCTGTGATGCCTTTATGGGCATCCCATGTTCTTACCAGCCTGTGTGTCTTTGGCTAGTTTGGGGTGGAATCTTGGGCAAAAGATGGGAATTGTCTGTCTTCATTTTTCAGGAGGGCAGGAGGAGATTCTTATATGGTGGGGTACAGGGATGCGGTGGCTCAGTGGGTGAGACGCTGAGCTTGTCGATCGAAAGGTCGGCAGTTCAGCAGTTCGAATCCCTAGTGCTGCGTAATGGAGTGAGCTCCCGTTCCTTGTCCCAGCTTCTGCCAACCTAGCAGTTCAAAAGCAGGTAAAAAATGCAAGTAGAAAAATAGGGACCCCCTTTGGTGGGAAGGGAACAGCATTCTGTGCGCCTTTGGCGTTGAGTCATGCCGGCCACATGACCACGGAGACGTCTTCGGAGAGCGCTGGCTCTTTGGCTTTGAAACGGAGATGAGCACCGCCCCCTAGAGACGGGAACGACTAGCACATATGTGTGAGGGGAACCTTTACCTTTACCTTTTAAGGAGAAATGTCAGAAAATGGAGGAGTCATTGGCAATTCTTTCATTCTAAGTTCCGTATCTGGAGCTTAAATCATCACCAGCCTCCTCTTTTAACAACCCCATAATCCCTTGTAGGATGGAGTCCGGGCAACTGAATGGAGCTAGCAGAATGTTTTAATGGCCGGATGCCCTTCCTGTTGCCAATGTGGAGTTTTGTTCAGCAGATAGAGTCTCATTGCGCCAGAGAGAGAGAAATATCTGCCTCTACTTAGGATTGAACTCCCAGCCTCCTGATGGTGAGAGGAGAGTTCGTATCTGGAGCTGAAATGCCCTGACCTTTGAACAGTTGGCTTGTTCGCGCTATAATCTCTGGGTCAGGAAAGGAGTGGGAATTTCCCAGTCACCCTGATAGTGATTCAGACTATATGGCTGATGTGTTTTCTTTTCATGATGAAAGTAAAGTGGGAGAAACTCTTTGGACATCTTGAGATGTGGCCCCAAAAGTGGTTTCCCCCCCCCCACCCACCCCAAGGCAACTGGACTGTCTTGGGGTTTTTTTTTCCCCTATGAAAAAGTTTCGCTTCTCCTCCAAGAAGCTTCTGTAGTTGCAACTTCTGGAGAAGCTGCTCAGATGAGAAGCAAAACTTTTTCAAAGAAAAAAACAAACCAGAAAGTCCACTTGCCAACCATGATCTGGAGCAGAGGTCTCCAACTTTGGCAACTTTAAGACTTGTGGACTTCAACTCCCAGAATTCCTCAGCCAGCTTTGAACTCTGGGAGTTGAAGTCCACAAGTCTTAAAATTGCCAAAGTTGGAGACCCCTGATCTGGAGGATTGAGAATCTCCATAGACATCTTGAGAGGTTCTTCAGGGCTAGGATGGAGAGATTTTTTTTTTTTTTTGATACGGTTATTTTTTTGGGAAGGGGCAAAAAAGGGCATTGTCTTGACTCGGTAAGGAGTGAGTTCTTCTCAACATGGTTTGTTCAACAAATCCCTGTTCGGCCCTCAACTGTGGTTCATGAGCCACAGTGGCGCAGGGGTTAGAGTGCAGTACTGCAGGCGACTTCTGCTGCCTGCAAATTTGGCAGTTCGAATTTCACCAGGATCAAGGTTGGACTCAGTCTTCCATCCTTCCGAGTGGGTAAAATGAGGACCCACATTGTTGGGGTCAATAGGCTGACTCTGTAAACCTCTTAGAGAGGGCTGTAAAAGAACTGTGAAGTGGTGTATAAGTCTAACTGCTATCGCTATTGCTTCCCCCCCTCCTTCCTTCCTTTCCTCCTTCCATCCTCCCTCCCTCCCTCCCTCTGTCATTCTCCTTTCTGGTGGCATAGTGATTAGAATGCAGTAGTGCAGGCTAACTCTGCCCACTGCCAGCAGTTCAATCCTGATTGGCTCAAGGTTGACTCAGCCTTCCATCCTTCCGAGGTGGGTAAAATGAGGACCCAGATGGTTGGGGGCGAGAGGCTGACTCTGTAAACCGCTTAGAGAGGCTGTAAAAGCACTGTGAAGCAGTATATAAATGCTATAGTGGCTGGATTAGATGGTGAACGAAGCCAGAACTAAACAAAAGAAAGTATTGTGATATGTGCTGTTGGGTGCAGGCATCTTAGACAAGCATTGGGGTGGTGGACAGGGAAGCTTTTGTATAAAAATGGAAATATTTCCTTGAAAGGGGGGCACTGTCTTTGGTTCCCCAGCTTCATGCTGCACACACGTGCACATAAACACACACCAATGAAGAAAAGATGAACATTGCTCTAATGCTGAAAGTTTCATGTCTTATATATTTATATTTCATATTTCTGAACTGCCCATCTTCCCCAAAGAGGGGCTCTATATCCAGTGAGGGGTCCTTGGTGCTCTCTGAGCTTGGTGGTGGTTGTATTTTTGCAGATGTTTCATTGCCCAAACTAGATAACCTTATCAGGGCTAGTGAGGGTGAGGTTTGCTCCCTGTTTAAGACCAGAATGCATCCACTCCGGCAAGCAACATTTAGATAAACAGGGATTAACACCAGACAAACAATCGAGCAGAAAACAATAGCGGAATCTAGGAACTACCAAGGAGGAAAAAAGCCGAGTAGGGAACTACAGCATGTGAGAACACTGATATTATCTAGTCGGGTAATGAAATACAGGGAAGTGGTGACTCAGTGGCTAAGATGCTGAGCTTGTCGATCAAAAGGTCGGCTGTTCAGCGGTTCGAATCCCTAGTGCCGCATAATGGGGTGAGATTCCGTGACTTGTCCCAGCTTCTGCCAACCTAGCAGTTCGAAAGCAAGTAGAAAAATAGGGACCACCTTTGGTGGGAAGATAACAGTGTTCCGTGCGCCTTTGGCGTTGAGTCATGCCGGCCACATGACCACGGAGACGTCTTCAGACAGCACTGGCTCTTTGGCTTTGAAACGGAGATGAGCATCGCCCCCTAGAGTCAGGAACAGCTAGCATATATGTGTGAGGGGAACCTTTACCTTTACTTTTAATGAAATGTCTGCTAGAAAACGACCAAGTTGAGAGAATACCAGAGAATACCTCCTCTTCCTCCTCCTCCTCCTCTCCCCCCCACCCCTTTCTCTCTTAGCACTGATGATGTTAACTAGTTGGGTCATGAAACATCTCCTAAACAACCAAGCACAGAGAAGCACCAAGGAACCCTCTCATTTCAGCCCCGAGCTACAAATATTTTCCTTTATTCACACTTCCATATGTCCTCAACCCGTGTCCATGAGTCATGGGAATACAGCTTCCAGAATCCCTAGCTTAAAGTGTCCAGAATTAATATACTTGAAACAACTGTTCGCCCTGCCCCTTGAAGGAAGGTTGTCCATGTGATATATGGGCTTTCAGGCTAGTCCCATCAATTTGTCTGTCCTTGTGTTTAAAAAAAAAAAAAAAGACAAAAGACAACGACCTTGAGTCCTACTGCAAATGTCACACATTTTGGAAGTGAGCTTTGGAAGTAAGTCGATGGCAGGGTTGGCTTTTTGGATCAGACTTTGAAAGACTGTGTGAAAGAATTCAACTTGTATTATTATTATTATTATTTTACCATCTTTTTTTCTGTTATGTTTTTGTCGCTCTTTAAGCACCTGTTTTTTTTCTTTTTTTCTTTTTGGACAATGTGTGCATCTCTGTGGCTTTTCTTTTCCTTTTGTTTTTTTCCTGTTGTTATTTTAAAAGCAAGAAAAAGTTGGGTGGTTTTTTTTTTTTTTTTAAATAAAAGTTTGCGTTAAAGAAAAGGAAACTTTTTATGTACGTTATCCAAGTTCTTCAAGAACTTTTTTTACTCGTCTTCGGATTTTTCGGAAGAAAAAGAAAAGTATGTCCTCAAAAGTATCTTCCAGTGTGTGTTTGTTGTTTTCCAACAAAGTCACAGTGGATAACTCTATATTTTTATGTTTTGATTTTTTGGGGGGAACCATTGGTTGTGGAAGAGCAAGACAAGGTGGCTGAGTGGCTAAGACAGTGAGCTTGTCGATCAAAACGGTCGGCAGTTCAGCGGTTCGAATCCCTCGTACAGGTCTCCCGCGTGAGGAGGAGGTTGGACTAGAAGACCTCCAAGGGCCCTTCCAATCTGTTATTATTGTTGTTGCTATAGGTTTTTCTGGGACACAAATGTATCTGCCGCGAAACATACAGTAAATCTCTGTCTAAGCCAACCGAAAGCATCTTGCTGGTCTGGTAGGAGCTAGAATTTCACAATAATTAACTGTTGGGAGTCTACCAAATAATCCACCGGTGTTGACTTTCCAAGAGCGATCAAGGTTAGAGGATTTTTTTATTTTATTTTTTGCAGCATGCCTTTTTTTAGGCCAAGATCCAAAAATGTTTTGCTCTCTGCCATCCGGTGCCCAAGAATCCTTGTGTTAAAGACCCCAAGGTGGGTTCTTTATTCCCAGACTTCCGGATACAGAACATTAATTTTTTTCTCTCTTTCTCCAAGACCCAGCTTAAACACAGCATTTAACTTAAATCAATCAGCGGTTGCCTTGCTTGTTTAATTGCAGTGGTTTGGAACCTGTTTCAAATACTGCGCCGAGCCAAAATACACCAGGGCGTCTATTAGAATTAGAATTACAGAGTTAGAAGGGACCTTGGAGGTCTTCTAGTCCAACCCCCTGTTTAGGCAGGAAACCCTACACTACTTCAGTTAAATGGTTATCCAACATCTTCTTAAAAGCTTCCAGTGTTGGAGTATTCACAACTTCTAGAGGCAAGTTGTTTCACTGATTAATTGTTCTCACTGTCAGGAATTTTCTCCTTAGTTCTCAGTTGCTTCTCTCCTTGGTTAGTTTCCATCCATTGCTTCTTGTTCTACCTTCAGGTGCTTTGGAGAATAGCTTGACTCCCTCTTCTTTGTGGCAGCCCCTGAGATATTGGATATCATGTCTCTCCTACTCCTTCTTTTCATCAAACTAGAAATACCCAGTTCCTGCAACCGTTCTTCGTATGTTTTAGCCTCCAGTCTCCTAATCATCTTTGTTGCTCTTCTCTGCACTCTTTCTAGAGTCTCAACATCTTTAGCTTTGGCTGAGTGTGTTGTTGTGTGAATCCAGTCAACTGTGGCTATTTCAGTAAAAATAGGGTTAGATAGATCAAGGCTTAGTGTCATATGTGAAAACGGTCTGCGTTGAATTTGATGCCTTGAAAGTGTTAAAATGCTGTAGCTTAGTGTTTAAGGCTGCAGGTAGAACATCATCAGGTAAAGCAGACAAGGGTTTGACTTACATCCAGGAAGATCTTTCTTTCTGGATCCTAATGTCCTCCAGCAACGGATCATTCCATCGTGAATTGAGTTGATGTAGACCTTAGACACAATAGCTGGGCTCTGTTGAACTGGGTAGGCTTTTCAAGAGAAAGTTACACAATCCCAAAGGAGCTGGAAAATAGCAATCTGATGATTGCTGTGAACTGTGTGTGAACTTTAAAGATGACCAGCTAGTGAGCCCAGCCTGCTCTCAACTTTGAACCCTTCAGAGGTGGAATTGGGTATGTCTACTTTAATGAAAAGAAGGACTGGGGTTGACCCGATAGCAGTGTTTCAATATCTGGGGGGCTACCACAAAGAAGAGGAGGGGAGCGGGGTCTATTCTCCAAAGACATCAGAAGGAAGGACAAGAAGCAATGGATGGAAACTAATCAAGGAGAGAAGCCACCTAGAACTAAGGAGGAATTTCCTGACATTGAGAACAATTAACCAGTGGAATAACTTGCCTCCAGAAGCTGTGGACGCTCCAACACTGGAAGTTTTCAAGAAGCGACTGGACAACCATTTGTCTGAAACGGTGGAGGGTCTTCTGCTTGAGTAGGGGTTGGATTAGAAGACCTCCAAGGTCTCTTCCAGCTCCCTTATTCTGTCATGCCAAAACATCCAAGCTCAAAGAGCACCACAATTCAACCCTGAGCTACAAATATTCTCTTCTATCGATGCTAGAATCGTTGGTTATTTGAGGAGAAGCCATATCCATCCTACACCTGGAAATGGGTTCTTCTAGAGGAAGCCCAGCTCATCTCAACACGTTCAAATTGCAGATGGTGCAAATCACAACCGGTGGAAAAGAGCCTTCATTGGTATAAAATCATCAAAATAAACCTCGCAGGAGAATGTCTGCTTCTCAGTATCCTTGGATCATCACAAAGAATCAATGTAGTCTAGGAAATTAGGTTAAAGGAACCAGAGGATCTTGGAAATTAACGCACTTTAAGAGAAGGAGAGCTCCATGCATCAGAGATGGGTAAAGTGAGGCACCAGAGATGGGGGCGGGCAGGGTGGGAGAAGAAAGGAGGGGAAAAAAACCATAAATGGGAGATTGATCTTGAATTTGAGCCAAAAATGGGGAGGGGAAAAAAACATGAGCTTTGCAGCTAAAGAAGAGAAGGAAGAATTGAGGAGAGGGGAATTAGAAAAGGAGGAGGGGAGAGCAGAGCCTTCCTTTCTTCAGCTGTCAAGCTAATAACACTTGTCAGTAAATGAAATGTGAAAGTTACAACAAAACAATATGCCCAGTGTGGCTGCCGTTAACTCCTTGGATTACTAATTAAGACACATCCTTTGCAGAGGTTTTGGCATGCCGAGGCAACAGCCATTGTCTCCATCCTTAAAAACTGCTCCTTCGTCAGATGCAAAAAAAATCTTTTGGCTTTGTTCTCCTCTGCTGAGTCGCCAAGGTATTTACACCTGCCAGAGTGGGGGGTGGGTGGGATGGAGCTAGGGGTGGTGCAGTTGGGTAGGTGAATAGTATTGCAGAGCCTAAAATATTCTCGACAGGTTTGTTTGTTTTTTAAAAAATTGTTGTTCCCAGGCAGGATGGAGAGAGAAAAAAAGAGAGAAACGGTGTTTGTTCCTGCGCTTTCATTTCAGTGAATTTTTGCAAAGACGCAGCGTGAAACAAGTCTGCAGAATCTTTCTTGAGTGGGCTTTATTAAATCTTAGGAAAGGGATACAGATCCAAAAGAAGAAAGAAAACTAGGACCGATGGAAGTCAAAAGAGTCAAGATGGCAGCCACACCAGTACAATTAAAAATTCCACCCATTTTTTTTGTTCTTGTTTTATGTGTGAGATGCTTTAAAAAAACGGGTGGAACTTAAAATAAAAAAAAACCTTCATTTTCTCGTCTTTCTCTAAGTTAATTATTTAATTGCATTATAAAGTGGAAATAATACCTTACAGACTACAGATATAATAACAGAATGATGTGGTATTTATACAAGACAAACTGGAAACTGTTAGCAGTGTGATGATTAAGATCAATTAAACCTGTAAAGATGAGAAAGAAAATGACATCAATGTTAAATGTGGTTTCTGAGATATAAACGAATGTCGGGCTGCTTAAGTTATGCAGTTAAGGCTAAATAAGAACTGGATAAAGAGCCGTAAAGGGGTTACAGTATTTTATAATATGTAAAAAAAAAAAAAGATTTAAACCATTAAAAACATGGATGAAAGTTTGGTCACATTTGTGTGTGTCCTCTTGATTTGTGAGATTTGTGAGCCTGGGAGAGAGAAGCAACATTCACCACCAGTAAAATAAGTTTAAAAACACCAGCGCCGGAATTTGAAACAAAAATTTAGAGCACCTGAAACCGAGACAGAAAAACAGAAAATTGTTATTGGCAAAGAACAACATTTAGAAAAGCATTAGAGAGCGTTTACTCCAGCATGACTAAAAATAAGCCATCTTTTAGGAAACGAGGCTGAAAGAGAAACGGGGTCATTCGATTCTTAATCGAAAGGGGAAAAATTTTAAGATTTTGCTTCTTCGGGCCGAACTCTTTTGGAAACCAAAAGCAGCAAATGTTTTATAAAAATGCAAGATGAGAGAATGTGAAAAGGTGAACTTATGTTTTAAGTGGAAATTGAAATTGAAAGCAACTCCAACCCTTCTACCCCACCAGTAAGATCTTTTTGCAAAATGTTTCTCCTCTTACAAATTTTGAAATGTCCCGCCACATTTATCTTTGCATTTCTACTGAATCAGGCCATCTTGAGGAACACATCAACATCGGTTGCAATTTTTGTCTAGACCAGCGGTCACCAACTGGTGGTCCATGGACCACTGGTGGTTCGTGAGAAAATTTTGGTGGTCCGCAGAAAAATTATTTGTATTTTTTCTATTGCACTAAATCAGGGGCCCTCAAACTACGGTTCCTGGGACGGATACATGCAATGAATGTTTGTGTTGCTGCAGAGAGTCTCCCGCTTCGGGGTCTTTTTGTGTGGGTCGGAGGGGGGTAGAAATTCCGACTTGGGGTCTGCTTCAGCCTCCTGGTGCAGGGCTTTGGGCGAAGGCTGGAGGGAAGCACCACTGGTGGGGAAGAGCCAGAGGGCCTCATTCCAGTGGGACTGCCTCATGGCCTGGAACTGGCTGACCATCTCAGCCTGCTGAGCTTCCAGATGTCAGTATCTGGCCTTGCAGTCCTGCAGGTCTTCCCTCTGCTTGGAAAGCCTATGCTCGTAGTCCTCAGTGAGGTGCTTCTGCTGAGCCTCCTTCTCAATTAGATCCAATTTGAACTGAGCTGCTTTGCCAACTCTTTCTCGTGGTGGCTGCTTAGCTCCAGCAACTGCTTCCTGTTGGGGCCCTAAAGAGCCCAGGTGGGCAGGCGAGGAGTAGCAAGTAGAGGCTGGCCAGGTGCCCCTTGACATGAGTGACATTGAGTTAGACACGCCCACCAAGTCACATGACCATCTTGCCATGCCCATCCAGCTGGTCATTAGGCAGATCATATTAGTAGTCCACAGGATTTAATATTATGAATTTAGTGGTCCCTGAGGTCTGAAAGATTGGTGACCCCTGGTCTAGACCAGGCATGGACAACCTTGGCAACTTTTTAAAACCTGTGTGGATTAGAACTCCCAGAATTCCTCAGCAAGCCAGGAAGTCCACAAGTCTTAAAGTTGCCAAGGTTGGACACTCCTGGGAATTGAAATCCATAAGTCTTAAACCCAAAGGTACTTTTCAAAAGGCAACTGGACTTCCTTGGGTTTTTTCTTTCTTTCTTGAGAACATTTCATTTCTCATCCAAGAAGCTTCTTCAGTTCTTCTGAAAGTCTAGAATTGCAGCTGAATTTGAAAAAAAAAAAAACACCTTTGGGGCAATCGTGACATGGATGATTTAAGAATCTCCATGGAGATAAGTCTTAAAGTGGCCAAAGTTGGACACCCTTGGGAGTTGAAGTCCACAAGTCTTAAAGGTGCCAAGGTTGGATACTTCTGATCTAGACTTAAAAGGAGGAGAATCTCGTGGTGGAAGCATATTGAAAATTGAAGGAAGATTTCTCATCCCTCTTGGGTGTAACGTAGCTTAGAGACTGCTATAGCTATAACTGCCTGCTGAGCGATTCTCTTGGTGCCCTCCCCTTTTTTTTTGTAGAAGTTATGCAAGGCAGGATATGAATTAGACTGGAGGAAGTGACAAGGTCTACAGTCATAACTTTGAGAAGACATCTATCCTTAACAGTCCCGAAAGCTCTTTTTTTCTCAACTCTGAACGCGGCCCTGTTCCACTTGACTTACAACGCCAGTGAAAGGCCAAGGGCTGGTAGTTTTGGCAGCTGCTGCTTAGGTCCCACGTGTGGGGTTTCTCCTCCAGAGCCTGCAGCCGAGATCCAAAGTATACCTTGTAAGCGTGAGGACTTGCTCATAAGTCACTTTTATTCTACTCGGACTTTTTTTTTTCCTTTGACTGTGGATTCAGAAAGCTCCCGGCACACTTTGGCAAGTTTAAGCAAGTTTCTTGGTGATTGGCAGAATGCAAAGCTTGCCTAATTTCATTTTGGGGGGCATCAAATTTTCCCAGCTACCTAAAAACTGAAGGAGGGTAAGATAAATGAACATGGAAGGGTTTGTAAAGCAAGGTTAATTATCTCTTTTGCGCTGCTGTAAGGGAGTCATTTATGTTTCCCATAATTAATGTACATCAAACTTTTTTTTTAAACAGCTGGGTTTATCTGAAGCTAAGTATGATAAGGAAAATGCTTTAACTGTTTTCAAGTGCTACATAAATTATACGAATAGAGGTGTCTTCTTAATTATCTCTTTAGTACCCTCTTCCAATAATCTGAAGAATATTCAGTGAATGGTATTTCTTCTTCTGAATCTTCTGTTTCTTCTTCTGTTTCTTTTTCTTTCTTCTGATTCTTCTTCTGATTCTTCTTCTGATTTTTCTTCCTTCTTCTGATTCTTCTTTCTTCTTCTTCTTCTGATTCTTCTTCTGATGCTTCTTCTTTCTTCTGATTCTTCTTCTTATTTCTTCTGATTCTTCTTCTGATTTTTCTTTTGTTTCTCCTTCTGATTCTTTTTCCTCCTCCCCATCCTCCTCCTCCCATGCTGACAAGAACTCAAGCCGCAATCTCAAAATGTCACATAACTCCATATAGGGGGGAAATCACTTTAGATTATTTCCAAAAGCTAAATCAAGATACAATGCTTCATGCTCAAATCTGATCTAATCCCGTTGGCCCTCGAGCAGCTCATAGTTTTTGAAACAGAGAAATCAACGATAATTAAATCTAGGAGTGGGGGCGGTGGGGGAGGGAAATAAGGCTATCTCAGGCAAACCCCTGGAGACGCCTTCTTCTATTCATTTATTTTAAAGTCATCTTTGGACACAGCAGGAAATGTGATGTTTGGTTGCCGTCCAGTTCCTGGATCCCCAAACTAACTGCGTTATTGAGGGTCATATCACTAGAGATGCTAATGTAGAGTTTGTGTGTGCGAAGACGTCTTCAAAAGAGACATTCGTGTTGTCGTGCCTCTAGTTTCTCTCCTTTTCAAAACCATTTTGGTTGTGGGCCCTTCTGAAGTATTTGTAGTTAGGTAGAGTATTGTTTAGATCCCTCGGGCTGCATTGTTGTCCTTGGATTAGAAAGTATGTGGATTATTTCAAGCACTGCCTGTTTAGGAATGTCGGTTTGTTGATCCCTATGAACTTCATACCCTTTGTTAGTTATGCCCTGCCAGCTTTGGGCTGCGTTTCTGTACAAGCATTCGATTGTTTAGATGAGAAATTTTTTAATTTCTGCAGGGAAAAAAAAAGGGAATGACATGTCCTCTTGAGAGCCGACAACATTCTTCCCTGGTGGAAAAAGTTCTTTTCCTAAAAAAAAAAAAAAAGATGTTCACCAAACAGGAAATGATCACAATTTCTCCTGCAAATCGTGATCAACAGATTAAGGTCTGTCCAGGGGTGGGCTTCAAAAAATTTAGCAAGGGGTTTTCTGTCTGGCTGCTGGGTGGGCGTGGCCATGGTGGGTGTGGCCTAGTTGGCCTCCTGCACCACAGCTAGGAGGGGGCATTTTTGCCCTCCCCAGGCTCCAAAGGCTTTCCTTGAGCCTCCGGGAGGACAAAAATGGCCTCCCCAGGCTCCAGGGGCCATCTGGAGACTGGAAACGGGCCTGTTTCTGGCCTTCCTGAACTTCTGGTAGGCCTGTTTTTCACCCTTCCCAAGCCTCTAAGCGCAGTCCGCGCTTACCTTTTATCCAAACGGGCCGCATGGGGACTCCCGGGAGGGGAGGGGTTGGCGGGGCCAGCCAGGAGTGGGATTTGGGGGTTCTCCGAACTGCACAGAATCTTAGCTAGAGGTTCTCCTGAATCCCTGCGAACGCCCAGCCCACCCCTGGGTCTCTCTGACCACAGAGAATTGTTAGTAGTCTGGAACAGATTGAACCCGCGATAGATGTGAGAAAACACTTTCACACGAGTTTGGAAACTCGGTTTCCACAGCATGCGAAATCATGGTTTGTGATGGGCCAAGTGTGACACACTTAACATGCAAAGCACACGCAGCCATATTGTGGCTTGGCAAACGAGTAAAGGCAAGGTTTGGTTTTTGGATGTTGGAATTGAACTCAAGGCTAGTTCCATTTGAGAAGATCTGCTTTGGTAATATTTGAGAAGAGATTGGAACCAGGTTAACCAAAGTTTTAACCAAATTTCTTACTTTTGGTGTAGACCTAACTTATCCGTCCCCAAAGGGAGCTGTTTCTGATGATTTGCCTTTGGAAGTTGGTTTGTTTATATTTCACTTTTTATTATTTGTATAAATAAGTCAAGGCAGCTAACACACGGAATACTCCTTCCTCCTCCTATTTTCTCCACAACAGCCCTATGAGGTAGGTTGTGAGAGGGAGAGACTGGCCCAAAGTCCCCCAGCTGGCTTCCATGCCTAAGGTGGAACTATAACTCTTAGTCTCCTGGTGATTGGCCTAAAGTCACCCAACCAGCTTTCAATGTCCCAGGACTAGAATTCACAGTTTCCTGGCTTCTACACTGGTTCCTTAATGACTAGCCCAAACCGGCTCTCACCATTAAGCAATGATTGGGGGGTACGAAGTTCAGAGTTTTGTGCCTATTTAATAAAACCCTTTTTATCCTGCAATTACAGGGATCCGTGAAGAGGAAAGTGGCAGATGACGCATCTCCAGCCTCCGGCGCCATGCCTGACGTCCTCTTCCCGAGCGAGAGCAAGCGACTTTGTCTTGATGATGTCACTCTTTCCATGGGTCCCGGGACCAATTCTGTTTCATGTCCTGATATGCAAAGCTCTCCATTTTCAACCAATCATGGGACTTCCTCGATGCCTGGACATGGAATGCTCCTTGAAAATAATCACATGAATGGGAGCGGAATTGGCTCTCCATTTTCCGTCCCACCTAATGCTGAAGTTGGGCAAAAAGGGCCCCTCGGGGGCCATTATGGCGAAAAAGGGGGCAACATGCACGCCGTGGACCAGGAACTTCAAGATTTGTTGGAAGAGTTGACCAAGATGCCGGATCCTTCTCCCAACGAATTGGATCTTGAGAAGATCTTAGGGAGCAAACCTGAAGAGCCCATGGGGAACCTGTCCCACCCGCCCTCAGCCATGAACAGTTCTTCCAAATCTTCTCCGCAGGCTACTCCCTTGGACAATCACCTTCCCAACAAAGATTTTTCTCCTGGATGCAACCCAAGCGGTGGGTCTCCACAGATGACGCCTTCTTCTGGAGCCAGCTACTCGGTTCCATCTCAGAACAAGGCTGTCGCTTCGCCCATTTCTTCAGCCACACCCAACAAGGGTCAAACTCAGGCCATCCATATGCCCGGGGCAAACTGGCACGCCCAACAGTTGAAGCACTTAGCCAGCAAGCAAGCTCCAACTTCCAAACCCCCAACTCCAAACTGGCCCACCATATCTTCTCAAGGTCTTTCGCCTCCTTACCGGCAAGGGTCTTCTCCGCACCACCAACCCTTCAGTCCTCAAAATGTCATGATCTCCAGCATGACTCCGAATGGCCTTCCAGGAAGCAACATTCAGAGTCCGCAGAACCCTCTGCTCTCCAGCATCACGTCCAACAGTAACCCACCCGGAGGTCTATCTCCACCTTTTGGGCCAGAGAAGCTCTCCAGTCCGGTCCTCAATCAGCAATCGTTCAGCCCTCCGAACTCCATCATGCCCAACATTTCAGCCAACAGCATTAAAAGTTCTCCCAACCCTTTGGGGCCTCCCAATGCTGGACCTTCACCATACAGGCCGGAGAAGCTTTCTAGCCCGGCTTTGCACCAACAACCTTTCAGCCCTCAGAGCACCTTGATCTCCAATCCTACACCGACCAGCAACCCCACCAACATGCCAGGTTCCCTCTACAAAGCCATGCCGTCCACCCAATCCAAGAACATGAACGTCATTATGACACAGTCTTCCAACAGCATTCAAACAGGGTTGGGGAGCGAAGGTCCTGTTGCCCAAGACCAGTTTTCTTTCAGCAATACGAAACCCCTCTCCCATTTCAGTTCAGAGACGACCCCTCCCCAGAAGATGTCACCGATGTCTTCCACCACGGGGCAACAGTCACTCATGCACTATCTTCAGCAACAAGCTGCAACCTCGCCACAATCGCAACAAGTCAACAACAACCAGTTCCTTCAGCAGCAGCTCCGGCAGTTGATGCAACCGACTCGGATGCAGCAACGGCATGTCCAGCCATCCCCGTTGTCATCGCAGGTGCGGCAGGTAAGCTCCCAGAAGTGGCTTTTGTACTTTGTCCACATCCCACAGTCCTTACCTGTTGCTGTCTTCTCTCTTTCATCATCATCATCATCTTTTAACGACCCCATAATCCCTTGTGGGGTGGAGTCTGGGCAACTGAATGGAGCTAGCAGAGTAATTTACTGGCTGGATGCCCTTCCTGTTGCCAATACGGAGTTTTGTTACCAAGCAGGTAATATTCTCATTGTGCCCAGAGAGAGAAATATCTACCTAGGATCGAACTCCCAGCCTCCTGATTGTGAGGCAAGAGTTCCACCTCTAGGCCACCACACCACTCTTCTCCAATCTCTTTCATGAAGGGGGAATAAACTGAAGCTCCAAGGCTTCTGGCAAACTTTGCACATGGGCGTTGTAAGTTTGACTTTTTTGACCCTCCTTCCTGCCAACAATCCTGCTTGGCTCTGAGTTCTTTTGGGTGGGGACTTTTGCTGGAAGAGCAGGGATTTGCACCTTCTTGGGGGTCATCATTGCAATAAACTGAAGAGTAGATCCCGGTTTGGTTGCTAGCTTTAAAGCTTCAGTTGAATTTCTCTGTGGCCGTTTTTGGATTTTAATTCTGAAGTTGGTCAAATGAGTTGTTTGGGCTGTCTGTCTGTGTCTCTGTGAAAACTCCTTGAGTCGGAGAAAAAGTGGGCTTCCTCAGTAAACTTGCGTAGGTTGTATTTACCTAGAAGGAAGACTTAAGCTACTGTCTCCTCTTCGTTTGGGGAAAGCGGTTAGCATTTTAAAAAAAAAAGACGTTGAGCAAACTTCCTTTTCCCAACTTTGTCCAAATCAGAGACAACTTCTTTTTAGAGTTGTAAAGTTTTGCTTTGGAGGAGAGAGAAAAGCACCTGGCCAATATCACCTGTTAAGGGTGCTTAAGACAAAGGTCTGAAGTCAGCAAGCACATCCTCTTGGTTGTAAATAACTCTTGACGGTCCCAAAACTACGTAATACCTTAGCTTGATGGGCTTGGGATGGATGGATGGATGGATGGATGGATGGATGGATGGATGGATGGATGGGGGGATGGATGAGTGGTTGGATGGATGGGTGGGTGGGTGGGTGGGTGGGATAGGATGGATGGAATATGGATGGGATGGGATGGAATGGGTGGGGGATGGATGGATGGATGAATACTATGCTATGAAGTCAGTGTTTCAGTTTCAGTTTCAGTTTTATTGCATTTATATACCGCCCTTCTCCCGGATGGGACTCAGGGCGGTTTACAGCCATGTTAAAACAATCAGATATAAAAATTAAAACTAATAAAATAATTAAACTGTTTGGCCGTAAAATTAAAACCCCTACTAAAAAGTGTTGACTCTTAGCAGCCACATAGATGGATTTTCTCCGTGATTATCTCTCCCCATCTGATCCTTCAAATCTTCGAGTAACACCACCATCACCACTCCACCTTCTTCTTCCTCCTCCTTCCTTCCTTCCTTCCACTTTTCCCAGCATTACAACCTTCTTCATAGAGCTGAGTCTCCCTATAAGGAGTCCAAAATATGACAATTTTAAGACTGGATCAGTTTTTGCCCTCAAGGGAGAACTCAATCCTGGGAATCCATTTGTCCATTGCTTGTCCGCGGCAAACCATTTCCAAGGTGCAGCCGGGCCAAAGAAAGAAAGATGGTTCCAATCCTCAGAATTAAAGATTAGTTAAAGTCATCGTCATGATCTGATCATCTTTCGTGGAAGGATGTTTCTCTTGGCTTTGAAGCTTTGATGCTCTCCATCCAGAATTGCAGTTAGCTACATCAATGGAAAAAATAAATAGCAGTTGGACCGACAGGGCCAGAAGTGGGAATATTGAGTTAAGAGAGCATCCTCATTTCATGCCATCATCAAGTAATGGTCTGTTTAACTAGGGTTTAGTGAAAGTATCATTATGGCCGGATCTATGTAGAGGGCTAAATCAAAGCAACGATGTGTTAGCTTAGTACTATATGAATTCAGTTGCCGTTGAGGGCGAGGTCCTAGGAAAATATTCAGCCTGGGTTTCCATGAAGAGTGTAGGGTGCCAACCTACAGGGAGGATTGTGTATCCTGAGATTAAATGCTGGCTGTCGGGCCCGCAACAGTGTTGGTACTCACTGATCTGCCAGTTGCTGAGCTCTTTCTGCCCGATGCCGTGATCTTCCTTTCTGGAGGGATCTGGTTACACCCTCGATAATAAAGCAAAGGATCGCTGGAGGCGAGTTGGACTTTGCTGGCAAGCAGATGATTAGAGTGGAGAGCCAACTGCTGGGGGAAAGATTTGTGAGAAGGACTTGAGTGTTGGGTGTAGGACGAATGCCTGCATTGCAATTAATCAGAATGGAGCGAGGGAAGAGAAGGACAAGGGGAGACAGGATAGCAAGTCTTCCAATATTTGAGGAGCTGCCACAGAGAGGAGGAGGAGGAGGGGTGGTCGAGCTATTTTTCAAGGCACCCAAAGGCCAGACAAGGAATAAGGGATGGAAACTGACCAAGGAGAGATTCAACCTGGAAATAAGGAGGAATTTTCTGACAGTGAGAACAATCAACCCATGGAACAGAAAGTTGCCTTCGGAAGTTGTGGGAGCTTCATCACTGGAGGCTTTCAAGAAAAGACTGGATTGCCATCTGTCAGAAATGGACTGCTTGGGCGAGGGGTTGGACTAGTTGACCTCCAAGGTCCCTTCCAACTCTGTTAATCTGCTAAAGATATAAACTTGTGAGCTGGAAGGGACCTTGGAGGTCTTCTAGTCCAGCCTCCTGCTCAAGCAGGAAACTCTATATTTTTTGAGACAAGTGGCTGTCCAGTCTCTTCCTTGACATATGACCAATCACTTAACAACAGAAGTTACAACAGACAAAAGGGACTTAGAACCCGGTTCCAATCAGGTGTGGGTTCTAATTTTTTTTACTACTGGTTCTGTGGGCGTGGCTTATTTTGTGGGCATGGCTTGATGGTCATGTGACAATTCTTCAAGCTTTAACAGAGGTACTGGTCTACCAGGCTTTTAACTGCTTGCAGAGCTGTACCAGTCTACCCATTTATTTTTGCAAGCACCGGTCTACTCATTCATTTTTGGAGGCACCGGTCTACCACCAAATTGCCTTTTACCACTGATCAGCTGTAGGGCGGCCCTTTGAAGCCCCGTGGCAAGAGTTTAAACAGGTTTTTTCCTTATAGCCCATCAGCTGCGACTCAGGAGGCAGGAATAGATTGGGGGTGGAGCCAAGGGGCGACAGGACTTTTTGCATTTTTTTTTCTTTGAAGACATTTCGCTTCTCACCCAAGAAGCTTCTCCAGCTCTGAGAGAAGCTGAAGAAGCTTCTGAGAGAAGCTGAGGAAGCTTCTTGGATGAGAAGCAAAACCTCTTCAGAGAAAAACCAGAACGTCCAGTTGCCTCTTGAGGAAAAAAAAACCCTTTGGGACAATCATGACCTGGAGGACTGAGAATCTCCATAGACGTATCTCTCTGAATGCATTTGGCCGGCTGGGGAATTCTGGGAGTTGTAGTCTACACGGGTGTTAAAATTGCCAAGGATGCTATAGAGAAAAAGGAGGGAAACCAAGAATGCTGAAGGCTGAAGGGTTTATGGTGCCTTCTATTTGGGAATAAAGATTCCATTTATTTCCTTTTCTCAATTTCCTCTATTTATCCTGGTGCAGGTGCAGGAATGTTTTCTCCGAACAATAAACGCTCAAGTCTATTGTGATGATAAATACGAGCACTGAGAATATTTGCATTTTTCAAATCAGTTCAGTAAACTGTAGATGCCTGGCTGGTGCTTTTTGAAAAAAAAATTTTAAACTAGGGATGACTTATAACATTAATTATGTCATAAATGACAGGCCTGCTCTGGATTTTATATCGTCGCTTAAGCCATCTCTGAATAACAAGCCAGTAAAGGATTCAGGGCGATTCTTTTAAAGAGCTTTAATGACATTTATCGCAAAGTGGGCATTCCAAGGAAGATCCCTAAAACAAACTATAGAGAGATAAGTAGATTATCGCCATTCTGGTGAGGCTAACAAGTTCTTCTTCCGATGATTCTGTTTTCTTGAGAAGGAAGATTGATTAATCGCAGGGGAGAAGAAATCATCTAATTATTTGTTTGCCTGATAGGAGTTTTTACTGATTTTTAAGAAAAAGGAGAGACTTTTTCTTAAGGGAACTTCATCAGAGTTTCTTGCAAACATCAAATCCAGAAGCACACACAGATAACTGATTCAGGCAGGATTCATTAAATAAGAAACTTCTTTATATGCAAGAATATATATCAGAGGTGGGTTTCAGCAGGCTCTGACCAGTTCTGGAAAACCGGTAGCGGAAATTTTGAGTAGTTCAGAGAACTGGTATTAAAAATTCTGACTGGCCCCGCCCCCACACCATTCTATGCCTCCGGAGTCCCAGCTGATCGGGAGGAAATGGGGATTTTGCAGTAACTTTCCCCTGAATTGGGGAGGGAATGGAGATTTTACAGTATCCTTCCCATGCCACGCCCACCAAACCACACCCACCAAGCCATGCCATGCCCACCAAGGCTCACCCACAGAACTGGTAGCAAAAAATTTTGAATACCAACAGCAGAGGACAGTCATTTCAGCAGAACAGACATGCACAGACTGTTTAGTTTCAGTTTCAATTCTCTGCACAGACTCAGAAGCTGCAGACTAAGACACGCCCTGGCTCCAATCTGTCTCAGCTCCCAATTGGCTGACTTAGTTGCTATGCCTATTCATTGGCTGACCTTGTTACCATGTCTCTGCCAGTTCATGAATAATCTGACAAAACGTCATAGAGAAACATTCTGATTTAAACAAGAGAGTCCATCAAGACTATTTGATTTTGCTTTGTTTTAATGAAAGTGAAGCAGGGTTGAAATCTGGTTATTTACCTGGTTGGGCGATGAGCAGGAAAGCACCACCGTTTTATTATTATCGGCAAGAAACCGGTAGGGTTGTGCCCACAAATTGATTAAGAGTCAAGCTTGGAATGAAAGGGGCCTTTACCTGTACTTTAAATACCCTGAAAATGCCTGTGATATGAATTCATTTGGTTAACTAGCAAGGAATTTCTTCAGATGTTGTATCAAATGTCTTCACAGGCTGGGATTTACCTTAACTGCTGTCATTTTATAAAGTCTTTGAAACCGATCAAAGAAATTTCTCCAGCCTGGTACTTTACTGAAATGCATTGAAGTAGAGAGGCGATGATGCTCTTTGGACAGAAAGGCAGACTGTAGAAATAGGATAAATAACTTTTTACAGGCTGAGAGATTCAAAAGCCATTCTACCATCAAATTACACAGAATGCGGCCACCTTACCCCCGTAATGTTTGTCATGCTCCTTTCATTTGCTCCCTCCTTTTGCATCCATTTAGGTGGAATAGAACCATTTAGTGGTTCTATTCCACCATTTCTTTGTTATTAGTGTAACCCTTGTCCCTTGGCAAGTTGGCTGTGGTAAATTGGCCGTAGCGAGTTGGCTGGGATGAATTGTCATAGATCCCGAATTCTAGGCTGGGGATCTTAAAACACCAGGAAAAGTTTGCAGGTTTCTGTTGTGGCCCGTCAGTGGCCTGTGCAGATTGTAGCTGATTCCGACAATGAGGAGGCTGGTGTGGAGCTGCGCCAGCAGCCTGTGCAGCTGGCACTCGAGTCGGACAGTGAGGAGGCTGGAGAAGATGTGGTGCCAGAGGTGGGGATTCAGCCAGGGCCTTCAGAACCTCCAGAAGCTCCTTTAAGTGAAGAGGACGAAGAGGAGGAGCCTCTTCTCAATGCACGGGTGCGCAGAGATGCCAAAAGGCAGGAGTGTCTCCTCAGGAGGAGGTCTCCTCAAGAGTAAGGCTTGGGGCTAATTGGCCACTCCCTTAGCCTATTTAAAGAAGAACACCACTTGCAGCAAACTGTAGGGAACAACTTTAGTTCACTCTCCTTCATGTCTGGATTCTCTGCAAAATTGCTTCTGGGCTTTCTGCCAATTCTAGTGAGACTGTGATTACCTTATCTTAGAATTCTGGTAGGCTGTTAAGGGTTATTAACAGCCTTTGGTTGATAAAGACTGAGTTATTTGAGTAAAATAAGCTTTGTATAGAGTTTGTGTGTGCTGCGTTCTTTGGGGTCCGTAGCTGAAGCAGAACAGGTTCTTACATGGATGCTGGACTAGACTGCTTGGTCTTCAGGGATGTCCATAAGTCAAAAATATCAGGATGAGGGCCGTAATGCTACAGTTGAAGCTTGGGCTGGTGTATGCAACATACATTAAAAACAACAACAGCAGCAACAGAAAGAGCTTCAATCACACCTTAGTAGTCCTCGTCCTGAGTTTCTTGACCCTGCTTTGCAAATCCCTCTGATCTACTTTGATGCCAAAATGTCACCCTGGCATTCTTTTCTTTTCTTTCTTTCTTTCTTTCTTTCTTTTTTTTTTTTTGAGAAGGCGCAAGGTTGACTGCACCCATTGAAACGATCCCTTGCAAGGTCTTGAGGATGTTGGGTGTGGCTGCTGGCATGAAGAGGGATTGATCTAAAGCATCACAGGTGATTTTGAGATGCTTGGATGGCGAGACATCTTTCATTCCAGATGGTAAATCTTATCGCGATTTAAAAACAATAACAATAACAACAATCCTGAGAGTGCTTTCAGTTCCCATTTACTGGGTCACTTCAGTGGATCAAAAACTCAGAGGATACTAACACAGGATATGGTGTGCAGAACCATAGGACTCTTTCTTAGAGTCCTAAAATCCCTTGCAAGGTGAACAAAAAGGTTAGCCATCATGGTCCTCTACCATTCCAGACAAATGGTTGTCCAATTTCTTCTTAAAACCTCCAGTGATGGAGCACCCACAACTTCTGGAGGCAAGACATTGTGCTGATTCAGGGTTCTCCCTGTCAGGAAATTTCTCCTTAGTTCTAGGTTGCTTCTCTCCTTGATGAGTTCTCTCCTACAAGCTCTCTAGGTTGGGCCCATTCCACGTGTTAGACTAACACGATGAGACTTACAGGTGTATGTTCTGGATTATTGGAGTCACTCAAAACAGGAATGTGGTTTAGTAATTTCACCTAACAGGTTGGCCTCTCTGATGACGAGCAAGGAATTCATCGCCAACGATGAATCAACAAAAGAAATTTAAGGACTCTTGATGACTCAAGAGGCCGTCGCCTTTTAATCCCTGGCCATCCTTCGCCATGTGAGGTCCCCACAAGCCAGCAGGAAAAGGTGAAAACCTAAATTTAAATTTGGAAAAGGTAGAGAAGGAAGAAAGAGCAATCATTCGGCTTCTTATGGAGTCTGTTGCTTTCTTGGGAAAGTTTCCCCATTCAGACATAAAATAAGGAGATAAGGAACAGCCTATTGCCATTAAGAGAAGGAAGAAGGAGACATGGTACATACAACGCAGGTGAGAATAAAAGAGGAGGTTTATGCAATAACACGCTTCTGATTTATTTAATACTGGGAAATTACATGGCAATAGAAGGAGCACGATAACCGCTGCTACTACCTCTGGATGACAGTGAATGCTAGAAATTGATGGAGCACTTGGAATATTCATTCTCAAATCAGTCCCTCTGAGGCAGGATAAATTGTGAGGCAGTAGGTAATGTTGGGAAGTGTTCCTACACTTCCTTGGTTGTCCACCAATTTTTCAAAGCTAGATTTCCCAATTTTGTATAGTAGTATACAGGACACAAATCCTCAGTTGCATGGACTTGGTCTTTCAAGGTCTTTTCATGCTGGTTGTAGGTTTGTGGAATTGACTTCCAACATTCTAGACTCTTCTTAGAATCAAAACCCTAATTCTAGACTTAGTTCTCTAGATCAGGGGTCTCCAACCTTGGCAACTTTAAGACTTGTGGACTTCAACTCCCAGAGTTCCTCAGCCAGCAAAGCTAGGAGTTGAAGTCCACAAGTCTTACAAGTTGCCAAGGTTGGAGACTCCTGCTCTAGATAACTTCCCTACCTTCTTGACTGTAATGTTAAATGTAAATATTAGATTCGCCATCAAACTTCCAAAGAGTGATGGTCTCTAGATGGCCTCCATAAGGCTTGAAAGAGATGGGAGTTGTAGTCTGTCAGAACCAGAAAGGATCAGGTCAAGATGGAGAAATCCGCCTTAATGGACCTTAAATGAATGCTAAATGAGGAGAAAGGATCCGTTATTCAGACCTTCTTTTGACCCATGATCAGAATAACTCAGGACATACCTTACTTGTGGTCTTTTCTGAAAGAGCAGAAGAGAGATAACTTCAGTGAGTTTTAGAATAACAGCATAACAGAATTGGAAGGGACCTTGGAGGTCTTCTACTCCAATCCCTCTGCTCAAGCAGGAAACTCTACACCATTTCAGACAAATGGTTCTCCAATCTCTTCTTTAAAAACTTCCAGTGTTGGAGCATTCCCAGCTTCTGAAGGCAAATTGTTCCACTAATTAATTGTTCTAACCATCAGGAAATATGATTGTAAGTTGCTTCTCTCCTTGATTAGTTTCCACCCATTGCTTCTTGTCCTGCCGTCAGGTGCTTAGGAGAATATTTTGACTCTCTCTTCTTTGTGGCAGCCCCTGAGATATTGGAAGACTGCTATCATGTCTCCCCTAGTCCTTCTTTTCATTCAACTAGACAGACCCAGTTCCTGCAACCGTTCTTCGTACGCTTAAGCCTCCAGCCCCCTGATCATCTCCGTTGCTCTTCTCTGCACGCTTTCCAGAATCTCCACATCTTTCCAACGGGCCCCTTTCTCTTTTGCACAGGCCTTTTTTGGCAAACGTGAGTCAGATTGGCCTTGTTTGTCTCCCACTCCGTCGTCTTCTTCATCCTGGAGCGCTGCAAGTATTTACAGGGAGAGAAAAGAATGTGGACGATAGCCAGGAAGAAGAAAGAACAATCGGCAGAAAGTGGGATTTTCTAGCAGGTTCAGAGGAGCCGTCGCTGGAGGGTGGACTATGGGGGGAGAAAGAGAGAGATGTGGGTTGCAATGGGCTGGTGCGTGCTTTACGTGTCTTTTATTTTAGAGACGGCCGGCTGAGGTTGGATTCCAAAAACTAACCCTTCTTGGATCAGCCTGGGTTTTCATTCCAACCACTCCTATCTTACATCTGTCTGCAGCTCAGCCAGACAGTTCAGCAAAAATGCCTGGGACAATGGAGAGATTGGATCTGGTCTAATCTCTCTTCATCATCTGAAGCTCAGAGCCTCGACTGTTAAACATTGACAAGTATCGATTGGGGCAGGGTGGGGTGTGTTTCGAGTTGTAGGAAACCCCGGGCTCTGGAGGATATCCATTTTGTTGAGTGGGAAGCAGGGGTGAGATTTAGCCGGTTCACACCGGTTCGGGCGAACAGGTAGTAACGGCCAGCAGCTGGCCCCATTCACCCACCCCTGCCCTGTCCTGTCCTATATTTCCTTCTTTTTGGCTCAGCTGATTTCTGCTTACTGGGCCTCTGCTGTTCTACTTACTGGGGCCGCTCTAGAAGGTAAGCAGCTGAGCTTCAAATTGCTATATTTTGAACGCTGCACACATGCCAGTGATGGGATTCAGCCAGTTCGCTCCACTTCGGGAGAACTGGATGTTAACTTTCTGAGCAGCTTGGTGAACTGGTTGTTAGAAGAAATCATTAGAATAGAGAACCGGTTGTCAAATGATTCGAAAGGCCTACGGTGAATGAAGAAGAGAAAATAGTTTGCGAAGAACCTACAAGGAGAAGCGGGATTTGCTACTCTGAACCCTGGAATGTTAATAAGGGCCAGTCAACAACAATCTCTTCTAGGACCTGCTGTGCTCCGTGCAATCCTTCTCTTTGAATTCATTTGCATTCTTTCCATTTTTATTATTATTATTTTTTTTTAAAAGAAAGGGAAGCTAGGAAAGTACCATCTTCAAACAAAGTCTCGGTTTCCAAGAATACCTCTGGCTCAAACGGAGGGCCCCTGCGGGCGTTCTTAGAAAATCAAATTGGAAGGTGGGTTATACACAAACCAAGGTTTAGCTTGGAAGGGTGCCCCCCCTCCCCGGGGAAGGGTGAGAAGGAGGAAGAGGGGAAGAAGGGGAAGCGGAGATGAAAGGCAGAGGAGGCCCAGAGCAAGTGGTGAGGAGCAGGCTCACCGCTATTGGTCTTCTAAGAAATGGGTATTTTGAAGCAGGCCAGACTTGTAATGTAAGGAAGATGTTATTCATTTCATTTCATTTCATTTATCAGATTTTTATACCGCCCTTCTCCTGAAGGACTCAGGGCGGTGCACAGCCATGCTAAAACAATATACGATACAAAATTTAAAAAAACCAATTTAAAACAAATTAAATAAATTTGGCCCTGTCAGTTAAAAACCCACAAATTCAAAATACCCCATCCAGATTCTTATTCAGCCAGGCCAGCCTGTTGAAATAGGAGGGTCTTAAGGGCCCGGCGAAAGGTACGGAGAACGGGAATCATACGTATCTCAGGGGGCAGTTCATTCCAGAGGGTGGGTGCCCCCACAGAGAAGGGTCTCCCGCTGGGGGTCGCCAGCCTACATTGTTTTACTGACGGCATTCTGAGGAGCCCCTCTCTGTGGGAGCGTGTTGGTCGGTGGGAGGCTATCTGTGGCAGAAGGCGATCCCGTAGGTATCTGGGCCCTAAGCCATAAAGCACTTTAAAGATGGTGACCAGCACCTTGAACCACACCCGGAAGACCACTGGGAGCCAGTGCAGCTCGCGCAGGAGAGGTGTCACATGGGTGCGTCGAATAGCATCCATAATCATCTGTGCGGCCACATTCTGCATTCCGTTATCCTTAATTCCGCGGCCGTTATCCTTAACGTGCTCTCAACATTTCAGAAGAAGCGGTGAAATTGTGTGTAGATGAATTCAAGAATTCTTCTTGAATGCAGGGTGTGAACACGAGTCTCTCCGGAGTCTAGAATGCTGGTTGCGAGTCCTTTTTTGTTCACATTCCACTAGACTGATTTCATTGTGTAACAAACCAGTAGAGGTTGTGTTGAGGGGTTAAATTGTTGCTCATGCCTTCACTGGTCAATGAGATTCGACATGTCTTAAGTTGCTTCTCTGGGTTAACTTTTGTAGGATATTTCTAAACCAGGAATCTCCAAACTTTATGACTTGTGGACTTTAAGACTTGTGGACTTCTACTCCCAGAAATCCTCAGCCCACCGGAATTAGAGCTCCTGTGACTTGTCCCAGCTTCTGCCAACCTAGCACAGTTCGAAAGCACGTCAAAAATGCATGTAGAAAAATAGGGACCAACTTTGGTGGGAAAGAAACAGCATTCCGGGTGCCTTTGGCATTGAGTTATGCCGGCCACAGGACCACGGAGATGTCTTCGGACGGCGCTGGCTCTTCAGCTTTGAAATGGAGATGAGCACCGCCCCCTAGAGTCAGGAACAACTAGCACGTATGTGCGAGGGGAACCTTTACCTTTATCTTTTTAACTTCGAACGGTCACTAAGCGAACTGTCATTAAGTCGAGGACTACCTGTACTTCAGGTGGGTCCGAAGATTTTTTTAGACCTTTAGATTCTGCTTAGGTTAGCATCGCTGGATGGGAATTTGGGATTTTCCTTTCCAAGAAAGCGCTTAGCCCCAAAAATAAATGCAACTCCTTTTCTAATGCTGATTAACCAGATGTCCTCCTGTTTTTTTCCTTCCATCATAAATTCATCAGGGCTGGGAGGGGTTTCTTCCCCCCCACCCACAACCACACACACACACAGCTGCTCATGTGCTTTGCCAAACGAGGTGCCCACCTTCGTACGTCTCACCGTACTGCTGTTTATTACCATCTGACTTCCCCTGGCAGGATTCTCTCTGCCCCAAAGCAACAACAGCCACCATAAAAAAGTTCACAACTGTCCTGATTGAAGCTTTTATTGTATCAAGGATGCATGAATTGGGTTGAGAGCCTTAGACCAGGCATCAAATCCCAGGAAGCATTAGCTGGGCTTAAGATCAGGGCTCCATTTCCGAGTTGTGTAACGATGGAGTGGAAAAATAAAAACAATCAAAATCGGGAGGGGGGGGAGGCATTTGTTCATGGGTGTGTGTGCGTGTGTGTGCGTGTGTGCGCACACACGTGTGCGTTACAGTTTTGTTTCTTGCAACTTTAGTTGGGCATGGCATGGAGAACAGATTGCAAGCTAAAATATATATATATTAGCTTGTGTATATATATATATATATATATATATATGTATGTATATATATATATATATATATATATATATATATATATATATATATATACATACATACATACATATACACACACACACACACACACACACACCAAATAACACGCTTGGATCTTCTATTTTCCAGGGTAGCTTCTTGAAATAACTTTCTGAGGAAAGTGAACTGAGTTTCTCTCTGTCTCTCTGTCTCTCTTTGTCTGGGCATTTTGGAGAAATTTTCATGTGTGGGTGGGGGGAAAACAAAGAAACATTTGTGAGCAGGAACTGGCATTGTTTCTCTGAATGGGGACCGAAGACTGAATCCCCTGCACTGAGTTCCTTCTACATCTGCAGCTCTGGAAACAGATGATTCACAGTTTGACTGCTAATACGAGGGGGGAGAGCAGAGCCCCCCGTGAATAAACAGCTCTGTATTCAGTCTTGGGGGAAAGAAAGAAAGAAAGAAAGAAAGAGAGAGAGAGAGAGAGAGAGAGAGAGAGAGAGAGAGAGAGAGAGAGGAGGGAGGGAGGGAGGGAGGGAGGGAGGGAGGGAGGGAGGGAGGGAGGGAGGGAAAGAAAGAAAGAAAGAAAGAAAGAAAGAAAGAAAGAAAGAAAGAAAGAAAGAAAGAAAGAAAGAAAGAAAGAAAGAAAGAAAGAAAGGACAAGCACTCTGCTTAAAGTGTGCATTGCTCACACTGCAGTTTAGCTGATGCTAAAATCGAGAGTATGAAATAAAAAAACACCACCAAGTTTGAACCCCTCTTCATGTTACACCTCCAGCAATTTTTTTTTCTTAAATGATAATATCCAATCAGGAGGAAGATCAACAAAGCAGTTCAACTTTGGGAGTTAAACTTTGCTGCAAAGTATGGTATTTTCCCAAGTAGCAAAACACTACTTCTTTTTGATGTCCTTCCAAGCAATGTTGGTTTTTTGTTTCTGTTTTTCCCCTTCTCTGGTAAATAAATAAACGCATTTTCCGTATTCCTTCCAGTCTGCAAATGCTTTTGGGTGACTGAGGGTGTTCAGATATGAAAGCATTCATGGGATAATTGCATATTAATGGAGAGCTGGTCTCTTTGTTTCCCCCCAGGAGGGATATCCCAGTGTCTGTTAACTCACACTAATTCAGAAATAGCTATGCAATCAGACCCCGGGTACTTACTATCATATGTGATGGACGTGTACCAAAGCAAGAAAATATTGGGAGAAAATAGGTAGCTGGCTGGAAAAGATAACTAAACAGAATATAGACCTGAAACCAGAAATATATCTGTTGGGCTTAATACCAGAGAGCTTTGACAAGGGACCACATATTTATCTTTACATATATTGACAGCAGCAAGGATTATATTTGCTAAATACTGGAAAAATGAGAACACCCCACCAGATGAGGAAGTAATTCGAAAAATTTTAGACTGTGCTGAAATGGACAGGCTAACTTTAAAAATAAAAGATAAAGGAGAGACAGAATATTATTTGATACGGAATAGATTTTATGAGTGCTTAAAGACAAGAGAAGGAAATTAGAGGAAGAAAGACTACGAATGTTTGTATTAACAAGAGGGAAGGTTTATAACTACAATCATCATAATTAACAAAAATGTAAATAAGCCAATATAAAAAGAAACTTTATTTGGTTATATTATTACTATTATTCTTAGTACATGGAGTGGGTTCTACTTACCTTTACTACCGGTTTGCATTGCACCTGCCCACTTCACTCGCGCCCGCATGTGCTCTTCTGCACGTGTGCAGATGACCTATGATGACGTCCAGGTCAGTGGGCGGAGCCTCCCGATGGTTACTACCGGTTCTTGCAAACCAGTCTGAACCGGGGGCAACCCACCACTGCAGCACATGTACATTACTACTGTTAGTAGTTCATGTGTTAATATTTATTACTATTTTCTATTTGGCCTTTTTTCTTCTTCTAAATGGTATACCCTGACAATATTCAAAAATGTTTATGAATAAAATTATTTAAAAAAAAAAAGAAATAGCTATGATCAAAGCAGAAGAGATACCAAACTTGGCAATTGATTCAATTCTTTAGAGTTCCCAGCAAGCTCATTTAGAGCCCAAATTCAACTGTTTCTGTTTATTTTTTTGCTTCGGCATTTTGACAAAGTGGGGAAGATCAGAAGGAAAAAAACTTTATTTCGGAGGTAGCCTTCTGCAGATTTTTACTTCCAAAGTCTGCAGTGAGCAGGTGTATCTGCCAAGGGATTTTTATTTTTATTTATTTTCTTGTCTGTCCCCACCCCCTCCCCATCCCCAGCAAAATGACAATTTCCTTGAAAATCAGATTTATTCCTGCAGCTGGGAACTTGAGAGGGGTTGTGTCTCAGGAATCCAAAGCCCAACAGTAGGGACGAGAGTTTAGCCAGGAGTCCTCTTAAAGACATTTGCATTTGAATAGAATAGACTAGAATGACAGAGTTGGAAGGGACCTTAGAGGTCGTCTAGTCTAACCCCCTGCTTAGGCAGGAAACCCTACACCACTTCAGACAAATGGTCATCCAACATCTTCTTAAAAACGTCCAGTGTTGGAGCATTCACAACTTCTGCAGGCAAGTTATTCCACTGATGAATTGTTCTCGCTGTCAGGAAATTTCTCCTCAGTTCTAAGGAGAAATTTGCTTCTCTCCTTGATTTGAGGGTTATAACACCATTTCGGCTTTTCATCCACCGTCCTCTCCTCTTGGGTGGGTGCGGTTATCGATAACTTCTTTTCTACCCATGAATATATGGCAATCTTTGTTGCAGAGAAATTGCCCCGAGCAAAAAAAAAATTATTAGAGTGCTAAAGTAGAAAACTCATTTTTTAACCCTCTGAATGGAAGAAGAAGGGGGGAGAGGCGCGTCTTAGAAAGTCTGCAAAGTCCCTTTGTTTGAAAAACAATGGATCCCCTTGGTCAATTCAGGGGGTTTAATGTCTGTTTTATTTGGAGATTTACTGCCCTATTTTGTGTGGAATTTGTGCGTGCCGAGGTTTATTGATTTTCATTGAAGTGAGCAGGACTGGTCAGCTAAAGTATGCCGGATTTTATACCCGTTTTATGGACTGCGTCGACTAGGATATATTCTGTATATCCTCAGACAGTTCTTTGAGCAAGCCTCAAAAAGCTCTGAGAAGCCACCAATAAATCCCGATTATAACAGGACGGGGGGGGGGGGGGCTTAAATTACACAGAGGGGAAATATTACCTCTGCCTTTAATTGATTTCGAGTGGGTCGGTTGTGTTTTTTTAAATCAAATTTAGGGGTTACCCACCCACCCCAGTCAAACTAAAACATGCCCACCTCTTTTAGCTAAGTGTGGCCCTTGTCTAACGGTGATGTCTTAATTTTGCCTGGGGCTGTATTGTTTGTTTTGTGTTTTTGATCTTGTCATGCCCTGCCCATACACTACTTGCATTGAGGCAAGTCAGAAATACTGCAAAACAAACAAGCACAACACACACACACACACACACACAGAGAGAGAGAGAGAGAGAGAGAGAGAGAGAGAGAGAGAGAGAGAGATTGCAAACCAAACCAAAGCAGAGATATAAGTTTAGATGCACACAACAAAAATATTGAACAACAAAGAAACAGACGCATATGGCAATATTGCAAAGCAAGCAAAAACACACATAGATATATACACGAATAGAATAGAATAGAATAGAATAGAATAGAATAGAATAGAATAGAATAGAATAGAATAGAATAGAATAGAATAGAATAGAAGTTGGAAGGGACCTTGAAGGTCTTCTAGTCCAACCCCCTGCTAAGGCAGGAAACCCTACACCACTTCAGAAAAATGGTTATCCAACACCTTCTTAAAAACTTCCAGTATTGGAGCATTCACAACTTCTGGAGGCAAGTAAATATAGAAACACAGAAATATTACAAAACAGACACACAACCCAAACACACAACTTCTGTTCATAAAGACGCATCAGAGGAACCAAACTTGCAACTTCAACGTGTATTCCCAACGTACGAGCCGGTGAAAACACCTGGCTCGGTATCTTAATTGATCCGAGCCAGCCTCATCTGTTCTGCCCAGCTGTGGCTCTCAATGATTTGTGGCGGGCAGTGGAGGACTGATAAGAGACCTTCAATGTTTCCAAGGCCTTGGCTTCTCTTGACCTTTTAGCGCATGTGCTAAAATAAGCCTCCCCCTGAAAATAAGCCCTCCCTGAAAATATTTAAATGCAGAGGTGGAAATCAGGTAAGACGGCAAGAGGAGTCCCATCTTGCTCCAAAATAATAAAGACCTCCCCAAAAATAAGGCCAAGCGCTTATTTCGGGGTTCCAAAAAATACAAGACAGGGTCTTATTTTCGGGGAAACACTGTATATAAATAAAACAAATAAAACTTGGAAAAAAACCCAAAGCAAAACAGAGAAGGAGATGATTGAAGTTCAGGCAGGGAGGAGATGTTCTCCTATATTTTCAAACCAAGAGGCTGGGCCCCAAAGACATCCGGAGCAGAGAGTGGCTTATCTTTCTCTGGCGTTATTTGCTGAAATAGACTGCTGCCTCCAGAGAGATCAGAAACTTGGTTGGTTTCCACGCAGCCCGGAAGAGAAAGCAGGAAGACCTTTTAGGTCCATTCTTGGCCCAGCAAGACAAAAGGCGGCCGTTTCCAGCGGCCTCCGCTCAGCTGTGTGTTTTTTGCTTGGAGACAGGCGAGAAATACAATTGGCTCTCTGTGTGGGTTTCCCCCGGCTAACAATCACAACTGGGAAGAGTTTTGTCTCGGGAGACAAAGTGAGCTGGCAGACGACGGTCTTCCTGAAACCCCAGTCGGGCACCAGACGGCGAAAAGAAGAGGCACCAGGCGGCGTTACGGCCATGGAAGGCTTTGGGCCGAGAAGCCAAGTTGGGCATCGTTGGCTTGCAGCTCAGAATTCAGCCCTTGGCTATTCTCGGTCTCTCCCAAGCCTTTCCAAGATCATCTGCACTGTCCTCCTGTCTTCACCAGTTTCCCCACCAAAACAACATCACACTGCCAAAGCTGAACAACAACAATAACAACAACAACCTCTCAAGGAAATAGGCACACTTTTCCAAGCTCCTGAAGTTTGTGGTGATTCTCTGAAAATTGTTGGATTTTTATTTATTATTTAGGGTAGGTTTTTCAACTCGTCCTTTGTCATACTTAGGCTACAGCAGGGGTGTCAAACTCAAGGCCTGGGGATCAAATTCTGCCTGCGGGGTGCTTAGATCTGGCCCGTGGGGCCCCACTGGAACCAGCGAAGGACCGGCCCATGATGCTTCTACCCGTGAAAATGGCACAGTCCTCCCGAGCTCTGTTTTGGCTGGCAGACGATTGCAGGAGGCCACTGCAAACAGAAAACAGAGTTCGGGAGCCCATTTTTGCTGGCAGAGCGCTCAGGCCACCACAGGCGCCCCTGACACGAATGACATCAAGTTGGCCACACACCCCTGGCCATGCCACACCTACCACAGCCCCCCCCCCCCCCCGGTGGTCAAACACAACCCTGATACAGCCTTCAATGAAATCGAGTTTGACACCCTTGGGCTACTGAATTCCATCTGGATTCACAATTACTCTTCGCTATTGTCTTACCTTCTGATCTCGTAATCCACACACTCCCCCGCCCCTTTTTTTTTTGATGCTGTGGACACCTGAAAATTTCTCCTCCGTCCCTAGAGAAACGTGCTTCATTTGCTTGAACGCTGTGCCTATTTTTAACCGAAACAAAACGGCAAGTGGTTGCAAGAGTTGACTTTCAAAAGAGTTAAATTCCCCATCTCACGTATTAGGTTACATTCCCAGGGTGAATATACTCTATGCAGGATTGGAGTAAGCATTACATCATCATCATCATCGCCGCCGCCGTTGGTCTCCAGGGATGACTGGAAGCATGGTAGAAACATCCTGATGTCACCAAACAAGCAAGTGGACATTGTCAACTCCATACAAGAGGCAGGATAGAGCCACGGTAACACGAAAAACTTAACTAGAAGCTGTGTACACCTAGTTTGCTTCTGGTTTCCCAACACAGGAGCTTCAAATTTGGCTTAGGGGAGGATCTGTGAAGGCTGTGGGCTTGGGATTTGAACCTTTCCTCTCAAGAAAGGCTCCAGAAATGTGTGGCTGTGTACATACTAAGGACGACTTAGCATTATGTTGGGGATTTCCATATAGATCATGAACCTGAAATAAGAGCTGGCTTATAGAAAGCTTATGGGACAATAAATGGGTGAATTAGGCTGTAAGATGTCCTAGGACTCCAGAAACCAGGTCTAATTTCAACCCAGCATTCTGGAAAACCTTCTGTCCTTCCTTCCTTCCTTCCTTCCTTCCTTCCTTCCTTCCTTCCTTCCTTCCTTGCTTCCTTCCTTGCTTCCTCCCTCCCTCCCTCCCTCCCTCCTTCCCTCCATCCCTCCTCCTTCTCCTTTTTTCTCCTTCTCCTTTTCTTCTCCTCTTCTTATTCTTCTCCTACTTCTGTCTCCTTTTTTCCTCCTCCTTCTCCTTCTTTTCTCCTCCTCATTTTTTCTCCTCCTTTTCTTCTTTTTGTTCTTTTCCTCCTTCTACTTCTTTTCTCATTCTCCTCCTTTTTTCTCCTTTTCTCCTCTTCCTCCTCCTCTTCTTCTTTTCTCATCCTCCTCCTTTTTTCTCCTTCTTTTCTCCTCCTTCTCCTCCTTTTTTCTTCTCCTTCTCTTCTCCTTGTTCTTCTCCTTTCTCCTTTTCTCCTCCTCCTTTTTTCTCCCCTCTCCCTCCTCCTCGCCAGACTGTCCGCCAACTCTGTGTGCGTGTGTACATGTATTGCCTTTTTTTGTTCTAAAAAATTCTTGGCAAGTCTGGCATTGTATATACAGTTTCTGTTTCTCTCCCTGGAGCAGAACAAAGCTTTCAACATGCACATCTCCAGAACTTCTGACAGGAAACAGTTTTAAAAGGAGAAGTGGAATTTGGACATTGTGTCGTGAAGCAGAGGGACAAAATATTTTCCAGTGCCAGAGAGCCTTCCTAGTTTGAATGCCACCGATTTTTTTAATTTGATTTTTTGAGTTTGTCACTTGGCCTCTCGGCTACAACTTGGTGTGTCAAAAGAATACTGGAGGCAAAACTTTCCTTGGCATGGAGGGAAAGGAACATTTTAAGGTGAATTGCCGTTTGTGTTTTGATCTTCAGAGGCAGCCAGGAGAATGGGATAATCCTTATTTATATTCCTTTCCTTCCCCCAGCATGGCAATCAAGCTGAGATGAATAATGCCTTATATTGCATCATTGGATTTGGTTGTTTTTCGATCTTAGCTTAATTGTCACAGGGGGAAGAATTTCCAATAGTTACAACAAATGAAGGAGGATTGCATAACCATTCCGGTTCTTGGCACAGTCTCTAAGAACTGATACCCTCACGTTGCAAATAAAGTTTGGGCTGCTTGATGGCAAGCATTCTAGGAGAACCTTTCTCTGATGCCCTTGAACTCTGAGGACCATATCAAATTAAGTTACAGAACATGCCCTCCAAAAGCTACACCCAAGTTTGTGGGGTGCACTAACCTTCTTCTGATGCTTATGGACTTTTGAAGACCATAACAACCAAGCTTCAAAATGTGCTCCCTGAAAGTTACACCCAACATACTTTGTGACCCTTGGCCGGCAACCAGTCAATCTTCCACAGTAGTTAAAATATGAAGGAGTTGAACACGCAACTCATCTGAAACCACAACATAATATTGAAGAAGCATCTAAAAATTCCCATGAGATCAAATACCAGCAGAGAAGTCCGTAGTTTTGGTGAGAGGTAGAAACACCAAAGAATGGATCGCTACTTCCTATTATTTCTGAAGTATCGGAAGATACTTCCTGACAGAATTCAAAGAAATATTGAATTATACTTAACACGACGTTCAGGGGTCTACTTATCTTTAGTACTGGTTTGCATTGTGCCCTGCGCATGCACAGGTCGCTTTTGATGACGTCCAGGTCAGTGGGCAGAGCCTCCTGCCGGTTTTACTACCGGTTGTATAGAATCGGCCCGAACCAGGGTAAACCCACAACTGACAATTTTGTCCTCTGGTTTTTTCCTACCAACAATGCTTCAGTGAAGTTTCTGGGGGCTGAGCAAGAACGACCAGCTCAAAGTGAATCCGGGAGCTACCACAGCTTTCATCACAGCCCTCTCACAATTTAATCATTGTATCATAATGACAGCGTCGTGCGACTGTATCTCCGTCATCAGATGAACTTGGGGGACCATTGCTTGTGATGACCTACCCAACAGTATTTATTTATTTATTGGTTCAATTTATATGCCGCCCTTCTCCGGAGACTCAGGGCGGATTACAATGCTTTGAGCAATAGCCTTCATACTTTTTGTATATACCTGCTTAGTAGGGCTTTCGCCCCCCCCCCCCACCAGCGGTGTTCTTCTTTATACAAAGTCATCTTAGTTCCCCCACAATCCGGGTCCTCATTTTACCTACCTCGGAAGGATGGGAGGCTGAGTTAACCTTGAGCCTGGTGAGATTCGAACTTGCAGTAATTGCAGGCAGCTGGTGTTACTTAACAGCACTTTAGTCTGCTGCGCCACCGAGGCTCTGTTGTATCTCGAGGAGAAAGTCCATAGGTAGCTAGATTCCATCTTTTAGTGAAGGGGACTGGTGGAAATCCTTAAATCTTGGGTGCATCCACTTTTTCGAGCCACTCTCCTTCCAAATTCAACCATCTACCTTGTTTCCCCCAAAATAAGACCCAACCAGAAAATAAGGCCTAGCGTGATTTTTCAAGATGCTCATAATATACCCCAAAAATAAGACCCAGTTAAGATTGTAAGCAGACCCAGGCCTTTAGTACTGTATCCCCCCCCAAAATAAGACCTAACTAGAAACAAAGCCATAATGCGTCTTTTGGAGCAAAAATTAATATAAGGCCCAGTCTAAAACAAGCTAGCAGAGACAAATGTGGCTTTTACTTCCAAACTCACAGTGCCTGGATTCATAAGTGATGTCTTTGGATAACCGCGATCTGCTCCCATTGGTGACGGCTCTCTGAACCATGGTGGTTCACAGATATCAACCCATTAATTTCTTCCTCTGGAGTTTCCTCAAATTACAATCTGTTGAATGTGTTTAAGCAAACTAACTGGGGAATGCCCAACTCACATCATCAGCCTTAGCCAGCAGGATCAACCCGGGGTCAAAGCATGTTGGGTATTGTGGGCTACCAATATCTGAAAGTCATAGCAGTTGACCTCTTTTTGGAAGAATCTTTTGAGGGAAAGACTGGGGTTTTTTTGGGGAGGGGAGTGTTCTCCTTGCATTGTTTGTAACAGAGTTGGAAGGGATCTTGGAGGTCATCTAGTCCAACCCCCTGCTCACTCAGGAGACCTGTACTAAGGATTCAAACTGCCGAACTGCTGATCGACAAGCTCAGTGTCTTAGCCACTGAGCCACCTAGTCAGGCCAGATGGTTAGGGTTAGGGTTAGTTCTTTCAGTTCTTCTACCTCCATTCTTCTTTATTCTATTTATTTAATATTGGATGGTGTTTCTTTCTCACACACTCTCTCTCTCTCTTTCTTTTTCTCCTTGGGGTTGTTTTGGCCATCAAAAAAATTGGAATGGATGTCATGATTTGTTGGCGGCGGTGCCTGGTATGATTTAAGGGAAGAACACTGCAGACGGTGCACGTTTGCCAGAGAAGTTAACCTTGCTTAATAGAAGCTTCCGTCCTCTTTGCGCGATATGTCACCAAAGCTTGCACGAAGAAAGCTTTGACTCGAGTGAACCCCTTCCATAATTCATAAAGCCAGGGTAGACGTCCGCTTCTCGTCAAGGAGATGAGGAACACAGTGGTTGGGTTTAACGTTGGAGCCTTCAGAACATCTCCAGAATAGCTTGGCCTGGAAGGGATCACCCTTTAGAAGACACCTCTGGTTTTAAACTTGCCTGCAGCGCAGAGGTGAAATCTACTTACCTTCCCTACTGGTTCGGAAGTGCATGCGCCATGCATGTCACATGCACACACGGACCCTCTGCGCATGTGCAGAGGGTAAAAAATAGGTTACTTCCTGGTTTTAACCGGGATGACGACCGGAAGGGTGGGCAGAGCCTTGCGCTGCCGTTGCTACCGGTTCTCCGAACCACCCGCCGCCATTGCTACTGGTTCTCACGAACCGGTCCGAACCGGTAGCATTTCACCCCTGCTGCAGGGTGCAGGAAGTTTGGTTGGATGCTGTGCAGTCTTTCTCACCTGCGACAGTGGAGATCTCCTCTGTTTTTGATACCTTGGGTTCAGAAAAGCTCAGAGTCAGCCATGTTTCTTTTTCCTGGAGAGTTGAGATTCCCTCAAATTGAACCAAACGAGACTTCATGGACTCACCCGTTTTATTGCCCTGCCAAGCAGCTCACCATCCCCATCCTCATAGAGGTCAGTTTGTCTGATGCCTAAGCTAAGGCTGTGTTTTCCAACTTTGTCCACTTGAAGATGTCTGGACTTCAACTCCCAGAATTTCCTGGCCAGCCCTCCCCCGCTGAAGTACAATGAAATATAATCCTGGGGAACCCTGGGAGTTGAAGTCCAGGCATCTTGGTTAAGAATCACTTGCCTTAAGCCTTCGTTTAGGAATAATGGATAGAAGTTTCTATCTCAAGGGCACCCAGACCTGACCCTGCTTAGCATCTCACTCCCTTTCATCAGTATGTCTTGTTTGTGTAACATATGGGGTCTTTCTACTGTCACTTGTATTTGGGGGAAGGGAATTGCTGCATTTTTGTAAGAGCTGGAGGGCTGCATCCCATCCTGAAGGGTTAATCCAGAGGTGGGATTCAGCCGATTCGGAGCAGTTCGGGCGTACCAGTTTGCTCCGACGATCAGCTGGGAGTGAACCGGTTTGCTCCGATGATCAGGTGGGGCTGCCCACTCCTGCCTGCTTTACTTACCTTTATCCTCTCAGCTGACTCGCGCGGCAGAGAGGTTCGCTGCGCCTCAGCTGTGTTAGTCCCCTGAAGTAACGCGGAAGTTTAGTTTTGTCAAAACTGCGCAAAACACATGCATGCGAAACATGTGATCACCGAACCGGTTGTTAAACCAGCAGGATCCCACCACTGGGTTAATCCGAAAAGTGGGTTGGGAGAATGACAGGTCCAAATTAATTGAACCCTTTCTTCTCCTTCTGGTCCTTGTTTCACAGTATAGGAAGATCCTGTGTAGGCCAAAGGTTCACATACATTAACCCAAGGCCTTCTTGCTTAGTGTTATGACCAGTGGCGGGATTCAGCCAGTTCGCACCTATTCGGGAGAACCGGTTGTTAACTTTCTAAGCAGTTCAGAGAACCGGTTGTTGAAAGAAATCTTACTCTGGTTTTTTCCACTTTACAGGGCTAATCCTGTAAGGAAGGCAGGAAAGAAACATTCTGGTGGTGTTTCTAGCCTAATCTTTATTGCCCTGCTTACAGAAACTGCCTCTCTGGTTAACCCTTATTACATTGTAACAGCTAAAGCGAAGCGCCCATCGACGCTGTTGTGATATTGAGTTGGCCACGCCCACACGGTCACATGACCACCAAGCCACACCTACCCTGCTGGTCATTATGGCAGAGAACAAGTTGTTAAATTATTTGAATCTCACCACTGGAATTTAAGACTTGTTGAATTTCTTTCAAGCAACGTAGTTCTGGGATGCCCAACTCACCTCAGCCTTAGCCGGGGATGATCACTACGGAAATAGAGGATGATGGAGGTTGTAGTCTCCAGCATCTGGAAAGCATGGCATGAAATGGCAAGGGTCACTTGAGAACCCCTGGCAGTCAGTGGCCAAACTCACTGCTGGACAGATAGGTAGAATGTCACAGGGAAAGGGTATATTTTGATTTGCAAATTGGCCCTTCGCTTTCCTCGCTCTCTTGCGGTGCCCTCATTCTCCTGTGTGCCCGTGGGAAAATGGGATGGGTTTGCACAGAAAAGGATGGAAGAACTGCCAGCAAAGAGCTGACCTATAATTTCTCCCCCTCCCCTTCCCTCCTCATGGAAATATAATGAAATATAATCCCGCTTAGTTTCCAAGCCCAGATCTTCCACTTGCTAAGATCTACTGGAGCTAGAAGTGGCAGAAGGAGATTTTATGTATCGGTGGAATTTATACAGTGCCTCGTTCCAGTAAAACCCTCATATACTTAATGGGCATCCATACGTTTCTAGGTAATAATCAAATTATCTTGATAATGAATAATCAGAAAAATCAGGGTAGCCATGATATGATACGTGAGATGATGCAGTTGTATGATTACTGCTGTAGTTTATTATGTAATTACAACAGTAATCATATAAGCGTATGATCTCTTACATCGAGGCTGCCCTAATTTATCTGATAATTCCTTATACGTTTGTGGCTATGTGGACTCTGGAGCTCTGTAATTGGCGCAAAGGAAGATCAACTAGAGAAGTGTTTTCAAGTCCATTCTTCCCAACCTGTCATCTACCAAATGCCCAGGACCAGAAAATTGAGAAAAACCTCATGCATTTGGTATCTCAATCAGAATCAGAAAAGAACTGGAAGGGGCCATTTCAGACAAGTGTCCACTCTCTTCTTTAAAACCTCCAGTGATGGAGCATCCACAACTTCTGGTGGCAAGCAGTTCCGCTGGCTAATTGTCCTCAATGTTAGGAAGTTTCTCCTTAATTCCAGGTCGCTTCTCTCCTTGATTGGTTTCCATCTGTTGCTTCTTGTCCCTGTGTCTTCAGGTGCTTGGGAGAAAAATTTGACCCCCAAAGTGATCTCACCACTTTGGACCACTCTGTTTGATAAGAAAGACCGGGAGGCTAGTTCTTAAGGCCCAATTAACATTAGTAAACCAACCTGCACTTCTTACCTGCACAAATTAAAGTCCTATTTTGCAACTGGGGTGGGGGATGAAGAAGAACATTTCTCGAAGAAAAGATGATTCGGGATGGATAATCTAAGGTTTTTTTCATAACATTTGCATCACATGGAATTTTTGGGCTGACTGGACTGCCTCCCCACCCCCACCTCCATTTGGGAGGGCTTCCTTCCTGTCAGTGCATCATTCAAACTTCCTGGAGAAACAAAAAAAGGAATGTGTCCCTAATTTAAATGACGGCCACATTCAGGTTAACAAATTGCAGCGGTGTGACGTAGTGGTTAAGGCATGTGGAACCTGGCTGTTTTCCAGCCAAAGCCATGGAAATTCACTGGATGACTTTACTTTGCACCAGCTATGCTCAGTCCAATCTGTGTCCCTCAGCGTCTTGAAGATGTACGGACTTCAACTCCCAGAATTCCCCCAGCTTGCCTGCAATCAACGCGTGGACCCATCCTTTCTCATTACAATGCCTAGATAGAGGGAGCAGAGGCATTCTGGTTTTCCAATCAGCTGCAGCCGAAGGAAATAAGAGGCAAGAGGGTTGAACGTCTGAGGGTCTCAAGATAACCTTGGTAGTAAAAGTTCATTATCCAGGATTGCACCCAGGAGAACCGAGGTCATAAACCTGCCTTCAAGCCTAAAAGGAAACAAACTGCTGTTAAGGAAGGGAGGGAGGGAGGGAGGGAGGGAGGGAGGGAGGGAGGAAGGAAGGAAGGGAAGGAAGGAAGGCAGGAAGGAAGGGAAAGGAGGGAAGAAGGGAGGAAGGAAAAAAAAGAAAGAAAGAAAGAGGGGAGGAAGGAAGGAAGGAAAAAAGGAAGGAAGGGAGAGAGAAAGAGAAAGAAAGAGAGGGAAAGAGAAAGGAAAAGAAAGAAAGAAAGAAAGAAAGAAAGAAAGAAAGAAAGAAAGAAAGAAAGAAAGAAAGAAAGAAAGAAGAAGGAAAGAAAGGAGGGAGGGAGGGAGGAGAGAGAAAAAAAGAAAAAAAGAAAGAAGGAGAGAGGCAGGAAAGAAGGAAGGAAAGAAGGAAGGAAGGGAGAGAGAAAGAGAACGGTCAACTCTTAGAATTTTCCCCAGGTGGATCTGTTCCCAACTTAAACCTTCAGGTCTTCTACTGGTTGCCCCCATCCCCACTGGGGTCAAGTCAATTCACACGCACAAACCAGTGGTGGGTTCCTCCCGGTTCAGCCGATCCGATAGTGGTGACGATATGACATCACCAAACCGGTTCTCTTTGTTCAGGAGCTGGGCCCTCCCGCCCCTGCCCCCATTATTCTTACTTTTTATTTGGCCCCACCCCCAATCCATTGCTACCTCCCTAGTCCTAGCTGATTGGCTAGAAGAAAAAAAACTGTTTAAACTCTTGCCACTGGGCTTCAAAGGACCTTCACTGGGCTTCAAAGGGCCACCCGACAGCTGATCAGTGTTAAAAGCCAGTGTGGTGGTAGACCGATGCCTCCAAAACTGAATGAGTAGACCGGTGCAGCTCTGCAAGCAGTTAAAAGTCTGGTAGACCAGTACCTCTGCTAAATCCTAAAGAATTGTCACCTGACCATCAAACCACGCCCACAAAATAAGCCACACCTACAGAACCGGGAGTAAAAAAATTTAGAACCCACTCCTGACACACCCCCAACAAGCTTGGCCAATCTTTATGTCTTCATTAGGTAAAACATACCTCAGAAAGGGCCCAGCTGACACAAGAACCGAGGAATCGCCTTTAACAGATGGAAAGCATTACAATCAGAAGTTTTGCAAGCCGAAGCTTGCAATTCTGCCTATTTTTGGGTAGGGAGCTTCGTTCTTCCCTCTATTAGAGAATGGGGGAAAAAATGTTCCACGAGTTGCCTTTATTTTCCCCAAAGGAATGAGAATTTTGCGAATAATCCTGGTTGCTTCATTTCAGCTAGTAAACCTCTTAAAAGGGGAGAAAAATGACCAAACTATTTTATTTTTCTTTTAAAAATAAAAAATAAAAAATCGGTCAATAGCCTTTCTATCGACTCCGTGTACAATCTGGCTCGGCCTTTTAAATGCGAAAGCAAGTGAGTTTCTTTGGAAGCTGGGCAACAAAAAGTGTTTTGTGTGCACATAACAAAACACACAGTCCATACACACACACGCACACACATGTTCCTTAAGCTTTGATGCTGTCTCGGTCACGTGGGAGTTAACTCACAGCTGTTTCACTTGTTTGTCTCTGGTTTTCGGTCAAAAGGGGATGCTACGGTTCCCACTAGCGGCCAAAATGAAGAACTTTCGTTGTTTGTCTTCTCCGAAAACATGATTTATTTTATTTATTTATTTATTCCATCAAGCATGTATTGTATGACAGGTACCAGCGTAAACATAATTATAAATACATGAAAAGGATACGAATAAAAGAAAATATTAGGACAGGGACGGTAAGCACGCTGGTGCGCTTATGCACGCCCCTTACAGACCTCTTAAGAATGGGGTGAGGTCCACAGTAAATAGTCTGAGGTTAAAGTTTTGGGGATTTGGGGAAGAAACCACAGAGTCAGGTAATGCATTCCAGGCGTTGATAACTCTGTTACTGAAGTCATATTTTCTGTCGTCTAGTTTGGATCGGTTTTTGTTTTTTGTTTTAATTTAATTTATATGCGGCCCTTCTCCAGAGACTCAGGGTGGCTTACAATGCATTAAGCAATAGCCTTCATACTTTTGTATATACCTGCTTAGTAGGGCTTTCGCCCCCCACCCCACCCCAAGCGATGTTCTTTTTTATACAAAGTCAGCTTATTGCCCCCACAATCTGGGTACTCATTTTACCTACCTTGAAAGGATGGAAGTCAACCTTGAGCCTGGTGAGATTCGAACTTGCAGTCATTGCAGGCAGCTGGTGTCACTTTAGCACCACTTAAGCTGCTGCTTGAGTTGCTGCGCCACCAAGGTTTACCATGAGTTGGTAACTCTTGTGTGCTCTTGTATTCTTTTGGTTGAAAACTCCAGAGGATTCCTCTTTCTTATTATCCTTTGTTGGACGATGTGATTTTTTTTCCTGGCCTTTTTGGAGAGGGTTGAGGTGGCAGTCCGTTTCATTTTCAAATTTTCTGCCCAAATTGTTCGGCCTGGGGCCTTCCTGAAACCCCACCCACCCACCCAATTTCTACCTTACTCAACAATGGTGGGGTTGGGGGTGAGTTACGGACAGGATGCTTCAGTGGTGAAATTCACATTTTTCTTTTACTACCGGTTCTGTGGGCATGGCTTAGTGGATATGGTGTGGCTTGGTGGGTGTAGCAGGAGGAGAATACTGCAAAATCCCCATTCCCTCCCCACTCCAGAATAGAACAGAACAGAACAGAACAGAATTCTTTATTGGCCAAGTGTGATTGGACACACAAGGAATTTGTCTTCGGTGCATATACTCTCAGTGTACATAAAAGAAAAGATACATTCATAAGAATCATAAGGTACAACACTTAATGATAGCCAAAGGATACAAATAAGCAATCAAATCATATTAGGAAACAGTCAATATAAATCATAAGGATACCAGCAACAAGGTTACAGTCATACAGTCATAAGTGGGAGGAGATGGGTGATAGGAACGATGAGAAGATTAATAGTAGTGCAGACTTAGTGAATAGTTTGACAGTGTTGAGGGAATTATTTGTTTAGCAGAGTGATGGCGTTCAGGAAAAAGCTGTCCTTGTGTCTAGTTGTTCTGGTGTGCAGTGCTCTATAGCATCATTTTGAGGGTAGGAGTTGAAACAGTTTATGTCCAGGATGTGAGGGGTGTGTAAAATATTTTCATAGCCTTCTTTTTGATTCCTGCAGTATACAGGTCCTCAAAGGAAGGCAGGTTGATAGCCATTGTTTCTTCTGCCGTTCTAATGATCCTCTGAAGTCTGTGTCTGTCTTGTTGGGTTGCAGAACCAAACCAGACAGTTATGGGGGTGCAGATGACAGACTCCATCATTCCTCTGTAGAACTGGATCAGCAGCTCCTTGGGCAGTTTGAGCTTTCTGAGGCTGAGCAAACCTGATTTATTCTCAGCCGTCTCTTGACAAACATCCGTGGGAGGCTCAGATGTCAGGAGGAGAGAGAAGAGGCAGTGAAGTGGCGGCTTTCGCTACGAAAAGAGAAAAAAGCGAAGCAGAAGAGAAGGCTCTTGAAGGATCTGAAGAGGGAGTGAAACTAGAAGGCCGCCACTGTTTACAGAGTGCAAGGTATACGGTACACAAGGATGGTGGCGCGGAGTTTCCAAATCGCAGGTGCCCTCTGAATGCCGAGAGGGGAGATTCCTCAACGTTAACCGTGGAAATAATACATGAGCCGTGTCTTCAGTATTGGCTTGAAGACAGGGAAATGTACAGGCGAGGCACTGTCCTGCCACCAACCCACATGGAACTTCTGCGACCTGCTGCCAACTTTCTGAAGGATTTCATTTCGGAATGAGAATCTCAGGAGCAGATGAGGCCGCGGGGATTTTTGGCATCCATCAGATGTCCAACTTGGTTGCCTTCTGCAGCTGACTCAGAGGAGGACTCCAGAACTCAGCGGGACCAGCTGTTGGCTTTGCAAGCAGGACTGGAGAACCTGATGGCTCCTCTATCACGAACCCCTAATACAGAAAGGCAAGTCAACAGCCACGAAACGAAGGAAGCATCTCGCAGCTTCTCACAAACAAACTCTTGTGAAATACACACCGTTGTGGATAGACACGCCGTCGCACCATCATAAGTTTGCTCGGGACACGGGAATTGAATTGGCCATTGAGACGGTGTAGAGATAGTCGCCGAGATAACGTTGTTGTTTTTTTTGCAACTATGAAATGTTTACTCTTTGCAGTACCACAAAACTCTTGGCTGCTTTTGTGGGATGGGCAAACGCGATTAATCACCCACCACCCGTTTTAAGATTCTTCCAGTGACTCGTCGCAGAGGTATTTCAGAAGTTGTGGTGTGTCAAAACCGAACCAATGTCACGGACCTCCTTTGATTAAAAAAAGCTTCCATTCAGCAAAGACTGGGAGGGAGAAGAATTCTGCAACGGTGCTGCAGATGTTGTCCTGTCTCTACTCGCCTCCCGTCCTGCTTTGCTCTCCATAAACACAGTCCAAAGTTTCCGGGCTGACTTCCTGTTTTCTTCATCTTGGCATGGCCCTCGTGGTTAGATGTCCAACGGTAGTCCCCCCGCTTCTGGGTGGCTTATCTCCTGATAACACCACCTCTCAAACAAAGGGTCCAGGCTTCCATGGGCCAAACAAAGGAAGTGTGGTCCAATTTCAAACAGTCTGGCTATGCAGCGTGTACGCCAGTAATAACAAGGGGTCATCCATAATGTAGAATGCAACAGGAGGCTGGTGAATTATGAAGCAGAAAAAGGGTGGATGGGGCAGTTGTCTTACGTGCTGGGCTCTTGGTGTGCATTCAGACATTACATAGATCCAGGGGTGGGCTTCAAATATTTTAGCAAGGGGTTCTCTGCCCAGTTGCTGGGTGGGTATGGCCATGGTGGGTGTGGCCATGTCGGCCTCTTGCACCATGACTGGGGGGGAGCGTTTTTGCCCTCCCCGGGCTCTGCAGGCTTTTCTCGAGCCTCCAGGAGGGCAAAAACAGCCTCCCCAGGCTCCGGAGGCCCTCTAGAGGCCAGAAACAAACTTCCGGTAGGCCCATTTTTCACCCTTCCCAAGCCTCCGCACGCACCCTGCACTTACCTGCATCCAAAATGGCCACGTGGGGACTCCTGGGATGGGTGGGGTGGGCAGGGCCAGCCAGGAATGGGATTTGGGAGTTCTCCGAACTGCACAGAGTCTTAGCTAGAGGTTCTCCCAAACCCCCAGCAGCCCACCACTGCATAGATCCCATTTCTACTCTCTGGCAAGTCTAAGAGCAGACACATCAGCCATTCTTTCTTAAGCTGGAGGAATCATGGAGGCCTATCTCCTCTGGTTCTAGGGAGACTTGTAAAAAGGAGCCAATAAATACAATTATCTTGTTGGACAGGAGTGTTTACCAATTTGGGGTCTCTGGCCCAGAAGAGGGCCAGCCTGGTGCCTTCATTCTTAATTCTTAATTATGGAACAGAAGTTGCCTTCAGCAGTTGTGGGTGCTTCACCACTGAACGCTTTCAAGGAGAGATTGGACAGTCAGAAATGGTTCCTGCCTGGGCAGGAAGTTGGACTAGATATCCTACAAGGCCCCTTCCAGCTCTGTTAATCTGTTAAATCTGTTATATTAAAAGTCTCCGTGAGAGAAATTTAGAACAGTTGTTTGTTCCTTGGAAGTGTAATAAGTAGAGCAGCTCTAGGTAATATTTCCTCCTTTTCTCTCCATGGAGGATCATCAGATTAAAGAGGTGGTAACTTGGAGAAAGGAGTTGTAAGGAGAGGCTGAAGGCTCATCTCCGTCACCTAGGTGAGGGAGCCAGGGCTGTCTGAAGATGCTTCTGTGATCACGTGGCCCGCATGGCTATATGCCAAAAGCGCATGGAACTCTGTTACCTTCTGACCGAAGTGGTACCTATTTAACTACTTGCATTTGCATGATTTTGAACTGCTAGGAGGGCAGGAGCTCGGCAAATACAAATTTGCTGGCAACGCCTACTCCGTTGCTTTCTATCTTAGCACTTGCACCCTCCTCCATGTTCAGAGAGAGGATCTGTTATTTTTTGTTGTTGTTGTTGAGATTTAGGAACTGAAACTAAATTGGCGTTCAGCCATCTTCTTCCTCAGATTGAGGGAAAATATGCTTTTGGTTTGCTTTCTTTGACAACAGAAGAGAAGGTTAGTCAGGTTTTCCTGGGTGGTATTTGCTGACCTGGCCTTTGAAGGATGGGATGGCCAAAGATTGTGGACAAAATCTCTCCTTCTTTATTCTGCTATCCTTTCTCAAGTTCTCGGTCTTTCTGGGCTTCCTGTGATGAAAGCAGTTCTCCAAGGACCATCAAGGCAGCTGAAGAGGCTTGCAAAATGAAGGAAGGATTAGTCATATCAAAAGCCCAACCTTTGCAGTTACACATCCTTGCCTCTTCTAAAAATAAACTCAGAAACGTCTTCTGAGGAAGCCTGAATATCAATTAGAAAAAAACAGAAAGTTCTTTTCTGGGAAAAAAGAGTGTTCAAGGAACTGAAGGGTGGATTTTTTTTTTCAGAGTTGCATAAGTAGGGCCTTCAACAAATGCCTTGACTTGAAGAAGCTAACGTGGCCATCAAGTTTTAATCGTTAACACTACAGAGAAAACGGCTGCATTCACAAAACATGAGCACATCTCTATTAAATATAATTTATTTAGCAGCAGAAATTTCTGGTCCCAATTGTGGTTGTGACTACGGTACTTGTAGAGCCTACTGGATCTATTCTGAGGTACGGTACCAGGGTCTCTAGAAGCCTTGATGGTCATCTTCCTCTTTCGATTCAGCAGGGCGTTGTAGGAGAAGAGCAAGAAAAGCAAGCAGAGCTGGGGGCGGAGTTAAGTGTGTCACCAGCCTAGAGTCCCTTACATTCAGAGCTGGGATTCATTTACCTTTCCTACTGGTTCGCTTAGCTCGCGTGTAGTCACACAATACAGGTGGGTGGAGTCTCCCGTAGTTGCTACTGCCAGTTTGTAGGATCTGCACAGAACTGGCTGAACCTCACCACACTGCTTAAATTCCTATAAACAAGGAGCACAGTGGCTCGCACGGTTAGGGTTGAAGGTTAGCAAGCCCACGTTCGAGACCCGAGAGCTGGCGTGGGGCACAGAGGTGGGTTCTATTTACCTTTACTAGTGGTTCGTGGCGGGGCCGTGCACATGCTTCACTCACACACACGCTCTTCTGTGATGACATCGGGGTCGGTGGGCGGAGCCTCCCACCGGTTTTACTACCGGTTCTATAGAGCTGGTGTGAACCAGGGGCAGGGTTGAGCTCCCGTCCTTTGCTCCTGCTGGGGACATGAAAGGAACCCTGACTGGGCATTCCCCAGACAATGGTGATGTCACCGACTAAGAGCCGCAGTGGTAGAATGCAGTACTGCAGCTACTTCTGCTGACTGCCATTTGGCAGTTCATATCTCACCATGCTCACGGTTGACTCAGCCTTCTGTCCTTCCGAGGTAGATAAAATGAGGGTTAGGGTGAGGGTTAAAATAAGGGCCCAGATTGTTGGGGGCAAGAGGCTGACTCCGTAAACGGCTTAGATAGGGCTGTAAAGCGATATACAAGTCGAAGTGCTATTGCTATTGCTTCCCTCCCTCCTTCCTTCCTTTCTTTCCTCCTTCCATCCATCCATCCTCCTTCTCTTCCTCCCTCCTTCCCTCCTTCTGTCATTCTCCTTCCTGGTGGCACAGTGATTAGAATGCAGTATTGCAGGCTAACTCCGCCCACTGCCAGTAGTTCAATCCTGACCAGCTCAAGGTTGACTCAGCCTTCCATCCTTCCGAGGTGGGTAAAATGAAGACCCAGATTGTTGGGGGCAAGAGGCTGACTCTGGAAACCACTTAGAGGGGGCTGTAAAGCACTGTGAGGCAGTACATAAGTCCTATGGCTATTTTCCTTCCTTCCTTTCATTTCTTTCTCTAACCTTCCTTCCTTCCTTCCATCTTTTTCTCTAGCCTTCCTTCCTTCTTTCCTTCCTTCCATCTCTTTCTCTAACCTTCCTTCCTTCTGTCCTTCCATCTCTTTATTTTTCCTTCCTTCCTTTCCTTCCTTCCTTCCATCCTTCCTTTCCTTCCTTCCTTCCTTCCTTCCATCCATCCATCTCTTTCTCTACCCTTCCTTCCTTCCTTCCTTCCTTCCTTCCTTCCTTCCCTCCCTCCCTCCCTCCCTCCCTTCCTCTCAGTGGTCAGAATGCAGTATTGCAGACTAACTCTACCCACTGCCAGGAGTTCAATCCTGACCAGCTCAAGGTTGACTCAGCCTTCCATCCTTCCGAGGTGGATAAAATAAGGATCCAGATTGTTTGGGGGCAAGAGGCTGACTTTGTAAACCATTTAGGGAGGACTGTAAAAACACTGTGAAGCGGTATGTAAGTCTAAGAGCTATTGCTATTGCTAATCAACCCAGAAGCACTTTCTGACAAGAGTGCAATTCTCACAAATAGTCCCGCCCTTCCTGAATCCCCTTGAGCCTTATCTGGCTAAAGTGTTGCATTTTCATTGACCAAAGTCTTGTGTTGAATGCGTTTTCTCTTCTGCAATCTAACAGACGGTCCCGATTCTTTGCGCTTGATGGCCATCTTTGTCTTTCTTCTCTTCCAGGACCAGGCGCCTGGCATCGGCGCTCGAATGCAAGAGCCAGGAGTCCCCGCCAACTCAGGGCCAGTGCCTGCCCAGGCTCCACCCTTGGTGAATGACTACACCATGAGGAACCAACTCCTAAAGCAGCAAATTATGAGACGGCGGCAACAGCAGCAACAGCAACAACAACAACAACAACAGCAGCAGCAACAACAACAACAACAACAACAACAGCAACAACACCAGCAACAGCTCCAGGTAGGTCTTTCAGCATGCTGTCTGGGGAATTCTAGGAGTTGAAGTCCACCTATCATAAAATGGGGGAGGTTGAAAAACGCATTTGCCTTGCAAAGAAAATGCACCCGGGGTGCAGTCTCAACTTTTTGGCTGTTGTTTTTGTTCCTAGGAAAAGCAGAGGCACGGCATGATGGGTGTGGCAGCTGAGCAAAGGAGTCCCTTTGTGGGGCAACAGATGAACCAGTTTCCGGGTAAGAAGGAATATTCAACCACAAGCTGTTCTTTTGCCCTGTTTCCCCGAAAATAAGACCTCCCCTGATAATAAGCCCAATCAGGTTTTGGAGCGCATGCGCTAAAATAAGCCTCCCTCTGAAAATAAGCTCTCCTCAAAAATATTTAAACATCGAGCTGGAAATCAGGTAAGACGGCAAGAGGAGCCCCATCTTGCTCCATGCACCCCAAAATAATAAGAACTCCCCAAAAATAAGGCCAAGCGCTGATTTCGGGGTTCAAAAGAAATATAAGACACGGTCTTATTTTGGGGGAAACACAGTAAGAAAAAGGAAATTGTTGTGTAAATTTAATCTGCTGTGCGAGTAGAGTAGAGTAGAGTAGAGTAGAGTAGAGTAGAGATATAGAAATATAGCAGTATAGAAATATAGAAATATAGAAATACAATACAATAGAAATATAGAGGAGAGGAGAGGATGTAGAAATGTAGAAATATAGAAATATAGAAATAGAATACAATAGAAATATACAGGAAAGTAGAGTAGAGTAGAGTAGAGTAGAGTAGAGTAGAGTAGAGTAGAGTAGAGTAGAGTAGAGTAGAGTAGAGTAGAGTAGAGTAGAAATATAGAAATAGAATACAATAGAAATATACAGGAAAGTAGAGTAGAGTAGAAATATAGAAATAGAATACAATAGAAATAGAGAGGAGAGGAGATGAGAATTCAATTCTTTATTGGCCAACCCCTATCAACCATCAGTGCCAGTCAATGATATAAGTGATACATTTTTAAATGTTCAGTTGACTGAGTTTCATGTTTAATGAATAAAAGTATAATAATAAGCGATACCAATAAATTGTACACTTCGGTTTTCAACTACTGTGATATTTGGCATGTTGTGTTCTAAATGACGATCCTTCGAATACAGACATATCGTCATGTGGAACACAACACGCCAGAGATCACAGCTGTTGAAAATTGAAGTGTACAATTTATTGATATCCCTGTACCAAACTCAGAGAGTGGTACCAAAGTCTTTGACACCAAAGTCGAAGAAAAAGAACTGGGGAAAAAAATCACGAAATATCATAACCTGGCCATCGAAACGACACAATTATGGATGAAACGTGTCATAGTGATACCCATGGTCATCGGGGCACTTGGTACCATGTCCAAGAATTTTACAAAACACATTAAGAAATTACAGCTTCCTGCAATAACACCAGCAGAACTGCAAAAAACTGCGCTACTCAAAACATTAAGAAAAATACTTGGTCAATACCTAGGATGCTGGCAGCAACCCATATCGGTGCCAGTCAATGATACTTGTGATGCATTTTTAAATGTTCAGTTGATTGAGTTTCATGTTTAATGAATACAAGAGATAATAATAATAATAATAATTTTGAAGGCATGACTGTTGAGCAATTTTGCTCACTTACTAATTCAAGGTCTTGCTCGTTTCTCCCCAGCAGTTTCGCAGTCCCTGCCGACTGACTGCAGCCAATCCATGCAATCTCCTGGCTCCACCCACCGCATGATGCCAGCTGCCCAAGGGATGCTCCAGAGCACCCTTGGGCCCTCCGCCGTGAACCAGAACAGCGGAGCCATGGTGATGATCCCCCATAACCCCAACAAGCAACCCGCCATCTTCTCCCCGAATACCGATTTCAACCTACCGCTCCGAGGAAGCCAAAACTCGTTGGCCATGACTTCGGGATGTCAAACCGTTCACAGCCATCCAGCAGCCCGGCCAGGGATGGCTGCGCCCAACTTCGCAGCTGGGGCTTTGGTCACCCATTCTTCCGCCCAGCAGCACTTGAGGCAACCCGCCATGGCCAGGATGCCTGCCATCTACTCCAATTCTTCGGCACCGATGTGGACGCCAACAGTCGTCCCCAGGATGCCTAGCCAAAATCCGATGGAGGCCACCATGCACCAGTTCCCAAACAACCCCGTCTTCTCCAAACAGAACATCAGGTCAAGCATCCCCAGCCAACCGTTTTCTCACCAAGCTGGACCTCCACCCAACCAGATTGTTCCCGGGATGCAGGCCAGACAGATGCAAAAAATGAACCTTGGACCTTCTAACCAAAGCTTAATCCCTCCAAATAATCAGAACCTGAGACATGGTTTAACCAGAGGACCCTTGCCAGCTGCCATGAATGTCATGAAATCCATGCCCCAAGGGGTCTCGGGGTTCAGCCAACTCAACGCTGGCCCAGCCGTTGGGCCACCCAGTTATCCAGGCTCGGCTGGGCAGTCCTCTGTAACGTTCAACAGGATGAACACTGCTTTAGAGTTGTCGCCACAATATGACTTTGTACCACAACAGAACAACCCCATGTTGCCCGGGACGTGCAGTGAAGCTGACCTGATTGACTGCTTGATGAAGAACAGCGGCGGCACAGATGAAGACTGGCTAAATAATTTGACATTGATAGATGATATTTTAGGACAACACATTCAGAGCGCCGGACATGTCTGACTCTCGAGAGGAACGGAAGGAAGTGTAAATAATTTTGCAGGATCTGGAATGGAACCCAAGCAATGACAAAAACATATTTTAAATAATCTTTTTTTGTCCTGAATCGAAAGGAAAAAAAAGATGTCCACTTTGCTTAACTGCCCTCGGGTGGGTTTTTGTTTTTTTGTTTTTTGGTTTTTTTTCCAAGCAGCTGTGTACATATTTGAATATTTTGTAAATTATGTTTTCCTAAACATTAAATATGGAAGTATTTATACTTCTTTGCTGGACGCTGTAAATACCTTATAGATTACCTTTTTTTTCTTATATTATAGGAATTACACTTTGTTCTAAATATGCAAATATTATTGTTAGTTCCAGTAATACTGTGTATTACAGCATCAAATATTTTATGTTTTTGACATAACGTATGAATGAGGGGTGCCCTGGAAAACAGAATAAACCGAAAGTAAAATCCGCAACTATTCTTAACTTCCCTCCTTCTCCTAGCACAAATTGGAAAAATCCCCGTTTTTTTCATCGGCTGCCAAAACAGCTTCACAAAATAGCTCGTGGGACAAGCTTTTACATGAAATGGAAAAATGTCGGGGGTCTGGGTTTTTTTCCATCTGGGGGTTTCTTCGCGCAGTGAGTCTCTTTTCACAGCAAAATCTTAAACAGGCAAAATTTGGGGTGGGGTCAGTAGTGGGTTCCACTTACCTTCACTACCAGTTCGGAAGCGTGAGCGCTCACATGTGGCGCTTGTGTGCATGCGCGAAACCTTCTGCAGATGCACAGAGCGTCCGTGATGACATCTGGGCGGGTGGGTGGAGCCCTTCGCCACTACCGGTTCGCACGAACTGGGACGAACCAGTAGAAACCCACTACTGGGTGGAGTGTTACGTGCATTGGAAAGCCAATCCTTTGAATCTGATGTAGTCTGTGTTAAAAAACCAAACAAAAAAAAATGGTGTGAACATTCTCCTTAAAAACGTAATTGCTCCAAATTAGCCGATCCTGGAAATTGTAAAAAAAGAAAAAAAAAAAAGAAAAATCAATTTCCCCAAAAGCAATCTTCTGAGATGGTTCGGTTCTTTGCTTTCTTCTAGCTCTTTCTGTTATTTGTACACCTCCTGGACACAGGTGAACGGAAGCCTGGTTTTTGTTTTAATTTTCTAACAATTCCTGTGTTGTGCTACCTCTAACTAAAGACACCAGTGCTTTGTAGTTTCCTCTTTAATTTTTTGATTCTTTTTTTTTTTTCAAGAAAAGAAGCTATTGAAATATTAGGAGTCCTGATAAATGCATCTGCTGGTGTTGTGGCCTGCCAACAGCCACCGGAGCTGGCAGCAGATTTGGACAGTGAGGAGGTTGGGGAGGAATGTGGGCCAGTCCTGGAGTCTGTGGAAGGCTCGGACGACAGCTCTGAGTTGGAGGCAGAGAGGGGACCAAGGCCATCTGGTAGTTCTTTGCTGTCTCCGCAGTCTCCGGAGTCTGACATCAGTGACCACCAGAGCTGGTAGACTCTGGAGTCTGACATCAGTGAGGCAGAAGAACAGTGGGAGCCTGTTCCCAGTGTGCACATGCGCAGTGCTGCCAGAAGACAGGAACAATTAAGGAAACAGGGTCGACTTGGGAGTAAGACTTGGAGATGATTAGCCCCTCCCATAAGACATAAAAGAGGAGCGAACGGGACGTGAGCTTTTGCAGGAAGCAATTAGTTCATCTGGCCGGTAAAAGCTCTGTTTGACTCTGTGCTAAGTTTGGCCTTGCCCTGCATGTGGCAATTAGTTCTCTGGCAGCATTCCAAGGGAGATAAAGTGGGTGTTTATAAACACTCCTCTGAAAGACTGTTTGAGAAGCCTTTCGGACTGGGAATGACAATAATCCACAGCCGTTTGAATTAAAGAGGTTTGCCAGGACGAAGATTGTGCTGTATACTTTCTAAGATAGCCTAGGTCAGAACTGTAGGTGAACGAACTGTAGGTGAACGAACCCCAGGGATAATCTCAAAGAAAGGTGCACAGCTGAGAGTAGCTACTTCTTTCCCAAACATTCATCAGCAAGGCCACATACACACATACACCCCACTTGAGAGTACAGGCAGTCCTCGGCATACGACCATAATCTGTCCGTGAACATTGTATGACAGTCGAAAAACCATCTTTGCAAGCTTTTTTTCTTGTGGCAGTGTCAAGAAAAATGTCGTAAAGTAGCCACCGCAGTCATTAAGCAAGCGTCACGGCTGTTAAGCATACCAATGATTCCTGATTGGTGTGGTTTTGCTGAAAACCGGATGGAAGTGCCAGTTTTCAAGGAAACCATCATAAAATTTGACTGCAGGGCACTTTTCATAAACCATCATTGGGGCTACGTTGCTGAGCACCAGATTGGTCATGTGACTGCAGAGGAGATGCGATTTGAATCCAGGCTGTAAGCCCTGTTTTTGGATCCGTTGTAACGTTGAATGGTCACTAAGTGAACGTCAACGACTCCACCAACCAAGACATACGCAAAGCTGCCCTGGGAGAAATTAAGTGTTGTCTTGAGAGCGTATTAGAATGCCACAGCTAAGTTTGCAAAATTATCTATGCCAGGATGCCCAACTGTAAAAACAATTGTCTTTCTGATTTGCCTAGCTCAATCATGTATATTTGTAGCATACAAATGCTTCGTTTTTGGCTCCAAATTATTACTACTATTTTGTATTCTGTTTTTAATATACAGATTCCCCACCCCCCCTCTCCCGCCCCAATTCCCCGGGATAAAGATGTCGATTAAAAACACAGCATAACTTAACTTTGGATGTTTTTTCTGTCATGTATATTTAAAGAGTCTGTTTATCAAAAGAAATCCATTGTACTGTACACTTCTTCAAAAAAAAATATTCCTACTTTGTGTAACCATATTTTAATAGCCACAACCTCCTCCTTCATTTGTAAAATTAACATTCATGTCAGACACACCAAACTGTTTTTTCCTTCATACCATAATAAACTGCCAGGGAAAAAATTGCACTCACTGAATGTTTTCGGTTATTTCTTTTGTAAAAGCTGTTTTTTAAGGATAGAATAGAATAGGAATAGAATTCTTTATTGGCCAAGTGTGATTGGACACACAAGGAATTTGTCTTGGTGCATATGCTCTCGGTGAACATAAAAGAAAATATACGTTCGTCAAGGATCATAAAGTACAACACTTAATGATAGTCATAGGGAAATAGTCAATATAAATCATAAGGATATCAGCAACCAAGTTGCACTCATACAGTCATAAGTGGGAGGAGATGGGTGATGGGAACGATGTGAAGATTAATAGTAATGCAGCTTGGTAACTAGTTTGACAGTGTTGAGGGAATTATTTGTTTAGCAGAGTGATGGCATTCGGGAAAAACTGTCCTTGTGTCTAGTTGTTCTGGTGTGCAGTGCTCTATAGCATTGTTTTGAGGGTAGGAGTTGAAACAATTTATGTCCAGGATGCGAGGGGTCTGTAAATATTTTCACAGCCCTCTTTTTGACTCAGGCAGTATACAAGTCCTCAAGGGAAGGCAGATTGGTAGTAATTGTTTATTCTGCAGTACTTATTATCCTCTGAAGTCTGTGTCTGTCTTTTTGGGTTGCAGAACCAAACCAATTATAGATTATAACTAGATTAGATAGATAGATAGATAGATAGATAGATAGATAGATAGATAGATAGATAGATAGATAGATAGATATGGATAGAGATATGGATAGATAAATGATAGAGATGGATAGAGCTATGGATAGATAGATAGGTAGGCAGGCAGACAAATAGACATATAAATGGATGGATGGATAAAGGGATAGATAGATAGATAGATAGATAGATAGATAGATAGATAGATAGATAGATAGATAGATAGATATGGATAGAGATATGGATAGATAAATGATAGAGATGGATAGAGCTATGGATAGATAGATAGGTAGGCAGGCAGACAAACAGACAGATATAAATGGATGGATGGATAAAGAAATGGATAGATAGATAGATAGATAGATAGATAGATAGATATAGATAGATAGATATGGAAGATTTTCAAAACCCACGAGACACTCTATCATATTGGACGTATGTTTAGAAAGCACTAATAGAGCCGCTAATCAGCTTCACAAAGTGTCCATAACTCTCCCAGCATAACAGGTGCTTTGGCATCCTAAAGACCAACATAATTACAACACAAATCATCATGAGCTTCGATTCAATGCAGTCAGTTTTATTTCAAGAGAAAGCAGGTTGCAGGTAGAGAGAGAAGCCAGGGGCAAATAAAATTAAGAGATGCAGGCATGGATAATTTACCAATAGATCGTGGCCCAAGAACGTTATATGCTCAAGACATTCTTTAACTAAAGACCTGATATGCATCTACCAGCCGGATTCACACTTCCTGCAATGCACCTCTCCGTTTAATTATAACGTAATAAGTAAGCCCAAAGCAAACAGCCACATTATGAATCGCTTGGCTCGAATCAGGTCAGAATGTGATTTTTAAAAAAAAAAAAAAAAAAGTGGTTTAAAAAAAAAAGGGTGCTGGGATTAACATGGTTGATGACAGGAGCTCCTAAATCTCATTCCTGCAGATTGCCTCTTCATGCCAGGCAACTGGCATTTTTGCCTGCTGTCTATAGAGAAGATGAAAGAGGTGCTTTTTCAGGAGGCAACGGGACTTCCTTGTTCTTTTTCTTTGAAGATGTTTCACTTCTCATCCGAGAAGCTTCTTCAGCTCTGACAGGATAATGGACAATGGAAGGATTTATATTCCTTGCAGACAGCTGGTCATTTGCATCCTTTTAGAGGGTTGTTGAAGCACTTGGAGGTTTATCTGTGTCCTCAGGGCCACCTGAGTAGTGCAAATGGCTCCTGTAGTCTGCATTTTTTTCCCCTGGAAATCCATTCCTATTCCCACACTATTCCAAGGGTGTTCGTCAGGGGTGAAATCCAGCAGGTTCTGACTAGTTCTGGAGAACCAGTAGCGGAAATTTTGAGCAGTTCAGAGAACCGGCAAAAACCACCTCCGGCTAACCCCAGTGTAGGGTGGGAATGGAGATTTTGCAGTATCTTTCCCCTGGAGTGGGGTGGGAATGGAGATTTTGCAGTATCCTTCCACTGCCACGCCCACCAAGCCATACCACGTCCATTAAGACACACTCACAGAACAGGTAGTAAAAAAAAAATGGATTTCACCACTGGTGTTCATCCCAAATTGTATAGCTAAAAGTCTGTGGAGATTCTCCGTCATCCAGGTCAAGGTTGTCCGAAAGGTACTTTTTCAGGAGGCAACTGGACTTCCTTGGTTTTTTTTTTTCTTTTGAAGATGTTTCGCTTCTCATCCAAGAAGCTTCTTCAGCTTCTGACCGGATGGTGGGGAATGGAAGGATTTACCGTATATTCTAAATTTGGAAGGTTTATCTTCAATGCCCCTCCAAAAGGACGCAAATGGCCAGCTGCCTGCAAGGCATATAAATCCTTCCATTCCCCACCATCCAGTCAGAGCTGAAGAAGCCCCTTGGATGAGAAGTGAAACCTCTTCAGAAGAAAAAACCCACAAAGTCCAGTTACCTCCTGAAAAAAAAAAAGCACCTTTGGGACATACAGGTTAATGGGGGTGTTGTTGTTGAATTATTTATTTCATGGACTTTTTTTTGTGTGTGTGTGTGTTTTGTTTTTTTTTTGCAAACGTTTCGCTTTTAACACCATTCTATTTCTTTTAACTTTTGGCTGGGCTCTCAACTAAGGGGGGGGATCGGACCGACCCTCGCTCATTCTGCATTGCAAGATGTGATTTAAAACCCACCCAGGTTTGGCTGCTTGCAAATGCAGAATATTCCAGTCGGATCATGTGTGCATAGATGTGCGTGTGTGGGGTGGGGGGCTTCTGCAGGACCCCAACCGGGACAGCGGTGACTGAACGGCATCTCCTTAGGTGCAATGCACCCTTTTGCGGACAAATCCACCCGGATCCGGCCGCGGAGGACATCACCACCCAGCCAGATCATCCCTTCTCCCCCCGCAGCCTCTCCTACGGGAGAGCCTTGCATCCTTCTCTCAGCTAGGCCAAACTACACTTCCCGGCGCTCCCCGCGCGAGGGCGCCTTGAGTAGAAGAGAAGAAGGAGGACTCCATCTCCCGGCGTGCTTCGCGTTCACGCACGGCTTGCCCATTGGCTGGCTGGGTTGTGCGGCGGCGACGTCGGCGGCGGCTTCCTGTCCAGCCCGCCGTCACGTGACAAAGGAGGTGGGAGGGGGGGCGAGGCTGAGGCGGCCGCCGGCGGAGCAGCTGGGTGAGGGGGCGTCTCGGTCGGACCGGAGGGGAGGGGGGAGCGCCGTGAGTGAGGGGAGGGGTGGATTTTTAGGGTGGGGGGAGTCCTCGCCAGGAGGCCCAAGGCCGCCACAGTGGCTCCCCGCAAGGAGAAAGGCAGCCTCTCAGGGTGGGGGGGGGGGGGCGGGGGGGGAATTGGGGGAGGTTGTGTATCTGGGGTGGGGGGGGGGTCGCCCTTCTCTGAGGCGCTGGCTGGGCAGGAGGAGGGGCTCACAAGAAACGGGGGCGAGGGCCTTTTTTTTGAAAGGGGGGGGTCTCTTTTGCTTTGCGAAATGTTTTATAATGTGTATAATATGTACATTATACACACGCACATATATATATATATATATTCATGCATGCATACACACATACATATACATATATATACACATATAAATATACACACATATAAATATACATATACATGTATGTGTATCAAGGGGGGAACAAAATGATTTTGCACCTGTGTTGGAAAAACAATATATTCTATTTTATCTACCTATCTATGTATCTCTATGTCTATCTACCATCCATCAATCCATCTCTGTCTCTCTGCCTGTCTGTCTGTCTCTATATCATCCATCTGTCTGTCTATATCTATCTGTCTCTCTCTATATCTATCTAATTATCATCCATCTATCATCTATTTGTCTCTATATCTATCTATCTATCTAATCTATGTATCTCTGTCTAATCTACCATCTATCTATCTAATCTATCAATCTATCTAATCTTTCATCTATCTATCTATCTAATCTATCGTCTGTCTGTCTATCTCTATATCTATCATCCGTCTATCTATCTATCTATCTATCTATCTATCTATCTATCTATCTATCTATCTATCTATCTGTCTCTATATCTATCTATCTATCTCTATATCAATCTATATCATCCATCCATCCATCCATCATTTATCTATATCTATCCATCCATCTATCTAACTATCTATATCATCCATCCATCATCTATCTATCTATCTATCTATCTACCTACCTACCTACCTACCTACCTACCTACCTACCTACCTATCTCTATATCATCCATCCATCCATCCATCCATCCATCTTCTATCTGCCTATCTCCTATCTACCTATCCTTCCTCCCCCTTCCTTATCTATCTATTCTAACTATTATCTATCCCACTTATACAGCCACCCGTCTTCCAAGTGTGAGTCTGGGCAAAGTACAAGCAAACAGAACAACTAAAAATAAAACTTGAGAAAACCATGGAAACATAAACACAGCTAATCCCATGGGAAAGTCCCATACCATAAAGCCATTTAATCCTTTGCAGATCCCTCCTCCCCTGAGGAATCTTGCCCAGTAAAGGCTGGGCTGCCTCATCCGGGACCACCCCTCCCTCATGCACCTGTGGCTTCCGGGCGCCCTGCGATGCAGAGCCCCCCCCCACCTCACCCAGCAGGCTATGCTTCCTTCTTACAACCCTCCTGGGCTCTCACTTCTCCCCTTGTGGGTAAACTTAATCCACATTTCTCCATCTCATAGCACACAAGAGTTCCTTTTTCCCTAATCGAGTAAAGTGCTCAGTTGGGCAGAATAACGAGAGTTGGAGAGGACCTTCCAGTCCACCCCTCTGCCCAGGCAGGACATCCTATACCATTTTAGACAAATGGTGGTCCGAATTCTTCTCAAAATCCTCCAGAATTGGAGCACCCACAACTTCTAGAGACAAGTTGTTGCAATCTGATTGGTAAATTGCCACTGTGAACTTGCAAACATTGGGCTGGACCCAGGCGACGTTTCTTTGACCTGAATGGATCTCCTCCTGTCGACGCTCATTAGGAACCACCTCATATGTAGATTTTCTTCTCTGGTCTCTGGTTCGGTTGGTTTTGAGGCTGGCCTCCCTGTGATAAGAGAATGTTGAATTTTGCACGTTGTTTTTTTTGTCTATTTTGATTAGTCTCAGAGAGGGTATTGATTGCATCCATATGCATTTGTTTCTTCCTCCTCATTCTTTCTGTAAAGATGAAGGAAGCAAGAAATACATGTATGTATGTATGTATGTATGTATGTATGTATATATGTATGTATGTATGTATACACACACACACACACACACATATAATATTTATGATTTTTTCTTTAACATCCGTAAGTGCTTAATGAACAGTGGATCAATATTTTTTGCATGCAATTATGATATTACCACTTAAATATACATAATCATACTTTTTCAACTTCTTATATTTGTGTATACATAATAATCATAATACATTATTATATTTCAGTGTACATAATACTATTTTCCCAATTTCTACTTTCTGCTTCTTTTTCCCTAACACTTATAAAAATAACCACCATGTTAAAAAGTATTCTACGCCTATCCATCCTCTCTTGCCCTTTTTTTAGAATTTCAGCTCTTAAGGACCTTTTGGTGTATCTGTCCTCCTTCTCCTCTGGTATCTTATAACTCCTTTTGTCATGTTCATTTAATCTAAATATTTCCGCAGCCACAGCTTCTGTCCCTTGCTGTTGAATCTCTAGAACACCTATCCTCAGTTCCCCCATTATTTTTTTAAAAAACACCTTTCTCTTTATTCTCTTTTCTATTTTGAATTCTTAAAAAAGTATTCTTTTTGTTCCGTGTTAGAAATTATTGGTATCTCTTCCATCTCTAAGGCTAAATAGGTATGTTTTTTCCATGGCTTGGGAATTTATGTGACTTTCCCCCTCAAAAAGGAGGAGAAGATAACCGGAAAACTTGAATGGCCTTGACCCACAGTGTGGGTGTGTTGGATCATTTTGCACTTTTGGGCTCCCTTGGGGAAACGATGGAGAGCAGCATTGTTGTGAGATTGTGTTCCTGAGTGATTCAGCACACTGGAAATTAAGCTATGTGGAGGGAGTGAACTCTGTTCTTACGAATGCTGTGGTGTTAGAATGACGCACACTGTTCTTGGTTTGTTTGCTTTCTTGTCTATTCATAATGAAATCAGTGTAGAATTAATCTAGAATTGACTCTAGAATTAATACGTCCTATTAATTAATCTAGAATTAATACATCCTATTATATTTGTGTAGCATTTATATTCTCTCGGAAATTCGGCAACCAAGGAGATAGCCGGATAGCATGAATGGTGTGTATATCCGTCTAGATTTCAAATGTATATTTCTCTCTCTCTCTCTCTCTCTCTCTCTCTCTCTGTGTTTGTGAATCCCGATGCAGGACCATCTTTCCAAGTAGTTGTTACAGTGACACTATTGTCTACACAACTACAAGCCAAACCAAAGCAAGTGTTATTTCTTAGGCTTTTCAGAGTAAAGTTTACTAAGACATAATTACTGTATGCAGACTGATATCATAGCTTCAGTTTTTTTCTGTTTTTACTCCACAGTGTTTTGTTTCTTGGGGGAGGTAACTTGATATCCTAAAAAAAAAAATGGCAAGGATGAAAAACATAGCTGTGTTTTAAACAACTGGCAGGGACTGCAGGAAGGGACCGAGCACTCCCTTGGAGTTGCTAAAATGCTATTTTGAGGAGGCTAAAAAAAAGGCTCGCTCAAAGGTTTTATTTATTGGCAGTTTTTTGGTTGCAATTCTCAAAATCAGAAAAGGGTTTGCTAATTTGTTACTTACCTTCAGCTTCTGCTGGAATGATTTTGAACGCTGGTTTTTTAGGACTGCATGAGCAGAAAAATGCTGTTTTGTTTTAAATAGTGGATGTCAGTTGAAAATACACACACGCACCCAGGCACACACTTCTTAGTTTTCGAAAGAGAACATTTTCTGGACGTGCAAGGGTTTTCCTTCCCCTTTTTATTGGACAATCTTTAATCAATGCCTTTTCACTTGCAGCACAAACGCTCAAATTCCCGGAAAGAAAACCTGTGGGCTTGAGCCTTGCTTTTTAACTACTGAAGTAGGAGCTTCTGCAAAATCTGTGTGAAAAAGCATCCAATAGCAACCCTATCTTGCGATTTCATTTATTTAATTTGACGTGGTTGTAGTATCCTCCTCACTTCCAGACAAGCCGGCCTGCAGCCGTTCGCTTCCTTACTTTAATTAACTTGGAGTCATCGCTGATCTCAGTCCACATACGCTTAATATAGGCTCAATTATAGCCAAATCTTCGAACCCAGCATTTGTTCCTCAGAGCCAGAAACGTCTTAGAAGAGGACTTTGCTTTGCGTCTAAAAATAGGGATATAGGTAGTCTTTGAGTTATGGCCATAATTGAGCCCAAAATTTCTGTGGTTAAGTGAGTTTTGCCCCCATGTTATAACCTTTATTGCCACAGTTGTTAAATTGATAACCTTGTTCGGTGAATCTAGCTTCCCCATTGACTTTGCTTGTCAAAAAGCCACAAAAGGGGGAATCACATCACTTTGGGACACAGCAATGGTCATAAGCATGAAATTATTCCAACCTGACCCATCTCCTGTTCCTTGGTCTCGGGAGAGAGCTGGTTTTCGGGGAACAACCCCCGAACCTCTAAACCTGAAAGAAACAGCATCTGTCTACCTGCTTTGGGCTCTGGGATATCTCTGCGTTGTGATAATTTTCTCCCTAAGATCTTCACACGGAAGGCTAAGAGGTTGGAACCGTTTCTGACGCATCACATGCCTCAAAAATTGTTTGGCTCCTGGTTGACCATCCCAGGGAGAATTGTCGTTTCCGAGGCATTAACCATGCACTCATCCTAAAAAGATGAGCCAGCGCTCCCATGAAGATCTGGCCAAGAGGTCTCATTGTACACAATTTTTATTTATTTTTTGCCACCGGTGTCAACTCAGTTTTTATATGTGTGACGGGCTGGCTGCTTTATATTCCGGAACATTTTGACAGCATCCTCGTTTTTTTTTTCTTTCCCTGAATTAATACAATGCTTTATGTTTGCAATGCCTGCAACTCCCTTATACTAAGGGCTTGTGAGAGTTCACAAGTTCCTTCTGCACCCATTTGGGATCGTCATCGTATTCCCCACGATGTGTTAACGCTATGAGGGTTTTTCTCTACCTGGGCATATTGATTTCTGACTCTCGGCTGCTAGAGGGCAACCTCCATGAAGACAATACAGAGAGTTCTCAACTTATGACCATGGTTTTGTAACCAGGGAGAGAAATAACTCTTTGCTCAAGCCATCAGCCATAAATGGCATTGCTGTTGGGCAACTCAGCATTCCAATTCAGTCCTGTAGTTTCTATTTCTTGCCTCCATTCTGGTTTTTTGTTTTTTGTTTTTTTTTTTGCTGGGAGCCCTTAGTGAAACCAGTAAAACAGCTTGCCCTCAGAAATCGTGGGCTGGAGGTTTTTTAAAAGAGACTGGACAGACATTTGTCTGAAATGGTGTAGGTTCTCCTGCTTGAGCAGGGGGCTGGACTAGAAGACCTCCAAGGTCCCTTCCAGCTCCTATTCTTTCCTATTGCTATGCTATGCTATGCTATTGTTATTCTATTCTATTTTATTCTATTCTATTCTGCGAAAATGATTTGGTGTTGACAACAGATTTCTTTCTGGTTTCTTCGCTAGTTTAAAATGTTTGTCTTTTTGATCCTCTTTCTCCTAATAGAAATTTGCTCAGCTTCCAAATTTGCATTCTTTTTCTTTCTTTCTTTTTTTTTTTTACACTGACCTGGGTAACACCATTATTGGAGCTAAACATTTTGTTTTTCAAGTAGCTTTTAGCAGGAGAAAGATATGTAATATATTTAGGAAAATAAAACGGCACTTAGAGATAAAGTGGCAACCTTTTTGTGTGTGTGTGTGTGTGTGAGCCCTCCACTCACTTAGAAAATATTGCAAAAGGAAAGCCCTATATAAAATTGCTGGGGTGTGAAGTCCCAACTAAAACCGATGTCTTCTCCTTGCTGCTCTGCATCCATAATATTTGACCTGACGTCTTTGCCTCTCTCTCTCTCTTAGCAGGTCTTCCCCGCCCTTCTCCAGCATGGCCTCCTCTTCCTCAACGCCTCGATGCAACTCAAACTCCTTGGAAAAGGCCTCCATTAAAAAAGTGAGTGTCTTCCCCGGGCTTCTTTTAAGTAAGATATTTAATACTGTACTTTTCGTAGTATAAGACACACTTTCCCCCCCCCCCCCAAAAGAGGGTGGAAATGTTGGTGCATCTTATACACCGAATACAGCCATTTTTGGCCTCCCAAAATCCTGCCCCACACATCCCGTTTTCGCCAAAAACAGGCCCGTTTCTGGGAAAAACAGGATGTGCAGAGGGTTTGGGAGGCCTGCAGAATGCTCCTAGGGGTTGGGGAGGGCAAATAGCGATGTGTGTGGGGGGGGGGTAGTTGGGACGGCCCGTTTTCCGCAAAAACTGTGTTTTTGCCCGCCCCAGGAGCACTCTGCAGGCCTCCCAAACCCTCTGCACATCCCATTTTTGCGGAAAACAGGCCTGTTTTTTTTTTTCTTGTTTACCTCTTCGAATCTTGATGTGTCTTGATGTGTCTTCTACTCCGGTGCATCCTATAGTCTGAAAAATACGGTGTGTGAGGTTTATTCCTACAGGAACTTGCCCATGGGGCAAAAAGCTGATTTTGTCCTTTCTCCCTCATAGCCCCTGAAAGATGGAACTAACTGGGAACACAACGAAGAAATTCCTCGTCTGCCAGGGGAAACGAGAGTCACAGGTAAACACTGTTTCCGTCGTTCTCGACCTACAAACATTCATCGAACATCTGTTCTTATCACATCAATGAACTGACCCGTCCTTGTACTCCCGACCGTCTCAGCATCTCCAGTCAGGTGATCAAAATTTAGGCGTTTGTCAGTCAATGTGTTTACAGTAGCGGCCAAAATCGTAGAAACCTTTTGGGAAAAGTGTATTTTCTAAAACTAGCTAATAAACCCGCTTTTTGGGGAGTAGTACCATAAAATTATATATGAATGGAAAGATAATTTAATCAAGAATGTAATGCAATAACTTTTATGAAGGATTTGCTATTAGAATAGCAGTTACAGTATAAAGAAGAAAAATGAAACACGTAGAAAAAAATTAGATGTGCAAAAATTAGCACATAGAAACGACAAGATATACAAAAACTATCACCATGTCAGTTAATCTTTCGTTGGGTAACCTTTAGCATGAATGACGGCCTTACGACGTCTTCCCATGGAGTAAACCAAGTCTTTTAGTTCTGCAGCTATTCTAAGGTGAAAGCAAGATTAAAGGATTGCTTCTGTTAACTGGGTTTGATTGCTGGGTTGATTCTGACTAATAAGTTTCTTTAGTCGGCTGTGTAGATTTTCCATTGGGTGAAGGTCTGGGCTATTCCCAGGCCATTCCAGCAGTGGAATAGGATTATCTTGAAACTCCAAAAAAAAAAAGTGGTGTTATTAACCATTAAACCTCAAAAGTACACTTTTCCCAAAAGCTTTCCACAATTTTGGCCACTACTGTATAACACTTAGAGCGTCATAAGTTCACATGGTTGTTATCCGTAACCTTCCCAGCCAGCTTCTGAGAAGCCCCATCAACGAGGGAAGCAGGATTCGCTTAACAACCTTGTGCATTGCTGAACAACTGGGCTATTTTGCTTAATAACCCCAACAATAAGGTCATAAAAAATGGGCTCGACTCACTTAACCTTGATTAGCAACGGAAATTGTGGTCGCAAGTCGAGGGGCTACTTGTAAATCGGTTGCTCCCAATCCCAAGTCACTTGTTCAGAAACTTGTTCAGCTGTCTTAAGGGTAACATCCTTGACTATGACAGCATTCTGGTATATCTCAGAAATAAAAATTCAGTTAGATTGTCCTGCCTTTGTTGCGTTTTTGGAGCATACGCAGGGTCAGCCTAGGTTGAAAGAGATCCATTTCAAAACTAGCTTACCTTTTCGATTCTTCTCTATGTTATGTATGTTATGTTATGTTATGTTATGTTATGTTATGTTATGTTATGTTATGTTATGTTATGTTATGTTATGTTATGTTATGTTATGTTATGTTTATATACCGCCCTTCTCCCAAAGGACTCGGGGCGGTGAACAGCCAGCAAATAAAATACAAAAATACAAAATTTAAAACAGTATTAAAATCTAATTAAATCAATTTGGCCCATGATTAAAACCCCTATATTAAAACCCATAATTTGAATAATTATTATTATTATTTAATAATTATTTAATAATAATTTTAATTAATTTTTAATAATTTTAATATATAATCAAAAGGAGGTTGTGTCTCCTCAGACTCGCACAAAATCCCCTTCATTTGACCAGGGATACAGAAATAACTAAATGTATGTCTCCTCCATACCATTCAGAGATAATTTTACAACTTTTACTTTCGTTTTTTTTCTTTTAGTTTGATTTATATGCCGCCCTTCTCTGGAGACTCAGGGTGGCTTATAATGCATTAAGCAATAGCCTTCATACTTTTGTATATTTATACAAAGTCAGCTTATTGCCCCCACAAACTGGGTCCTCAATTTACCTACCTTAGAAAGGATGGAAGGCTGAGTCACCCTTGAGCCTGGGGAGATTCGAACTGGTGTAATTGCAGACAGTTTTAACTGCCACAACAGCATTTGAGCATTTCCATCCATTGTCTGCTAATAAATAGCATAGATTCTCCTGTTTGAGCAGGGGGCTGGACTAGAAGACCTCCAAAGTCCCTTCCAGCTCATTCATTCATTCAAATAATATCCAGAGATCTGTAAATTTTTAGAATTTGACAGATAAATTCGGAATGTTCTACAGAGGTGGGTTTCAGCAGGTTCTGACCAGTTCTGGAGAATCGGTAGCGGAAATTTTGAGTAGTTCAGAGAAACGGTAAATACCACCTCTGACTGGCCCCGCCCCCAACTATTCTCTGCCTCCTGAGTTCCAGCTGATCGGGAAGAAATGGGGATTTTGCAGTAACCTTCCCCTGGAGTGGGGTGGGAATGGGGATTTTACAGTTCCTCTGCCACACTCACCAAGCCACACCCACAGAACTGGTAGTAAAAAAAAAATGAATCCCACCACTGATGTTCTACCATACTTGAATGACGATGAGAAATTTGGTGGTATTTTTCTAACGATGTTTGCATGCCTGTCTGCCTGCCTTTCCAACTCTAAAAAGGTTATCTGAGCTACTACCCACCATTGCACAACACAAGATCCTCCGTTTATAATAGTTCATATATCACTTCCGGGGTTCCCCCGTTAATCTCTGCCTTGTGAGTTTCTTTCTTTTATCTCGAGTTCCGGTGTTGATTTTCCTTGCTGTATTTTAAACGCGGAGCTTCTCTTCCTTCCACAGACAAAGAGGTCATTTACATGTGTCCTTTCAATGGTCCTGTTAAAGGGAGAGTCTACATCACAAACTACAGGCTGTACTTGAGAAGCGTGGAATCGGTAAGCAAGCTCTACGGTTCCTTCCTTCCTTCCTTCCTTCCTTCCTTCCTTCCTTCCTTCCTTCCTTCCTTTCTTTCTTGAATTTATATTGCCGCCTATTCATCCATGGCGACTCAGGGCGGCTTACAGAATAAAAGACCACGTTTAAAACAATAAAAAACTAACAAAAAGAATCAAATAAATTACTGTATTTTTCAGAGTATAAGACATACCTTTCCCCCCCCAAAAGGAGGTGAAAATTTAGGTGTGTCTTATACACTGAATGTAGCCCTGCCCACCCACTGGCCCCCACCCTTTGGCCTCTGCCTCCCAGCAGTTTATCTCCTTGCAGCAAACAGCAAGAAGAAACAGCTCCTTTCAGCTTCAGCCCAGCCTAATTAGCACAAGTTGATTGGATCGGCCTCCCAACTCTCAGCTGTTTTGCACAGGCCTCTGCTGTTTGCTGCAAGGGGTTAAATTGCTGGGAGCAGATTTTTTTCTTTCCTTGTGCTAATCAAACTATGCTGAAAACGAAAATGAAAGTAAATCAGGCTATTTGCTGTTTGCTGCAACTAGGCAAAATTGCTGGGCGGCTGAGGCAGATTTCTTTTTCTTGTTTTCCTCACCCAAAAAGATAGGTGTGTCTTATAGTCACAAAATCACCTCCCATCCCGGCGACAGCATCTCACACGAGCCATTTAATGGGCCTTTATCCCACTCTGCATTCCCCAGGCCCTCTGGCAGAATCAGATCTTCAGCTCCTTCTGGGAAAGTGTTAGAGTGGGGGCCATTCTAATCTCTGGGGAGAGGGCGGGTGATGTTCCAGAGAGAGGGAGCCACCATGGAGAAGGCCCTTCTTCTGCGTCCCACCAGGTGTATCTCTCTAGGGGATGGGACCCGCAACATTCCCTGCCTCCTCACTCTGATGGGTCGGGTAGATGTGACCGGCAAGAGACGGTCCCTCAGATCCCTCTGTTGTGTGTTAGAGTCAATGGCTTAGATAATAACTTCTCTGCCGGGTTGACCTCAACTGAGTGGCATTTGCAGTTGGTGAGATCGGTTGACACCTGCTGTTGTCAGATCCTGAATTATTATAGGTTTGTCCACAATGCAATCCTAGGCTGCATTAAGAGAGGGATAGAATCAAGAACACGTGAAGTGTTAATACCACTTTAGAATGCCTTGCTAAGACCACACTTGGAACACTGCCTCCAGTTTTGGTTGCCACGCTATTAAAAAAAGATGTTGAGACTCTGGAAAGAGTGCAGAGAAGAGCAAGAAAGTTGATTGGGGGACTGGAGGCTAAATCATACGAAGAACGGTTGCAGAACTGGGTGTGTCTAGTTTAATGAAAAGAAGGACTAGGGGAGACATGATAGCAGTGTTCTAATATTTGAGGGGCTGCCCCAAAGAAGAGGGAGTCAAGCTATTCTCCAAAGCCCCTGAGGGCAAGACAAGAAGCAACGGATGGAAACTCATCAAGGAGAGAAGCAACTTAGAACTAAGGTGAAATTTTCTGATAGTTAGAACAATTAACCAGTGGAACGACTTGCCTCAAGAGGTTCACGGTGCTCTTAACGCTGAAAGTTTTTGAGATTGAGACAGCCAATGGTCTCAAATGGCATAGAGCTATGATTGCGAGCCTATGGCATCTGTGCCAGAGGTTGCATACAGCACCCTCTCAGATGACATGCGAGCCGTCACCCCAGTTCAGCTCTGATGGGCATGCGTACGCGCCTCCCGCCAGCCAGCTGGTCTTCTGATCACTTATGCGCATGCGCAGAGGGGGGGCGAACACGGGGGGCCATGCGTGCACATGCAGCAGGCTGTGCATGCATGTGTGGGGGGCACATGTTAGGGGCCATGCACGCATTGCATTTTGGAGGGTTAATGTAAGTAGTCGCTTGGACTACTGTAACGCTCTCTACATGGGGCTCCCCTTGGGGTGCACCCGGAGGCTCCAACTGGTCCAGAATGCGGCCGTGCGAGTGATTATGGGAGCGACAGGGCGCTCCCATGTGACACCTCTCCTGCGCGAGCTGCACTGGCTTCCGGTGGTCTTTCGGGTGCGCTTCAAGGTGTTAGTTTTGATCTTTAAAGCGCTCCATGGCATGGGACCGGAGTACCTGCGGGACCGCCTGCTGCTACCGATAACCTCCCACCGGCCAGTACGCTCACACAGAGAGGGCCTTCTCAGGGTGCCATCAGCCAAGCAATGTCGGCTGGTGGCCCCCAGGGGGAGAGCCTTCTCTGTGGGGGCACCCACCCTATGGAACGAGCTGCCTCCAGAAGTTTGTTTGATCCCGGACCTCCGCACTTTCCGAAAGGCCCTTAAGACCTATTTATTTCAACAAGCCGGCCTTGCTTGATTGTTTTTAAATGGGGTTTTAACAAAATTTTTCTTATTGATTTCTGGGGTTTTAAATTGGGTATTTTAATGGGGTTAGCATTTTATTTGGAACGCCAATGAATTTAATTTAATTTTATCATTCTTTTAATGTTTGTATTATATGTGTTTTAAATCTGGTTGTTCACCGCCCTGAGTCCCCCTCCCGGGGAGAAGGGCGTATATAAATTGAAATAAATAAATAAATAAATAAATAAATAAATAAATAAATAAATAAATAAATAAATAAATAAATAATGTGCTCACACTTTGGGCACTTGGTCCGGAAAAGTTTAGCCATCACTGGCATAGGGTCTCCTGGTTAAGCAGGAGGGGTTGGACTAGAAGACCTCCAAGGTCCCTTCCAACGCCATTTTTTAATTTATTATTATTATTATTCTGTCCCCCTCCAGTGATCTGAGCGGAGTACGAATTGAGGGCTTGTTTTCTTCCCTGGAAAGGAAGTTAGCTCAGCATAGTAACCGAATGGAAAACAAGACGTTCTCTTAAGACGTGCAGCAGATGCTTTTAAGCTAAATTCTTCCTTTCAATCCAGGGCTTTAGACTTTGTGTTCTGACTTGCCCACAAGTGCATCGGGATTCCAGAAGAGATTAAGGGCTCTGGAGGCCAATCTTTTAGCCTGATGCTATCTCCCAAGCTCTGAGTCATGCGTGGCTGTACAATCTCCTACCGAAATAAAGAATGGAATAGACTCATATTTACTGCCCGGCCCAAGGGACACTCACCCATCCTCTCTTTTTCTTGAATTTGTTTGTTGTTTGTTTGTTTATTATTTAAATTTTTATACCGCCCTTCTCCCAAAGGACTCAGGGCGGTGCACAGCCATAGTAAAAGCAACATATACCACAAAATTTTAAAACAATTTAAAACCTATTAAATAATTTGGCCCTATTTTTAAAAACTCCAAGATTAAAATACCCATTTAAAATACATTATTCCGTCTTAATTCAAATCCTGGAAGCTGCACAGATACTCCTCAATTTACAACCATAATTGAGCCCACCGGTCAGTCGTTCCGGTCATTAAGCAGGTCATCACACAACCCTGCCCAATTTCAAGGTGTTTTTGTATTTTTTATTGGGTTTTTTTTTTTTTGCAGCGATTGTAAAGGAAACACTGTGGTCATTAAGTCAGCACCGCAGTCGTTAAACGAACCAATTCACCAAGGCTTTGTTGTTGTTGTTTTGCCAGAAGCCAGGAAGTGCCGATTTCCAGCAAAAATCATAAATCACATACATGATTACCAAGCCACCCTACATGATCTGATGTGACTGCCAGTTGTCAGAACTTTGAATCGGGGGTTGTAAGCAACCCTGGGAAGGTCCGTGGTAACTTCAAACAGTCACCGACTAGTCCTAAATCAAGGACTACCTCCATTCCCCTTTTTATGTCCCTTTGATGAGAAGAGTGCTGGGCTGAGATACAGCAGAATTATAATTTTTTTTAAAGGTCAGGTCTCTTGAAATATCCTGGGAGCAATTTAGTAGATATTTATTAAATGCTTTATGTTGGTGGTTATTTTACACTTATGCTTCTTGCCTCATTGGCCCATTAAGGCTGTTTTGTTTTGGGTTGTTTTTGTTTTTTTTTAATCGGGCAGCGCCCATCCCATTAAATTGATAACCTTTGTTAGCTTTCAAGATACAGAGTGTTTTATGACAAACACAGGTAGGGAAGTGCAATCTGTTAGGAATCCTTCGCTTTAATGTGAGCTTCATCTTCTTTTGTCTGCTCAGGATCCGACAGTAGTATTAGATGTGCCTTTGGGAGTTATTACAAGGATTGAGAAAATGGGGGGCGCTTCGAGCCGAGGAGAGAATTCGTACGGATTAGATATTACTTGTAAGGTAAGACTTCAAAACAATGTTGATATTTTCTTATACGAGATCATGTATCCAAGAGAATTGGATGCACAACAACAATCTTGGGAAATTGGTTGGGCTGAGACAGAGAGACCGGCCTTTGTTGTAAACAGGAGAGTAAACAGAGTTCTTAAAAAGAGAAATAAATCACCATCTCCTTTTAATGGCCCCATAAATGGCCTCCTTTTAATGGCCCCTTTCGGGGGGATGGAGTCTGGGCATGGAGACTCAGCCCTGAATGGAGGTGAGAGTTTACTGGCCGGATGCTCTTCCTGTCGCCAATGCGGAATTTTATTCAGCAGATACATTTTCATTGTGCCCAGAGAGAGAAATATCTGCCTCTACAGTGTTTCCCCCAAAATAAAATCCTGTCTTGTATTTTTTTGGAACCCTGAAATAAGCACTTGGGCTTATTGCCATGCGCTCAAAAGCCCAATTGGGCTTATTATCAGGGGATGTCTTATTTTGGGGAAAACAGGGTATCTAGGATCGAACTCACAGCCTCCTGATTGTGAGGCGAGAGCTCCACCTCTTGTTCTGCCCCAGCTACGGACTCCAAAGAATGCATCACACACAAAGTCCATATAAACCTTAATTTACTAATTAAAGACTACTATGAGCTTTCTTAGTAGTTGTTCGAACACAAGTACAATAAACCAGACTTTTCTGAACAAGGGCTCTTAATTTAACTTCATTAACAACCGACAAAAATTCAAAGAATATTAACTCAGTTCTGAGGCACAGTATTTCAGATAACCATAATATTACTGTGGTTGGCAGAATGCCCAGAGGCAATTTGCAGGAAAACTGAGAAACGAGTCAAATCAAACGTTTTCTGTAATCAAGATGCGAAAGAATTTGAACGAAGTTGTTTTGTGAAAATTGCTTCAGTCGGTATTCCTCCTTAAATAGGCTAAAGGAGTGGCCAATTAGCCCCAAGCCTTACTCTCGAGGAGACCTCCTCCTGAAGAGCCATTCCTGCCTTTTGGCAGCTCTGTGCGCCCGTGCATTGAGAAGAGGCTCCTCCTCTTCGTCCTCTTCACTTAAAGGAGCTTCTGGAGCTTCTGAAGGCCCTGGCTGAATCCCCACCTCTGGCCCCATATCTTCTCCAGCCTCCTCATTGTCTGACTCGAGTGCCAGCTGCACAGGCTGCTGGCGCAGCCTTCTCGCTGTCGGAGTCAGCTACTAGCTGCACAGGTCGCTGATGGGCCACGAAACCTCTAGGCCACCGCACCACTCTTAAAAAGAGAAATAAATGGTAGGACCAAAGTCTGCAGTTAGACGAGTAGATCGCGTGAAAAATAGGCTGCGTTGCGCATCTCTGACTTAAAACCTTTCTGTTTGCAAAACTACTAGAGCAAGTTACCTAACATTAATCCTTGGCATTCGTTTAAAAAATAATAATAAACTGCTGTGGTTTGTTTTAAAACGTAGGACATGAGGAATCTACGCTTCGCTTTGAAACAAGAAGGTCACAGCCGAAGAGATATATTTGAGCTCCTGACAAAATACGCTTTTCCACAGTCGCATAACTTGGTAAGATCTTTTGAAATTGGTTTTGTAGTTGTGTGGGTTTTGTCAGTGTTCCAGAACGATCCACTCCCAGACAAGTTAAGAACTCTTGAGACAAGCTTCAAAATCTTCATTTATTGGAATAGGTATACTGGCACAAGGGACGCGGTGGCTCAGTGGCTAAAACGCTGAGCTTGTCAATTGAAAGGTCAGCAGTTCAGCGGTTCAAATCCCTAGTACCGCATAACAGGGTGAGCTCCCGTGACTTGTCCAACTTCTGCCAACCTAGCTGTTTGAAAGCAGGTAAAAAATGCAAGTAGAAAAATAGGGACCACCTTTGGTGGGAAGGTCACAGCGTTCCGTGCGCCTTTGGCGATTAGTCATGCCGGCCACATGACCACGGAGATATCTTTGGACAGAACTGGCTCTTCGGTTTTGAAATGGAGATGAGCACCGCCTTCTAGAGTCAGGAATGACTAGCACATATGTGTGAGGGGAACCTTTACCTTTACCTTATACTGGCCCATCTGGGAAAACCCGAATCTGAGAGTTCAGGGTTTTCCCTCGATAAATCAAAACCCCAAATCCAGCCCCTGCCCCCATCACATGGCCCAATCCCCATCAATCGCTCTTAACAAATCCCCCCCTCCTACTTTCCCAAGTGCCAAGGTGGTGGCAGAGTGGAAGCTTCCGGGGTTATTGTGGCTTTCAAAGCTCTGACAAGCTTCTTTTTTGCCTACACTATATAAAAAGCAAATTTGGGAACCTCTTGTTTCGCACTTTTAACTTTGCTGCCTGGTCTGTGGACAACTAAAATCATTTAGAAATGGCAAAGCTAATCTTGACAGGTAATAGGAATACGATATTTTGCCCGGATTTGTTAGGGGTGCCTATTAGCAGGTGCCTACTAGTTCAAAGTTAATGGTTGAGTTCTGTCTTATTAATCCGGGGAGGTGGGGTGGGAATGACTTCTCTTCCTAAAGGATGTAATGTGCTTTAAGTTTAAGTCAATGTTTTGGGGCGTTCTTCAGAGATAAACTCTTTTTGGCTTTTATGTTTCTCTTGAATAAAATCAAAGCGAGTTTTGAATGAGAAGGTTTTAACCCTTTTGGGTGATGAGGAATATAAGCCAAGCAGTTTCTCCGCCAGCAGAGGCAAAGAGTTTGGCATCTTGAATCTCTCTTCCTAATTTTTCTTCTTATCCTCTCAGCCTTTCTTTGCTTTTCTGAATGAAGAGAAGTTTGTGGAAAACGGCTGGCTGGTTTATAATCCTATGATTGAATACAGAAGACAGGTAAGTTCGTTTTTTCTACTTCTCCTTTGCATTCTTCCACTCTCATTTTATGGGTTTGCTGTATATAGTTTTCTTTCTGTTCTGTGGCCAAATTGGACTGGATGAAAAGAAAATTGGAAGCACACTAATTTTTGTTTTTAAGATATGAACTAGGCCAGTGAAGCGAGATGGATAAATGACCAGGAAGGTACATCACCTGGAACAGATTTTTTTATAAAATAAAATATTGGTGTTCTGTATTACATTGTTCATTTTTAAACCTTGTATTGTGTTATAGAGGGTAAAGAATTTGGTTAAGGCTTGAAGCAAAACGAAGAATTCAGATCAGCGGATATGCTGGTTTATTTATTCATTAAATTTATATACTGCCCATCTTACTCTGCCAAGCAATTCTTACCTGTAAAGAGATGGGTGTCACTCATTTGATTCATCCCGTTTGGTAGGAAGGAGAAATTTAAGAATAGAACGTTGTCTTAGAGACCTGGAAGGTCATCTTGGCTTGAGCAATTTGCTTTACTGTCTGAGCACGGAAGCTTCTTCAATGTCATTTATTCTTAAATGTGTAATAAATATTTAAATCACAAAAGGAGGATATTGGCCTGCCAGATGCTGCTGAGCTGTCATTCCACCAGCATAATGGATGGTCAGGGAACCTGGGAGTTGTAGGCCGACGTAGGAGAAATTTTGAGTTCCTTTACACTGCAGACACCGGTACACCTTCACTGAAACACAAATGGATTTATCAGTTGATCAACAAAGACAGGCCCAAAGAGAGAACGATAGTCTCTTCTTAAAACTTAAGCAAATCACAATAACTTCGGCAACTCTCTTCCATCCAGAACATCTGACTTCCCGCACATGTTGTAGAGTGAGGTACTTCCCCTTAGTTACCGTACTTTTCAGAGTATAAGGCACACTTCCCCCCCACTGTGGGGCTGTGGCGAAATCCAAATTTTTTTACTACCAGTTCTGTGGATGTGGTTTGGTGGGCATGGCAGGGGAAGGATACTGCAAAATCTCCATTCCCTCCCCACTCTGGGGCCAGACAGAGGTGGCATTTGCCGGTTTTCCGAACTACTCAAAATTTCCACTACCAGTTCTCCAGAACCTGTCAGAACTGGCCTGGCTTAAACCTCCCTTTATAATGGGTTTTCTATTGGGTTTTAAATGTTTTTAAAATTGGATTTTAATTATTTTAGCCTAATTGTATAATTATTTTAAATTTTTAACTTTTGTATTATATTGTATTTTTAATTGGCTGTTCACCGCCCTGAGTCCCTTCGGGGAGTAGGGCGGTATATAAATTTGAATAAACTTAAACTTAAACTTAAACTGCTGGATTTTACCCCTGATGTGGGGTTTGGGAGGCCTGCAGAGTGCTCCTGGGGGCCTGGGAGGGCAAAAACTCATTTTTTCTTGTTTATCTCTTCAAAATATTGGTGCGTCTTACACTCCAGTGCATCTTATAGTCTGAAAAATACGGTACTTCCCATTGCTATTTTCAATATTCTTTTGGGCAAGTCTTAAAAAAATTTAAAAAAATTTCCTGTAGAAGAATGACATTCATTCTTTTTTTTTTCTTTCTTCCAAGAATGAATGTCAGAAGCTCCTGTGTGTATCCCAATACTTCTAAATAAGCAAAACATTCTTGTGTTGCCAAGTAAGCTCATAATAACATTAATAAACAAAGCGAAGGAAAAAACTCAGCGGCATTTGTCTTAAACACCCCCCCCCATCTGCTACTCTGGGTCCCCAACCGTAGAGATACTCAACGATAAATTGGTGGCCTGTTGCCACCCTGTGGCCATAATAATGCACAAATCGTTCCTCTTTGCTTCTTGCCATCTCGCTCACGTGACAAGATGGCTTTCAAAGACCCTCTTCGGTTCTCTCAAAAGGGTTTGCCTAATCTCCAGTGGAGGGTAACCTTCCTCAACGAACACTACGCGCTCTGCGACACATACCCATCCCTCCTGGTGGTGCCGTATAACGCCACGGATGAAGATCTGAAGAAGGTTTCTGCTTTCCGATCCCGGTGTCGAATCCCGGTAAGTGACTCCGGCTCTAAAAAATTAGTCTCGGCTTAACAGCCACAATTGAGCCCAAAATATATGTTTGTTTGTTTTTTTTAATTTATATTTTTTATTTTATTTTCGCTTTACATACAAAATGTGCTTAATAAGTTCGATCCTAGGTAGAGGCAGATATTTCTCTATCTCTGGGTGCACTGAGAATATATCTGCTGAACAAAACTCCGCATTGGAGACAGGAAAGGCATCCGGCCATTAAAACACTCTGCTATCTCCATTCAGTTGCCCAGACTCCGCCCCGCAAAGGATTATGGGTTCGTTAAAAGCAGATGATGATGATGTTAAGATTATTTGGGATGGGACGGAGAGAATTTCTCACATTTTTGTTCTTACGGTGATCCAGACCAGTTCTAAATTGCTTCTCTCCTGGATTAGTTTCCACCCATTGTTTCTTGTCCTACCCTCAGGTGCTTTGGAGAATAGCTTGACTCCCTCTTCTTTGTGGCAACCCCTGAGAGATTGGAAGACTGCTCTCATGTCTCCCCTAGTCCTTCTTTTCATTAAACTAGATATACCCAGTTCCTGCAACCGTTCTTCATATGTTTTAGCCTCCAGTCCCCTCATCCTTTTTGTTGCTCTTCTCTGCACTCTTTCTAGAGTCTCCACATTTTTTTTGCATCGTGGCGACCAAAACTGGATGCCAGATTCCAAGTGTGGCCTTACCAAGGCCTTATGAAGTGGTATTAAGACTTCACGTGATCTTGATTCTATCCCACTACTTATGCAGCTTAGAACTGTGTTGGCTTTTTTGGCAGCTGCTGCACACGGCTGGCTTCTATTTAGCAATGGGGAGATTGACCCAGACAATTCACTGTTTACTAAGCACTTAAGTGTGTTAAAGAAAAATGTATAAATAAAATTTTTTAAAAAGCCTTCAAGCTCTGATGGAATATCTTCTCATTGCTCCCTTAGGTGTTGTCCTGGATCCATCCGGAGACCCAAGCTGTCATCACGCGCTCCAGCCAGCCCCTTGTGGGCATGGGTGGCAAAAGAAACAAAGACGATGAAAGATACCTGGAAATCATACGAGAAACCAACGGCCAGCTCTCCAAACTGACCATCTTCGACGCCAGGCCCAACGTCAACGCTGTAGCTAACAAGGTACCCAGCCTCCCTCTTCATCTTCCTGTCCAGAGTGACACCCCTTTTCCAGGGACGTTGCTTGTGAGCTTTTACTCCTTGGTAAGGCCACACTTGGAATCCTGCATCTAGTTTTGGTCACCACGATGTAAAAAAGATGTGGAGACTCTAGAAAGAGTGCAGAGAAGAGCAACAAAGAGGATTAGGGGATTGGAGGTTAAAACATGAACGGTTGCAGGAACTGGGTATGTCTAGTTTAATGAAAAGAAGGACTAGGGGAGACATGAGAGCAGTCTTCCAATATCTCAGGGGTTGCCACAAAGAAGAGGGAGTCAAGCTATTCTCCAAAGCACCTGAGGGTAGGACAAGAAGCAATAGGTGGAAACTAATCAAGGAGAGAAGCAACTTAGAACTAAGGAGAAATTTCCTGACAGAACAATTAATCAGTGGAACAACTTGCCTCCAGAAGTTGTGAATGCTCCAACACTGGAAGTTTTTAAGATGTTGGATAATCATTTGTCTGAAGTGGTGTAGGGTTTCCTGCCTAAGCAGGGGGTTGGACTAGAAGACCTCCAAGGTCCCTTCCAACTCTTGTCATTCTATTCTATTCCTCTGGAGATCGCCAGGGACGCTGAGTCAAAGAATCTTCTGGCTCAGCGTTCTGAAAAATTGTCCTTTTAAATAGATCTGGAGATTCCCAGATTTGGAAAGCGCTAACTTGAAGGAATGGCTAAGACTTCAAAATGCTTTCTGGATGTTTGACAGTCAGTGTTCGCGGTTAACCCAAGTTGCTATCATGTCGTCACAGCTACACAATCCGCTGGGCTGTGGGAAGAATACGACTTCCTGCTAACGAGATTTAAAGTTCAGGCGTCAAAAGGATAAGCCATGAGGCTTTCCCCCCCCCCCCCCCCCGCCTTCTAGAGTTGAAATAGCTCCACTTCGTTTACATTCACAGTAAATTCCAAGTGACTAAACTTTCAATAAAGTCACTGGGAAAAAAAATCATCCCCCGATTAATAAACCAGCATGGCTCCCTCCCGATTGCTAAATGCTGGCTTTTTTTTTTTAAAAAAAATGTTTTTTGCAGCTTCACGGAGGATAAAAACATTCATCAAATTCATTCTTTAAAGAGGTAGACTTCAGAAGCAAAACATTCCTGCCCATTCTCAAGGAATAGGAGAAAATTTAACTTAAAAAGTATACTGGGATGTGCTTATGCACTCCATGTGTATCAGTGGTGGGATTCAAAAAATTTTACTATCGGTTCTGTGGGCCTGGTGGGCATGGCAGGGGAAGGATACTGCAAAATCTCCATTCCCTCCTCACTCCAGGGGAAGGATACTGCAAAATCCCCATTCCCTCCCCACTCCAGGGGAAGGATACTGCAAAATCCCCATTCCCTCCCCACTCCAGGGGAAGGATACTGCAAAATCCCCATTCCCTCCCGATCAGCTGGGACTCAAGAGGCAGAGAATAGATGGGGGTGGGGCCAGTCAGAGGTGGTATTTACCGGTTCTCCAAACTACTCAAAATTTCCACTACCGGTTCTCCAGAACTGGTCAGAACCTGCTGAAACCCACCTCTGGTGTGCATTGTTTACCATATCCAAGACTGGGCCTAGAAAATAACCTCTTTATAAAAGCTTTCTATTTTTTCTTTCTCTTTATGAAAGCTTGCTTTCCTTTTCTTCCTTTTAAAAGTCATCTTGACTTAAACCTCAAAGTTCAATGCTTGTAAGCTAAAATGCAGGGAGGGAAATGCAGATATATATATTTTTTCCAGTTGTTTATGAAAAGTCTAGTGGCTGCATTCCTTCCCTCCTGCTTATTCCCTTTTGCTTTGTTGTTTCTCGAGCCACACCCAAGGATTACTCAGTCCCTTCTATAGCTAAAATTAACTGTCTCGCTTTACTCCAGAGAGGCCGCATACATCGGCTTCTGTGCGCCACATGTTCGGTATTCTGTGGAGAGCCAGAAGCGTTCATTCTCACCTAATTTTGGTTACTTGCTTGATTTTTTTTTTTTTTAAATCCCATCTTTATTACTTTATAAATAAGCCAAGGCAGCAAAACACACCTAATTATGCTTCCCTCCTCCTTCTCTTATTTTCCACACAACAACCCCGTGAGGCGGGTGAGCTAAGAGAGAGGGACAGGCCCAAAGTCATAAAGTAACTTGGCTGATTGAAGTGTAACTTGGAAAAATAACTTGGAAATCCTGTTTAGCGTTTTTGGAATTTCATACAGATGCATATATCCTGTTTTGTATTCTCTGGCCCCATGGAGTAGTTTTAGCAGCTAGATTGATCGGCGAGGGTTATGAAAACTCCTCATTTTCTTGTTAATGCCGTTTACTTAATGCGTTAAGTCTTACTTGGCAAAGAAAAATAACTATATTGACATTTAAACTTAAAAAATATTTGATTAGGGGAGCCTGGATCCCTAGTGGGATTAGGGGAGCCTGAGGCAGGGATTAAATCAGTGCTCGCTGGAGAAACAATCATGTTTCACCGCACACATTGCTCTGTTAGAAAGTCAGTTTTTGTCAGATAGAAGGAAAGAGCTTTGCAATAACTTCCTTTTTGGGGAAGTTTTGAATATGCATGTTTTGATGCATATTAACCATCATAAGGTAAAAGGTAAAGGTTCCCCTCGCACATATGTGCTAGTTGTTCCTGACTCAAGGGGGCGGTGCTCATCTGCGTTTCAAAGCCGAAGAGCCAGCGCTGCCCGACGACGTCTCTGGTCATATGGCTGGCACGACTAAACACCAAAAACGCACAGAACACTGTTACCTTCCCACCAAAGGTGGTCCCTATTTTTCTACTTGCATTTTTTACGTGCTTTCGAACTGCTAGGTTGGCAGAAGCTGGGACAAGTCACGGGAGCTCACCCCGTTAAGCGGCACTAGGGATTCGAACTGCTGAACTGCCGACCTTTCGATCGGCAAACTCAGGGTCTTAGCTACTGAGCCACCGCATCCAGTCCCTGAAATAGGTGGCCTACAAATAACTACAAATAGTCCTCAGAATTGGGACCAGAATTTCCATTGTTAAACAAGGTGATTATTAAACAAAATGCACCTGATTTTATGACCTTAAGTAAATTTCAGCCGTTGTGGATTAAGGAGTCAATAAGTAAATTCAGTTTCCCCATTGGCTTTGCTAGTTAGAGGCCAGCTGGGAAGATCACAAATAGCAACCGTGTAACCCCAAGATGCTACAACCGTCATAAATACACGCCGGTTGGCAAGCATCCAAATTTTGATTGCAGGACTTGTGGCGATGAGGCCACAGTCGTAAGTGCAAGGACCAGTCATAAGCTCCCTTTTTTTTCCCATTGCTGCTGCAACTTCGGTCACTAAAGGAATGGTTGTAAGTCGAGGACTCCCTATATGAAAACACAAGTTCCATATTAATATAAATCAATTTCCATATGAATTGATCCATTGGGGTCCACAAAGTCGATACTTGCGTTCTAATCAGAACTGAGTGGTGATCTTTTTTTTCGCCCTTCCCTGGGCTTGGAAGGTGATTTTACATAACTCCTTGGTGTTTGTGCGAGCCCACCAGTTGTGTTGGGAATGCCCCTGTTTCCTTGAAAATAAAACCCCACCGGAAAATAAGCCCTAGAGTGATTTTTCAGGATGCTCGTAATGTACGCCCTACCCCAAAAATAAGCCCCAGTGAAGAGCATCAGCCAGATGGAATACTGTATTTCCCCGAAAATAAGCAAGGTTCCAATTAATACTTCCATAGCAAACAGAACTCCGGGGCAGGTAGATTCCTCAAAGAACAGTTTTATTGAATATATCATATTGGCACAGACTGGTGAAAACCGACTCTAAAGGTTCTCGCGGTTTTCACCTAATTAAAAGTCCCCTCCCTCCTTTCCCCAGTCAGTCAGTCATATGGTCCAATCAAGGTGCTGTCTGGTTGCTTGGTAACTTCACTCCTCCCCTCTTCAGCCACCTGTGGGAATGTCCTTGGTTCCCAGGAGAAACTATTTTGATTTGGCTACAAAATCCCAGCTATCTCTATTCTTCCCCCCGTCGTCTCATCACCATCGTGGCAACACCTCCGTCAAGTCGGCTTCAGAGCTGACATCTAATGCGTCTTTCGAAGCAAAATTAATAGAAGACCCGGTCTTATTTTCGGGGGAAACACAGGTATGTGATGATGACAGCGGTGGTCGCGTGAAGGAAATTAAACGCTCCCTTCCTCTTTGATCCAAGGCAACCGGTGGCGGATACGAAAATGAAGACGCGTATCCAGATGCCGAACTGCTTTTCCTGGATATCCATAACATTCACGTCATGCGGGAATCGTTGAAAAAGCTGAAAGACATCATCTACCCCCACGTGGAAGAGTCTCATTGGCTGTCAAGCTTGGAGTCCACCCACTGGCTGGAACATATCAAGGTACAGAGAGGAGGGTTGCTGGGCTGACCATCATAGTCTGGATGCCATGGGGGTCCAAGCTCTTGAATTAAAATAGCAACAGCACTTAGATTTATATACCTCTTCACAGTGCTTTACAGCCCTCTCTAAGCGGTTTACAGAGTCAGCCTCTTGCCCCCAATAATCTGGGTCCTCATTTTACCCACCTCGGAAGGCGGAAGGCTGAGTCAACCTTAAGCTGATTGGATGGATGGATGGATGGATGGGGGAAAGGGAAGGAAGGAAGGAAGGAAGGAAGCTATACTACTTAGATTTATATACCACTTTATAGTGCTTTTACAGCCCTCCCTAAGCGGTTTACAGAGTCAGTCTATTGCCCCCAACAATCTGGGTCCTCATTTTACACACTTCGGAAAGATGAAAGGCTGAGTCAACCTTGAGCTGATATGGATGCATGGGGGAGGGAGGGAGGGAAGGAAGGAAGGAAGGAAGGAAAGTAGCTATAGCACTTAGACTTATATACCAGTCACAGTGCTTTGCAGCCCGCTCTAAGCGGTTTATAGAGTCAGCCTCTTGCCCCCAAACAATCTGGGTCCTCATTTTACCCACCTCGGAAGGATGGAAGGCTGAGTCCAACCTTGAGCCTGGAGAGATTCGACCTGCCAAATTGTAGTCAGCCAGCAGTCAGCAGAAATAGGCTGCAGTACTGCACCACCGCGGCTCATAATAGCAGGAGGTAAGAGTCCTACTCCAACCGTCTCAAGTTTCGTTTTCTGCTTCCTTGCCAGCTGGTTTTAACGGGCGCCATCCAAGTCGCTGATAAAGTGTCTTCCGGAAAGAGTTCGGTCTTGGTGCATTGCAGCGACGGTTGGGACCGCACCGCCCAGCTCACCTCTCTGGCCATGTTAATGTTGGACAGCTACTACCGAACCATCGTGGGCTTCGAGGTCTTGGTGGAAAAGGAGTGGATAAGCTTCGGACATAAGTTTGCATCGGTGAGAACCAAAACAAGAAGTCCCAGTTAAATCAGTTTCGCTTAAATCCCAATACACCACAAGGCGGTGGTGTCCATGCAGTTAACATAGTAGCCTGCGTGGTGAGTCAGCCTCTTGTCTCAAACTGCCGTTTGCCAATTGCCTGATAATGCAGTTATTTAATAAATATTAATACATTTAATAAAAGAAACCTGTTTGAAGATAATGCAGTTATTGAGAACTATCAACCAATAGAACTTCAGAAGTTGTGGGAGCTTCATCGCCGGAAGTTTTCAAGAAGAGACTGGACTGCCGTCGGTCAGAAATGGTGTAGGCAGGGGGTTGGACTAGATGACCTACAAGATCCCTTCCAATTCTGTTAATCTATTAAATGCCAACATTGCTTTGAGACTTGAAAAGCAGGGTACAGTTGCAGATCCAAGTCTGATGCTCCTGTGTTGGTGGTCTTTGTTTTCCTAAAGGTGGTCCCCCACCCCCAGAAAAAAACTAATATCCAAAACAATTTGTTTTTCCAAAACAAAATCCAGTCGCCTTTTGAAAAAAAGCACTTCAATCCTCATGCTGGCTGAGGAATTCTGGGAGTTGAAGTCCACAAATCGTAGAGTTGACAAGGATTGGATACCCCCGTTTTATAAAATCTTCTGAAGCTTTTAAAATGCAGCTGTGCTGTTGCCGCTTACATTTTAAGACTCTTTGCCATATACTACAAACTCCCCAAAGTAACGTGCATCATAAATAACTTTTAAAACCAGTTTAATTAGAATTGAATTGTTATATTTGGGGGGGGGGGGACCTCAGTCTAATTCAGCTGGGTTTTTTCCTTCTTCTGCACTTCATTTTGTATAAGGAAGGTCAGCTTGTTCCCAAAACTTTTGTGAAAGAGTTTGTTGCTACTTCTAAAGCAAAGCTGACTTGTTTGATGGGCGCTGTACTCATTTTATTTTTTTCTTTTTCACTCCAGAGAATCGGTCACGGAGACAAAAACCACGCGGACGCAGATCGGTCGCCCATCTTCCTCCAATTCATCGACTGCGTCTGGCAAATGTCCAAGCAAGTAAGCTGCATTGGAAGATTTAATTAGCTTTGCTATATCCCAAAGGTGCTTTTTAAAGAGGCAGCTGGTTTTTCTTTGAAGGCATTTCGCTTCTCATCCCAGAAGCTTCTTCAGCTCATTCAGAACCGAACAAGCTTCTTGGATGAGAAGCGAAATGTCTTCATAGAAAACCAGAAAATCCAGCTGCCTCTTTAAAAAGCATCTTTAGGATAACCATGACCTGGATGGCTGAGAAACTCCATAGACATTGGCTTTGCTATCATTTCTTCGTTCGTTATAAAGTTGTGCGTTGTGAGTTTGCTGGCCTGGGATCCAGGCACTGTTTGGGGACACATCACCACAAAGCAAGATGTATGGGACCCTGCAAACGTAATTGTCAATGCCAGCCAGTCACCAAGGACCCTCATTTTGATCAAAGTTTTAATTTCTAATATTCCCATAAGTATTTCTAATGACCAGCTTGGAATTGTGTTATATAAGCGTGTGTCTAACTTAACAGCCACATTTAACAACAGTGGCGAGAAAAATCATAAAATAGAGCAACCCTCACTTAACCAATGTTTCATTCGGCGACAGAAATTTCGGGGTCCATTGTGGTCATAACTCAAAGACTGCCTCCGCTTTGTATCTTATCTTAAACTTCGCCTGTTTTTTTTTTTACTAGTTTCCCACAGCTTTCGAATTCAACGAACAATTTTTGATTACTATTCTGGATCATTTGTACAGTTGTCGCTTTGGTACGTTTTTGTACAGCTGCGACTCCGTCAGAGAGAAAGAGGTGAGTTAATGTGTTGATTGCAATAGCTCTTAGACTTATATATCGCTTTATAGTGCTTTTTACAGCCCACTCTTAAGTGCTTTACAGAGTCAGCCTCTTGCCCCCAACAATCGGGGTCCTCATTTTACTGACTTTAGGAGGATGGAAGGCTGAGTCAACCTTGAGCCGGTCAGAATTGAACTCCTGGCAGTGGGCAGAGTTAGTCTGAAATACTGCAGTCTAACCACAGGGAGGGAGGGAGGGAGGGAGGAAGGGAGGAAGGAAGAAAGGAAGGAAGGACTTAATGACCGTGTTTCTAATTTAACTGCATCGATTGTGGTCGTAACTTGAGGACTGCCTGTATATATTTCTACTTACGGAAGACAAGCATTAAATGAACCACCCGTGCAGGCTGAGCTCCATCAGACAGTTACAGTTTTTGCTGAATCTGATTCTTGTGTTTGTCTCTTTGCTTGCAGAAACTGAGCGAGAAATCCTTGTCTCTCTGGTCCTTGATCAACAGTGCCAAGTCAAAATATACCAACCCCTTTTATACGACAGAACTGAACCGGGCCCTTTACCCAGTCGCAAGCATGCGCCACTTGGAGCTCTGGGTGAATTACTACATTCGATGGAATCCACGGATTAGGCAGCAGGTAAAGCATCTCAACTTACTTTAACAGCAATAGCATTTAGACTTGTATACCGCTTCATAATGCTTTCCAGCCCTCTCTGAGCGGTGTACAGAGTCAGCCTCTTGCCCCCAACAATCTGGGTCCTCATTTTACCCACCTCAGAAGGATGGAAGGCTGAGTCAACCTTGAGCCTGGTGCAATTTGAACTGCCAAATTGCAGGCTGTCAGCAAAAATAGCCTGCAGTACTGCACTCTTAACTACTATGCCACCACAGCTCAAAAAGGAACATAGCATGGATCTTTATAATCTTTTTTTTTTTTAAATCAAACATATACTTACAAAACTGTCGTATGCCAAGTCACATCATCCCATTCTCTCCGTTCCACTATTCTGTATCTTGCCTGGCTGCATTTCTAAGGATCAGAATCAACAGTTGAAAATGCACCCCATTCTTGTGACCGTTTCCTATTTATGACCTTTTTTGGGAGACAGTCATTTAGTAAACATTGGGGCATTAATGTCTATGGAGATTCTCTGACACCTGAATCATGGTTATCCCCAGGATGCTTTTTATTTCAAGAGACAACTGGATTTTCTTGGTTTTTCTTTGAAGATGTTTCGCTTCTCACCCAAGAAGCTTCCTCAGCTTCTCTCTGAAGCTTCTTCAGCTTCTCTCAGAGCTGAAGAAGCTTCTTGGGTGAGAAGCGAAACGTCTTCAAAGAAAAACCAAGAAAGTCCAGTTGCCTCTTGGTGAAAAAAAGCACCATTGGGGCATTAAGCAAACACCAAACACTTGAGAAGTTTTTTTGTTGGAACCCAAAATGCCCATTTCCAGCAAAAATGTAAATTGCGATTACGTGACTACAAGGGGCCCTTGGCCCTCAGATTTTAGGATCGGGGTCATAAGTAGCTGTTTTCAAGGTCCATATTATTTCCGAATGGTTGCTGAGCACCTATCATGAGGACTATTGTATAGCAAAAACCAAGTTTTTACTTCACTATCAAACTCCAGGGTTTGCTTAAAGTTTCTCTTCCCTCATTTTTGTGGCTTGGTGGGTAACATCTTTTTGAAAGCGGATCTGCTCGGTGGAAAAAAAGATGGCCCAGGCATGGTGTTTCTCGTTATCCTCGAAATTTGGCAGCTGAGCTGAGAGTTGAAGGAGAAAACAGCCGCTCAGCTCGACAAGTGCAGCTTTTGAAAAGAAGCCACCGGAACAAAGAGTCCGCTGTTTCTTTCCTGCAGTGGGCCTTTAGAGGCCGTTGCCAGAAAGCCGGCCTCGGGAAGAAAGGCTGGCATCTGTCTCCTCTTTGCTTAAATGTTTGTTCTGAAGATGTGAAAGGGATGCGGAGCAAGAAGTTGGCTTTTATTTATTTATTCTGTCGTGGTGGTAGGTAGGTAGGTAGATAAATGGATGGATGGATGGATGGATGATAGATGCAGAACAAAAAATTGGCTTTTATTTATTATGCCGTGATAGGTAGGTAGGTAGATGATAGATAGATAGATAGATAGATAGATAGATAGATAGATAGATAGATAGATAGATAGATAGGTAGATGAGAGAGAGAAAGAAAAAGGAAGGAAGGAAGGAAGGAAGGAAGGAAGGAAGGAAGGAAGGAAAAGAAAAAAAATTCTTTATTGGCCAAGTGTGATTGGACACACAAGGGATTTGTCCTTGTTGCATATGCTCTCAGTGTATATAAAAAGAAAAGATACATGCGTCAAGAATCATAAGGTCCAACGCTTAATGATAGTCATAGGGTACAAATAAGCAATCAAATCATACTAGGAAACAATCAATATAAATCGTAAGGATACAAGCCACCAAGTTGTATGTATACACTTATGTAGTGTATATAGGAGGTGGTGACCCTTTGAGAGCTGCATGCAATGAAATTTCATTTTAATGTATGCTGATTAGTGTACATTTGAAGTGACAATAAAGTTATTCTATTCTATTCTATTTTCTCTCCTATATTCTCTATTCTCTCCTATCCTATATTCTCTATTCTACTCTACTCTACTCATTTCTACTTCTATTTCTATTACTGGATGGCACGCAGAGTTCTGTGGGCACATGCGCCGTTGCCAGCTCCTCTTCTGGTTTCCGGCACTGGATGCTGGATAAACCCTTAAAGGGCAGGAAAGCAAGGAGGTCTAAGGAAGTCTTATACTTTAAAAAAAATTCAATCAATACAAACTTAATTCATACCCCGTTCACTCTTCCATCTTGTTTGACTCAACAGTTTTGTAGTTTTTTGTTTGTTTGTTTTTTGGGGGGTGGGGGGAGCTTGCATACGGCCGAACTCTGTATTTTAAGACCTTTTCGCTTCGCTTAGCAGCCCAACCCAGTGGAGCAGCGTTACATGGAACTTCTAGCCCTGCGGGATGATTACATGAAGCGGCTGGAAGAATTGCAAATCACGAGCAACCCCAAGTTGTCCAATTCCTCCTCGTCTTCCTCCTCCTCCTCCTCTTCCTCCCAGATGATGTCGCACGTGCAAACTCACTTTTGAAGGGGAGAGAGAGAGAAGCTTGGCTCTTCTCTCCGAAACCTCTCGTCACAAAAGCGGTGCTTTATTCCGACGTGCGGGACAAAGAGAAGGAAAACTAAAATGCCTTATCTGAAGCTTCTTCGGAAACGCTTGTCCCCCTGCGAAGAGGATTTGAACCCGTGGGAGCTTTTTAAAAGTGGATTTTACGTGCCTTCGGAAACCTTTCGCCTGGGAACATGCTCTCCCAACTCTCCTAAAGCGCTCTTTTTGTTGCCGTTTACTTTGGAGCATCCAAATATATAGTTAATTTCAGTACTAATCACCGTTTTGGGGACTAGCAGGATTTCCTTGTCCGTCGCCAGGCTGTTACGTCGCTCAGGCTCAGCTGCCTCTCTGTGCAAAGTCTAGATCAGCATAGTCCTTCTGAACTCGTCCTTCTGTGTGTGGCCCTCAGAGAGGAGAGTTTAAAGGCAGACCGGCTGCTAAGACATTTACGACACCGCGTCTTTCCGATCAGATGCCATTTTTTAACGCCTACGGTGACGGCATCCACAACGGCGAGCTACCAAGAACGGAAAACTGTCCTGAAGATGTGTGCCTGTTAAGCAATGGCCTTATCTAAAGAGCAGATTTAACATTTAATTTTTTGAAAAATGAAGGGAGGTGGTGCTTGTGTGTGCATGTGGCCATATCTGCGTGACTGAGATTCTGTAATGGGTTAGCCTTTCCTGAAATACATTAAAACGATTTGGGGAACGTTTATGCACTGAAGAAACTTAAAAATCCAGGAGTAAAACAATTTGGAATTTTCCTCCTGTTGCTTTGCACTTCGATTGCTATTAGCCCTAGATAACACCACTAGTAGCAACAAGATTGTGTAGGATATCCGGAGTGTGCTAAGTTGTCTGATTCCCTACATTTAAAATTTGCAGGGTAGGGTTTGTTTGGGGTTTTTTTTTCCTCCTTTTTTTTGGTCATTGTGTTGGTCTTTTTGTCAAATTTTATGATTTGTTCCTTTCAGGAATCTTTTTAAAACGTAACTTAACGAGCACTTGTAAAATCAGCACAGTTGATCTTTTAATACATATTTTGCTTAGGATATATAAACTTTTAAAAGCTGTTTTGGTCATTTCAGAACAAGCGAAACATAGGATTTTCAAGGATTGTTTATAGCTAACATGATTTATTTTAAAAAGTATTTGGAAGAGGGGGTAAGGGGTTACCGTTTGTAAATTACTTTATGTGTAAGTTTTGATCTGCAAAATATAAGGCGGAAATTATAGGATCAATGTGTAAATTAAGGATATGGAAGTCTTTTCTGTAAAGTGTAAATAATACGATTCTAAAGGATAAAGTCAAACTCCAAAATAATTATAAATTTCTTAGTTTTAGAGGACATTGGAATATTTTAGGAATAGTATATTTTCAGTATAAGAGTAAAAATGGAGCACATTAATAGAATAAAATTGTATACTAAGAAATTTGCACTATTTCTTCAGGGATAGACTAAAATACTTAGTACTTTCAGCTAGCTAGCGCACGAATTTTCTTTTTTCATGTTCGTCCTCTAAAATTTCATTCTTTGGTGATGCTCTCCTGTTTTATCGCACCTATCAGAGGGTACTTTGCTAAAGGGAAGTGAGTAGGAGAAATGAAATACATAACTTGTATCACAAGAAACTCAGACTTAACTCATTATTCTATTTTAAACGCCAGAGCAGAAAACTGAAAAGCTACCCAGATTCAAAGATAACCGTCATTTGTTTGCTTGCAAGTTGTAAGATCTCATTTTTTTCCCCTTGCTATTCTAAATCTTTGTGCTATGTGCTTTCTTGTGGATTTTAAAATCCCCAAGAAATACCCGTTTTCTTTGGACTGGGGCAAATAAATTGAGACACATTTGTTTGTTTTTTAAAATAAAACACTACAGCTGTCAACTCTTTGGGGAAAGGAAGTTAAACTAAAGTGGTATTTTAAAATGTCTTTGTCTTTTTCATTATCTGAATCTCACCGATTTATGTTGCCAGCACCAAGGCATTGGATCTCGATGTGTAGAGAATTTAATGTTGTTTGGAGGGGAAAGTACGTAACTTGGTGAAATGCTCAATTTTTTTTCTAAAAAGAAAAAAACACGACTGGTTTAATTCATTATGAAATAAAAATCAAATATTTAATTTTTTTTCCTGATTTCTTTCCTGCAAATTACAAACTGGGGGCGGGGGGGGGGGAGAAGAGGGCATCAGTCTCGTGGATTTGCTGAGTTTAGGGTAGGAAATCAGGGTGGGAAATGTCCATGATGGGCATTCCTTGCACTGTTGCCCTTAATTCCTGGCTGGGGATGATGGGAATTGAAATCCACGGGATTTGGAAGCCACATTTGAAATGCAAAGCTGCAAAGGGATCTGATATCCCATGAAGCCATCATTGGCCCAACCACAGCTACCGTAAAAGCATGGAGATGACCCCAATGAGAGGAAGGCACATGGGATGTGGAGTCCCTCATGAGACAGACTCTTTTGCCTAGTAAGAATGGGAATATAAGCATTACACCACAACACCAACACTTGCCCATTCCCACACTAGCACTTCTCCTTTGGCACACCTGCTGTCCCATTCTCCCGCTTTGCACAACCTGTCATAGCTTTGCACACCCATGCTCCTTGCACCTCCTTTCTTAGCTTTGCACAGGCACACTTCCATTCCCCCAGCTTGGCACACACACACACACCTCTATTGGCCCCAATTTTGCACCCTTAGACTCACCCTTCTCCAGCCTTGCACACCCACACACCTTTTCCATTCCCCAGCCTTGCACACCCATGCCCCTGCACTTCTTCCCCAGCTCTGCACATTCACACTTGCACTTCTTCCCCAGTTTTGCACACCCACCCACCCCTCCATTGGCCTGTTTTCAGCACACACTTCTTCACCCACACCCCCACCTCGCACACCCACACCTCTTTTCCATTCCCTGGTTTTGCACACCTAGGTTCCTCACACTTCCTTCCCCAGCTTTGCACAGGCACACTTCCACTCCCTAGCTTCGCACACCCACACGCTTACTGGCCCCAGCTTTGCATACCCACCCTCTCACTTGTCCTTTCCCAGCTTTGCACACCCACCCACTTTCTCCACAGCTTTGCCCAGGAGCACTTCCATTCCCTAACTTTGCACACCCACCCCTCCCTTGGCCCCAAGCTTTGCACACCCACACTTCTCCATTCCCTCCCCAGCTTTGCAAACACCCTTCCTTTCTCTAGCTTTGCACATCCATCCCCCACACTTCTCCATTCCCCCAGCTTTGCCCAGCCACACCCTTCCATCCCCCAGCCTCCACTCCCAGGCACACTTCTCCTTCCCCAGCTTTGCCCAGGAACACTTCCACTCCATAGCTTTGCACACCCATCCTTCTCCATTCCTCCCAGCTTTGCGCACCCACACCCCCCTTCTCCACTGGCCCCAAACTTTGCACACCCACCCTTCTCCATTCCCCTCCCCCAGCTTTGCCCGGGCAAGCTTCCATTCCCTAAGTTTGCACACCCACCCCTTCTCCCTTGACCCCAAGCTTTGCACACCCACCCCTTCTCCATTCCCCATTCTCTCCCCACCCCCAGCTTTGCAGACCCCCTTCCTTTTCCTAGCTTTGCAGCCCCCCATACACTTTTCCATTCCTCCCAACTTTGCACAGCCACCCTTCCATTCCCTAGCTTTGCACACCCACACCCCCCTTCTCCCCTGGCCCCAAACTATACCCACCCACACCCACCCACCCTTCTCCATTCCCCCCAGCTTTGCCCTGGCACACTTCCATTCCCTAAATTTGCACACCCACCCCTTCTCCCTTGACCCCAAGCTTTGCACACCCACCCTTCTCCATTCCCCATTCTCTCCCCACCCCCACCCCCAGCTTTGCAGACCCCCTTCCTTTCCTCAGCTTTGCAGCCCCCAGCCCCCCCCCCCTTCTGCATTCCCCTCCGTTCCCCCGCTTGCAGGCGTCGGGGCGGCCGGGGCGGAGGAGGCCCTGCCCGGCCAGGCGGCGGCAACTGAAGCGGCTCCTCCTGCTCCGGCGCGGAAGCGGCGCGTCCAACATGGAAGGCGGCAGGCCGGCGGCGGCGGCGGGGACGGGGCCTGGGACGGCGTTGGGGGCTTCGCTGGAGTCGGGAGGCCCGGCCCGGAGGCCCTCCCGCTTGGCGGCCCCGGCCTCGGCCTCGCCCGGCGCCGAACAGCCCGCCGACAGGTGAGGCAGGCCGGGAAGGAGAGAGAAAGAACGGGGCCTCCGCTCGCCCGCCCGCCCGCCAAACCACCACTACCACCACGACTCCAAAGCCCATGGTGCGCGGCCGGGCCTGGCCGGAGTCGCCCTCCTCTGGCTACTGGGAAACATGGGCTTTGTCGTCCATCCCGGCGGGTTCGGGGCTGACCTAAAGAGAGGAGGAGGAGGGGTTTTTGGGGGGTGGGTTGAGAGTGCTGGAGTTTGGGCTTCTGGGCAACATGGGCTTTGTGGTTCTTTCCCTCACCCCACCCGTCCCCCGGCCATCTGGGGTCGCTATTGTTTTGAGGAAGAGGGAGAGGGGGCTTTGTAGTCCAGAGCAACCGGTGGGTGGTTGGAGGGGGTGGTCGCTCTTTTTTGGGGGGGGAGGGTGGGATTGGAGGGGTGACAGGAGGAGCTTCTTTTGGGGTGGGTGATGGGGTTTGTAGTCCAGCCGGGCTGGGAAAGAGGCACTTTCTGGGGGAGGTAAGCAGGATGGATAGTTGGAGGGGGGGGGGGGAATGCTGTATTTTTTAAAATTTATTTTTGGGCATCGACTTTTTAAAAAACCTCACTCTGCAACGCTGCTTGCCCTTTTTGCAGCTCACAAAATTAAGTACAGGGTGATGGGGTTTGTAGTCCAGCCGGGCTGGGAAAGAGGCACTTTCTGGGGTGGTGGGCAGGATGGACAGTTGGGAGAAAAAATTCTATTTTTTTTCCTTTTGGCATCAACTTTTTAAAATCCTCACTTTGCGACACTGCTTGCCCTTTTTGCAGCTCACAAAATAAAATACAGGTAGTCCTCGACTTTACAACCACAGTGGAGCCCAAAATTTCCGCTGCTAAACGAGTCTGAGTTTTGCCTCATTTTACGATCTGTCCTCCCACTATTGTTAAGAGAATCCCCGTTGTTAAGTGAGTCACCCAGTTGTTAAGTGAATCTGGCTCCTCCGTTGACTTGGCTTGTTGGAAGGTCTCAAAAAGGGAATCACTATCATGTGACCCCGGACCACTGCGACCGTCATAAATAGAGGAGTCCATTTCCAAGGGTCCAAATTTTAATCACATGACCAGGACTATGCTGCAACGGTTGTAAATGTGAAATGTTGTTTTTTTCAGTACCGAACAGTCACTAAACAGAACGGTTGTAAATCGAGGCCTACTTGTGTAGATATAAAAGCAGTTTTTTAAAAAGTCAAATCACATGTTACGTGTCCTCTTGTAGCCCTACAGGATCCCATGTTGAGTGGTGCAAGCAACTCATCGCAGCTACGATTTCTAGCCAGATTTCGGGTTCTGTCCTCTCGGACAACGTATCCAGAGAATATCGGGTAAGTTTTTAATCTTAATTTATTTAATGTATCTTACCAGTAGTACTGAGAGTTTTAGAAATAAGAGTAGAAATTAGAATTCTTTATTGGCCAAGACACACAAGGAATAAACTCTCAGTGTATGTACAATAATAGATCATTAATTGTAGTCATTGTAAAAAATACATACATCATAAAACATTAGATACAAAATTTAGTGGTAGTCATAGGATACTAAATAAGCAACCAGGTTGACATACATGTCAGCTAAAATATAATACAGGTAGTCGTGGACTTACAACAGTTTCATTTAGTGACGGTGCTAGAAGCCTTAGCTGAAGTTTTTTTACATTGAAAACTCGGTGATAAAAGATCTAAAGATACAGTTAGTCCTCAAATTACAACTCTTTGTTTAGGGACCATTTGAAGTTACAACAGCAGTGGGAAAAAAGCGACTTAATGACCGTTTTTCACACTTACGACCCTTTTTAGCATCCTCCATGGCCCCATGATCAAAATTGAGAGGCCTGGCAACTGGCTCGGACTTACGACCGTTGCCGTATAAAAATATTTTATTTGTTTATGGCCAAGTAAGTAAAAAAATTAATAATCTTCAAACTGACTACAATTTGGACAGATAAATTGTCTCTGCTGTTACATTGGCTGATGGAATTGGAGGTTAAATTTCTATTCTCCATATATCTTGGGGGTGTTTTTTTCTTTATTTGGTTTTTTTTCCCCCCTATTGAGAACTTGAAGGAATATCTTTAGCTAACTTCCTGGAGAACTGTCCCCAATCAGGGTCAAACGTTGTATTTACTTCTCACATTCTGTTAAGATAATAGTAATAAAAAAACAAATAAATACATCAAGATAGAATAGCATTGAGACTATAAATGTTAGTTCGACTTTGGGTGTGTCTTGTTCAATTAATTACCTGACTGAAGCGATCAAGTTTTAAACAGTTGCTTAAATTTATTCAGGAGACTACCCAGTAATGGTAGATTATGAGCTACCTTGTAGTGGTAAATTATCATTTAAGTATGCAAAATAAATCTGAATATTTCAGTGGTACTTGTTTCCTGCGAATAACAGGTAGTGGGAAGGAATTAAATTATTGGTGCATCCAAGTTAAAAAATCAACCTTACCTTTCTTTTTGTTTTAATGACAGTATTTTCTTTTTTAAAAAAACCAGTGAAGTAATTACATATTTTGAATGCAATTCAAAATGCAAAATCTTTGGTCAGCAGAATATCCCAATTCTGCTGACCAAAGATTTCACTTTATGGTTGTCTTTTAAGCTTCTGGCTCTCTTGATATTTTTTTTGTCAACACCTTCAAGAAATTAATGGAAGAGATTCCAGAATTTGGGAAGGAAAGTCCCTTGGTTATTTGAAGATCCTTGATGCATTCACATTCAATCTTGTAATAAGTGATCGTATAGATCTATGGTCCTGATTGGGCCTCTGAGAACATCCTCATGGAAGTGGCTTTGCCTAAAATCAGGATTTCAGTCTATAACTTGTTGGATAATATCTGTATTTTAACTAACAGGTGTACAGGAAGCCTACCATAAGGGTAAGAATATATGTGGCTATCAGCAAGTTAGACTCTTACCTCTTCTGTGCATTATCTGTTGTGTTCAAAACTTGATGTGGCTTTGGTGTTTGTTTTTCTTGACTTCATAAATGGTTGTTTTCAAGCTGCTGGCCCTTCTCGCTATGCAGCATAACAGCTCGTTTGCCATGAACTGTTGTATTCCAGTGCTTTCATAAACAATAAAAATCAGATTAAGGTAAAGGTTCCCCTTGCACAGATGTCTAGTCGTTCCCGACTCTAGGAGGCAGTGCTCATCTCCGTTTCAAAGCCAAAGAGCCAGCGCTGTCCGAGGACATCTCCATGGTCATGTGGCCAGCATAACTCAACACCAGAGATGCACAGAACGCTGCGACCTTCCCACCAAAGGTGGTCCCTATTTTTCTACTTGCATTTTTTACATGCTTTCGAACCGCTAGGTTGACAGAAGCTGAGACAAGTCACGGGAGCTCACCCCATTACGCGGTGCTAGGGATTCGAACCACTGAACTGCCGGCCAACTTTTCGATCGACAGGCTCAGCGTCTTAGCTACTGAGCCACCATGTTCCTGAAAAAAACCCAGATTAGGAGTATTTTAACTTTTGTTGGAAAAGCAAGGGAAACAACTTAGGTTTAACCTATTATTTCTGACAAAGTAAGTCCTCCCAGCTGACGCTTGCGTGCTGCAGGCGGCAGGGGACAATTTTAGCAGCTGTAAAGCAGGCAGTGGGCTCAAGTGGTTGGAAAGGAAAGTAAGGAAAGCCTTAATTTAGTCTGTTTGTCAACAAGAGGCCCATTCACGCCTCCCTTGACACAAGCTTGATTGTCAAACTCTCCGGAGAGGGAATCTTAACTCAGGGGTCTGAGGGGGTTATTGCTGCAGTAGCCAGTAGCTTGGCTCCCCAAATTGTTAAAACAGATTACTTCGGTGTCCCCAGGGTTCTTTGCGAAAGGCTACAGGTTCCAGATTAAGAAGAGTTGGAAGGGACCTTTTAGGTCATCTAGTCCAACCCCCAATGTTTCGCTTCTCATCCATTTGCTTCTTCGGCTCTGAAGAAGTTTCTCGGATGAGAAGGGGAAACATTTTCAAGGCAAAACAAAGAAAAGCCTAATTGCCTTTTGAAAAAGCATTTTGGGGACAACCATGACCTGGATGATGGAGATTCCATAGAGATTCATTCGGTGGTGATATTTTTTTTTTTTTTTTTTTTTTTTTTTTTGCTTTGCTGTCTTTTCCCAAAAAACGCTCCTCTTTCAAATGATCAAATAGACAAGCAAGAAATGCATAAAAAGAAGAAGTGGATTACTTACTATCTGCTTCCCTACTTTTATAAGGAGACTTTCAACCATATAAGTATGATGCCTATAGCGAACCTTCAGATAAAATATCAAGATGAAAAGCCACTGCCTTAAACACATTTGCTCTAAGTTTTTATTTGTGAAAGCCAAAGATTTTATTTTCAGTTCTGTATTGCATTTTTCCTCCTTGTCTCCCTATCTGATTGCTCAGCGTTCAGCCAAATCTTTCTAGCTTATTATTATTATTATTATTATTATTATTATTATTATTATTATTGCCAGATCTTCTGCTATATTCTACACCCTTCATCTGTGACAGACGAGACTTAAGACACAACAGTTCAGTTCTGCTCTTTGAAACGATATTCTAAAGCGCGATCTACCTTAATCTTCTGAAGGTTGGCTGCTGACGGGTTTGAAGGTCAATTGAACCCTGCTTTCCAAATGAAAGGGACCCAGATAAGAAGAGCTAGGGAATTTATCCAGTTTTTTAGCTCCATAACGAAACATGGAGATTTAGGTGGGCAGTCAAAGCCATTGGACAGGATAAGGAGACATCCAAATCAGGGCAAGAGAGTGCTCTGGTCAAAAGGGCCACTGTTTCTTCAACTCTAGAGCAGGCATCTCCAAATTTGGCAACTTTAGGACGTGTGGATTTCAACTCCCAAAATTGGGAGCCAGCCACGTTTGAAGTTTGGAGACAACCTGCTCTAGAGGAAGCCTTTCAAAGATCTGTCCGCCATTAGACAGGGATTTCCAACTTTAGCAAACTGAAGACTTGTGGACTTCACTTCCCAGAATCCCCACGGCTGGGGAATTCTGGGAGTTGAAGTCTACAAGAAATATCAGTTGACCTGGATATTATCAAAGATATTTGAGGAACAGCAATGTAGCATCATTCGTGGATCGACCCAGCTCTGGGAGGGGAACCTGTGACCTGCAGAACCATTTCAAACTGACATTTTAATCAGACGATCAGAACCAGGTGCAGTCAAACTCTGGCACGGCACATTTCCCTGAATCTCACCCCAAATCTCCCTTTATGTTAATGAGCAGATTCCAGACAGTTTCGTTGCATTCTTAGCCAAAAAAAAATATCTTTTAATAGAATCAGCGAGGGAAGGGAAACGTCATTGTTCAATCGTCAGATTGTTGCATGATTTTTGTTTTCTGCTACCGAGATGTGCTGTCAATCAGTTTCCTTCTGTCGTTTTTTAAAGCATGCTGGGCTACTTTTATCCTCTGCATTTTGCCTTTTTGTTTTGTTTTGTTTTGTTTTTCTGTTTTGAGAGGTTAAAAGATTTCGCGTGTCAAAAGGACAAGGGCGTTCTTTTTGGTTTTTCTCTTAAAAGGAAAGGAAAATGCATGCCTTCCTGTTCATTCCTTTCGTTTTGTTGTGTTTTCTTTTTTTTTCTTTACTTTTGTTTTAACCAAAGTAGCCGGTTTCGTAGGTGCCAGCCTATAGACTTTAATGCATTCGATTGGGGAAAAGTATGAAAAAGCTGACGTTGAAGTATCTACTGTCTCTTTTTTGCAAAAAAAAAAAAAGAAAAACAAAATTCTGTCCTTTCACCTTGTTCTGTGCATGTTTTTCCCCTCTCCTCTTACTTCTGCTTGCCACTCGCTGCAACCTTGCAATTCAGGAGATTCAGGATGGACGCAATGGTTATCCTTCTGACGCAGAATTCGATCAGGTTTATATTTATACTCCTATTTCGTTCCCTAACTTAAATAGCTAGTGCAGTGATGGCGAACCTTTTCGGCAACCGAGTGCCCAAACCGGAACGTGAATGCATGTGCGAGTGCTGGAGCACCGGAAACCCTGAAGACCAGCTGGCTGGCATGCACATAATGGCCATTTTTCAGGACATTTTTTGGGCCGTTTTCAGGCTGGTTTTGGCCCGGAAAACTGTCCGAAAACAGCCTGAAAATGTTGTGGCCCGTCAGCGGCCTGTGCAGATTGTAGCTGATTCCGACAATGAGGCTGGTGTGGTGTTGCGCCAGCAGCCTGCAACTGGCGCTCGAGTCGGACAATGTGGAGGCTGGAGAAGAGGTGGTGCCAGAGGTGGGGATTCAGCCAGGGCCTTCAGAACCTCCAGAAACTCCTTTAAGTGAAAAGGACAAAGAGGAAGAGCCTCTTCTCGATGCATGGGTACGCAGAGCTGCCAAAAGGCAGAAGTGGCTCCTCGGGAGGAGGTCTCCTCGAGAGTAAGGCTTGTGGCTAATTGGCCATTCCCTTAGCCTATTTAAGGAGGAACACTGATTGCAGCAAGCTGTAGGGAACAACTTTAGTTCACTTTCCTTTGCGTCTGGATTCTCTGCAAAATTTCTTCTGGGCTTTCTGCCAAGTAAAGTAAGACTGTGATTACCTTATCTTAGAATTCTTGATGGCTGTTAAGAAAGTTTATTAACAGCCTTTGGTTGATAAAGACTAAGTTATTTGAATAAAATAAGCTTTGTATAGATTTTGTGTGTGCTACGTTCTTTGGGGTCCGTAGCTGGGGCAGAACAGAAAGTGACCCAGAAAACAGTCAGAAAAAGGCCTGAAAATGGTCCAAAAAAACCAGCCTGGTTTTTGGGCATTTTCCAGGGTGTTTTCCGGAGCTCCGGCACCCGCGAATACCAGCTGGTCAGCATGCATGTGCGAGCCGAAAACCACAAGAGCAGCTGGCGACAGCACGCGTGCCCACAGAGAAGGCTGTTTGTGCCACCTCTGGCACATGTGCCTTAGGTTCGCCATCACAGAGCTAGTGTTTCTCCATGGGGCATTGGAAAAAGGTAACTATGCGGGGGGGGGGGAGTGTTAACCTGTTCCTCCACAGTTTGACAACTGACATGAAAGATGGAAATGCAACCAGAGGTGTGTTTTGAAGAACCTAGGAAATAAATTCCTGCCAAGGATAGAATTGCTAAACTGGGGAGGTTCTTCTTTAAAAGGCTCCAAAGGTTAGCCTTATTCCCTAGAGATTTGGAACTTTTGAGTAGGGGTAATCCTTGACTTACAACCATTCGTTTAGCGGCCGAAGTTAACGACGGCTCTGAGGAAAAAAGGGACTTGTGACCATTTTTCACACTTAATGACCATCCCCGTGGTCACGTGATCAAAAGTTCAGCCCCTTGGCAACCGACTCATATTTATGACGGTCGCCTGGGGTCATGTGTGTTCTCCTTTTGCGTCCTGTTAAGCCAGATTCACTTAACAACGGTGATGAGAAAGGTGGTAAAATGGGGCAGACCTCCCTTAACCACTGTCTTGGTTAGCAGCGGAAAATTTGATTCTCAATTACTGTATTTTTCGGAGTATAAGACACTCTGGACTATAAGACGCACCTACCTCTTGGGGAGGAAAACAAGAAAAAAATCTGCGTCTGCCTCCCAGCAATTTGCCTCCTTGCAGCAAACAATTGGGGTGCGCAGAGGCAGCAATAGGCAATGGCAATCCCTGCAGCCTGAAACAGCTGATGGTCAGGAGGCCGATCCAACCGACAATCAGCTGCTTGTGCTAATCAGGCTGTGCTGAAGCTGAAACTGAAACTGAAACTTGCTCCAAGGAGGCAAATTGCTGGGAGGCAGAGGCCACAGAGTGGGGGCCAGCAGGTGGATGGAGCTACATTCGGTGTATAAAACGCACCCAAATTTTCACCCTCAGAGGGGGAAAAAGTGCATCTTATACTCTGAAAAATACGGTAATAGTCATGTCAAGGGCTTCCTGTAGCCATGAGGTAGGGAAGACAGCCACAGGTGCTTGAAAAGGGCCGTCCTTTCCTCCATTATCCATACCACATGATGCCATGAAGAGGGTACCCTGGCATCTTGGAGCCACGATTTAACGCAAGTCTTCCGGTACAAATGTGATCTCTAAGACTTCCAGCAGGTGAGGAGATTTACGAAGCTTGGCTTACAACACCGCCTCCGTTTCCCTAAGCCTTGCCGAAGCCTTTTAGATCCGTAGGAACTTAACAACTTTTGTACGCGCTTCTGAAATAATCAGCCTGACTTTTGCGTAAGTGTTTTGGCACTTTAACCCACTTCGCTTTCGTCAGCGTGTCGTCAAAGAGCAAAGCCATCCAGATTCACGGATGCTCCGTAGAACCTGGACAGATTTACTCTGCCTTGATCAAGGTCCGAGATTGGCCACTGGATCACCATCCCTTACCCTTCCTGCTTGGGAATCCGTTCCCTTCTGAAACCTTGAAATCCAGGAACCCTTTCCTTCTCAGCGGGGCGAACCACGTTCGTAACATCAGCGTCCCTCCTGCTTCGTCAAATTTCCCCATCCCGCTCCCACGGAAACCGCCGTCTGAGCCGGATCGGCCACGACCGATCCGGCACAGAACCAGAGTAGCGGGTGATGAACTGGTATCCAAGTGGCGGGATCCTGTGATCTCCTGGCCTCCTTTGTCTGCAAACAAGTGTCTTGTCCCCCGTGCAGCGTTGAGGTGTACAAAACCTGCAATTTGTGCGGCTTCTCTAACTTCCTAGCCAAAGCAAGTGATTTTTCCCACTTTGGAAAAGCTCGTGCAAAACGAGACCCGGAATTTGATTTTCACCTTTTGGATCTCTTGCCAGGCCCTGAGGGATGGGAACAAGCTGGCCCAGATGGAAGAAGCCCCTCTCTTTCCTGGAGAGTCCATCAAAGCGATCGGTAAGTACAGGGGTGAAATGTAAAATTCATTACTACTGGTTCTGTGGGCGTGGCTTGGTGGGGGGTAGGTAATGTGAGTGGGTGGGCGTGGCCAACTTTTTTTTTTTTTTAACTTTTCAAAGCATTTTTTTCTAATGCTTTGAAAAGCCTCTCTGGCGATCTGGCAACTCAGCTGGGATCGTCAGAGACTTTTCAAAGCACCTTTTTTTAACCACCTCTTCAGCCAAGAGGTTGCAGGAAAAAAATGCTTTGAAAAGCCTCTGACGATCCCAGCTAAGCTGCGCGATCATCAAAGGCTTTTTTTTTTTACCTTTTAAAAGCATTTTTTCGTCGGAAGAGGTTGTAGAAAAAATGCTTTTAAAAGTAAAAAAAAAAGCCTCTGATGATTGCGCGGCTCAGCTGGGCATGTGGGGGGGGGCTCAGGGATTTTTGCTACCAGTTTTCCGAACCACGTGCCGCCATCGCTACCAGATCGGGCAATCCGGTCTGAACCGGGAGCATTTCATCCCTGGGTAAGTGATAACGCTTAAAACGAAGACGGCCACGGCAGTTTCTCCTCGGCGGCTAGACATCACAGACAAGCCATCTCCCTTGTTGTTTCGGTATCTGCCAGAACGCGGCTGCAAGATTTCCATCTTTGCATCCTTAATCCCTTCAACCCAAAGTGGGGGCTCGCCGAGCACAAAAGGAGGCTCCGTCTGAAAAGAATTTTAATTACGAATTAACATAGAATTAAGCGAGCCGCGAGATGGATGTCTGAGTTATAATCCCGCGGACACTTAACTGCTCAGCAGTTTCATCTCGTTGCTTTGTTGTAGGGTTTTTTTTGTTTTTTTTTTAGTGTTGCAATATTTGGAAATGAAATGTTGGCGATCTGAACGGTGTGCGGGCACCCCCGTCTCTTTTCCTCTCTCAAAAGTCCATTGAAAAATTAAAGAGAAGGCTGTAGTAATCCAGGTCATGGATTCTCTTGGGGTTTTTTTCCCCCTGCCCTCGAAAACATTTTGCTTCTCATGTAAGAAGCTCAACTGAAGAAGCCTCTTGGATGAGAAGCGAAACGTTTTCGAAAGAAAAACCCGAGAAAGTCCAGTTGTCTTTTGGAAAAGCACCTTTGGGATAAAGGTGAACTGGTTGGAATGCTTTTGCTATTTTCCCAAAAGGGCTGGCTGGGGAATTCTGGGAGTTGAAGTCCACAGGTATTAAAGATTTCCTTCCCTGGAGATGGATTGCTCAATAATGTCGGTAGAACAGCACAATGCTTGTATAATATATCAGGAAGTGATATTACTATGTGATATGTAGTATACATACAGTATGACATACTACTATATAGTAATATCACTTGGTCCATTTTGGATGGATTATATAAGGACTGGGAAGGGTGTGTGTGTGTGTGTGTGTGTGTGTGTGTATTTATGTGTGTGGATGGATGGATGGATGGATGGACAGAGATGGATGGATGGATGATAGGTAGGTAGGTAGGTAGGTAGACAGATAGAGAGAGAGAGAGAGATGATAGATAGATAATAGGTAGATAGACAGACAAACAGACAGATAGAAGAATGGATGATAGATAGATAGACAGACAGACAGACAGACAGACAGACAGACAGATAGATAGATAGATATTATAAAATTAAAATTTAAGACGTCATCTGTGCTTAAAACATTTATTTTTTTTAAAATGGGGATTCCTGTGCCTTTAGCATTTCCTAAAATTGACATAGCTTGATCTTTCTTTATTTTACTCTTCTATTGTAAAATTATAAAAATGTAAAACGAAGGGCCGTGAAAGATTTTATTTTTTAAAAAAAAAATCCTTTCTTATACCTTGCTGCGCAAAAGGACTTTTATTCCACCTGTAACGCTGTATTCAAATTGGGATTTGAAAGCAGAGATCATATCTTGCATGAAAGATTTTTCAATAAAGGGATGTAAGCACTAATAAAATGTCACCTTTTTTCTCAGCTAAAGATGTGGTCTATATCTGCCCATTCATCGGAGCCATCAGTGGCACGTTGACAGTGACCGATTACAAAATGTATTTCAAGAATGTTGAGAGGGTGAGTTTTTGTTCTGTATTGCACATCATGCATTTTCGGAATGGAATGGAATGGAATAGAATAACATATAGTAGAGCAGAGCAGAATTGGAAGCGACCTTGGAGGTCTTCTAGTCCAACCCCCTGCCTAGGCAGGAAACCCTACACCACTTCAGACAAATGGTTGTCCAACCTCTTCTTAAAGACTTCCAGTGTTGGAGCCTTCACAACTTCTGGAGGCAAGTTGTTCCACTGATTAATTGTTCTAACCATCAGGAAATTTCTCCTTAGTTCTAAATTTCTATCCTTGATGAGTTTCCACCCATTGCTTCTTGTCCTGCCTTCAGGTGCTTTGGAGAATGACTTGACTCCCTCTTCTTTGTGGAAGCCCCTGAGATATTGGAACACTGCTATTATCTCTCCCCTTGTCCTTCTTTTCATTAAATGAGACATGCCCAGTTCCTGCAGCCGTTCTTCATGTGTTTTAGCCTCTAGTCCCCTAATCATCTTCGTCACTCTTCTCTGCACTCTTTCTAGAGTCTCCACATCTTTTTTACATCATGGTGACCAAAACTGCATGCCGTATTCCAAGTGTGGCCTTACCAAGGCATTATAAAGTGGTATTAACACTTCATGTGATCTTGATTCTCTCCCTCTGTTTATGCAGCTTACAACTGTGTTGACTTTTTTCTAGAGCAGTGTGTTTCAAACTTGGCTATTTCAAGATGCATAAACTTCAACTGTCACGTTAAGTTGCCACGTTTGAGAAACACCGTTCTGGAGCCTTCTTGCTCTCACACTTTTTGCAACCAGAAATTTATGTAGGTATAAAGTAAGCATAAAGGCCCACTGGGAGCTAAAGTATCCTACTACAATTATTTTACTTTGTCCCAGGTGATAAATATTTACTCATGGGTGTATTTTTAAAAAATGTTATTTTTTTTCATTCCAATTTCAGGATCCACATTTTGTCCTTGACGTTCCCCTGGGAGTAATAAGTAGAGTGGAAAAGATTGGCGTGCAGAGCCACGGAGACAACTCTTGTGGTATAGAGATTGTTTGCAAGGTACGGATTGGGTGTCCGTAGAGATTCTCCGTCATCCAGGTGATGGTTATCCCAAAGGTGCTTTTTCAGGAACTGGACTTTCTTGGTTTTTCTTTTGAAGGCGTTTCACTTCTCATTCAATAGGCTTCTTCAGCTCTAACTGAAGAAGCCTATTGAATTGGACGGTGGGGAATGGAAGGATTTATATTCCTTGCAGACAGCTAGTCATTTGCATCCTTTTAGAGGGTCGTTGAAGCACTTGGAGGTTTTTGCTTTTTGATTTCTGTACAACAATAATGCTATCGCGTCAGGCTTCTCTCCCAAAGTAGAACCAGTTGGCCAAACACTCAAAGATCCATGAACTTCTGCTAAGACATTTCATTGTAGAAAAGGTAAAAAGCCATTACGAAGGAATCCTGCGAAGCTGTACAACAAACGGGAGCTCTGTTTGTTAGAATCCAAGTTCATCCAAGCTCAGAGAACACAGTTCAGTCCTGAACTGCAAATAACTCTCTTCTGTTGAGTAATCCACATTCAAACTTCATGTGCTGCTTTTTTCCATCTTAGAAGAGAAGGCCAGGCAGATTCTGTTTGGTTGGAGAGATGCTGTTTGTTCCTTGTTTTGGGATGGTCCGATCAATCATCAATTATTTGTTTGTTGTGATCCATTTGAGAAGCAACCTTCCCAAGCTGCTCACAACTATTGTCCTAGAAATCAAAAGTTTAGGATGGAATTTTACTGTGCCCAAAGCATACAGTAGTGGCCAAAATTGTGGAAGCCTTTTTGGGAAAAAGTGTATTTTTGAGGTTTGATGGCTAATAACACCACTTTATCGGGGGAGTTTCAAGATAATCCTATTCCACTGCTGGAATGGCCTGGGAATAGCCCAGACCTTCTTAACCCAATTGAAAAACTATAGAGCGGACTAAAGAAACTGGTTAGTCAGAAGCGACCCTGCAATAAAACCCAGTTAATAGAAGCCATCCTTCAATCTTGGTTTCGAAGCTGTACAACAGCTGCAGAACTAAAAGACTTGATTCACTCCATGGCAAGATGTTGTAAGGCCGTAATTCATGCTAAAGGTTACCCAACTAAACATTAACTGACATGGTGATCATTTTTGTATATCTCATTTTTTCTATGGTGATAATTTTTGTGTATCTCATTTTTTCTATGTGTTTCACTTTTCTTTTTTGTACTTTAACTGCTATTCTAATAGCAAATCCTTCATAAAAGTTATTGCATTTCATTCTCGATTAAATTATCTTTCCACTGATATATAATTTTATGGTACTACTCCAAAAAAAGTGGAGTTATTTGCTAGTTTTAGAAAAGAGACTTTTCCCCAAAGGTTTCCACAATTTTGGCCACTATTGTAAATTAAACATGATTTTCTCTAGCAAGAGTCGCCAATGCAAAATGCTTACATTTCTATAAACTGCTGTAAATTTTTTATATATATAACCAGCCAGACCTAAAGATATCTTTCAACAGGATATGAGAAACTTGCGGCTCGCTTATAAACAGGAAGAACAGAGACTGGAGATTTTTCAAAACCTGATTACCCGAGCATTTCCGCTTTCTCACGGACTGGTAAGCCTAAACTCAAAGTTCTTACCCCTTAGCAAAACACATGAGGAAAAATAAAGGAATGTAAATAGGTTGATTTTTTTTTTCTTTCACCATCACAAAACGTAATTGTTATCATGGATGCCAGGTTAACAAGATTACCGTATTTTTTCAGCCTATAAGACACACTTTTTTCTCTCCCAAAAGAGAGTGAAAATGACTGTACATGTCATAGACTGAATATTGCCGAAGCCCCACCCACCTGCCAGCTGTTTTTTTGGCCTCCGCATGTCCCGTTTTTGAGCCTTTTTTGTCCTTTTTCATAGATTTTTTCGGCCTGTTTTTGAGGCTTTTTTTGGCCATTTTTTTTTTGGAAAAAAGCCTCAAAAACAGGCTGAAAAAGGACAAAAAAAGGCTCAAAAACAGTCCAGAAAAAGCCTCAAAAATGGGCTGGAAAAAGCCCCCAAAACAGGCCAGAAAAGGTCTAGAATTGGGCGGAAAAATGGCCCGAAAAAAAGGAGGCCAAAAACTTGTTTTGTTGTTGTTTTCCTCTTCTAAATTTAGGTGCATCTTAAAAGTCCGAAAAATACGGTAATTTTGTACATAACAACTATGGAGAGAATATAGAGAGAATAAGGTTTCCCTCTTGAATGGGACTGTGTTGTGCCAGTTAATGACTTAACGACCTCGGCTTAACGACCACAATTGAGCCCCAAATTTCTGCCGCTAAGCAAGACCGTTGTTAAGTGAGTCTTGCCCCATTTTACGACCTTTTTTGCCACAGTCAAATCACGGCAGTAACCCGGTTGTTAAGTGAATCTGGCTTCCCCATTGACTTTGCTTGTCAGAAGGTCGCAAATAGGGGTCATTTGACCCCGGGATATGGCAATGATCATAAGTTTGAGCCAGTTGCAAGCATCTCAGTTTTAATCATGGGGCTGCTTCAAAGGTCGTAAATGTGAAAAATGGTCACTTTTTTCAGCACCGTGGTAACTTTGAATAGTTACTAAATGAACTGTTGTAAGTCGAGAACTACCTATAATATTAAAAATGAGTAGTGGGCAGTTACGTTTGCTGGCACATAGGTTCATTCTTACTTCTCGCAACTAAATCTTTGTATGGAAATCAAGAAATGAAGTTCAGTGACCCTAACTTTGGCTTTTCTTTCATTGCATTCAGCCATTCTTTGCGTTCACTTACAAAGAGAAATTTCCTACTAACGGTTGGAAGGTTTATGATCCGGTGGCAGAGTATAAAAGACAGGTGAGCTTGGTTGGTTTTCATGGGTTGGAATACCATCCAATTTCGGGCATTCTGCGTATGTACACATGCACACCAGAATAGAATAGAATAGAATAGAATAGAATAGAATAGAATAGAATAGAATAGAATAGAATAGAATAGAATAGAATAGAATAGAATAGAATAGAATAGAATAGAATAGAATAGAATAGAATAGAATTAGAATAGAATAGAATAGAATAGAATAGAATAGAATAGAACAGAACAGAACAGAACAGAACAGAACAGAACAGAACAGAACAGAACAGAACAGAACAGAACAGAACAGAACAGAACAGAACAGAACAGCACAGCACAGCACAGCACAGAACAGCACAGAACAACACAGAACACAGAACACAGAGTTGGAAGGGACCTTGGAGGTCTTCTAGTCCAACCCCCTGCTTAGGCAGGAAATCCTATATCACTTCAGACAAATGGCTATCCAATCTCTTCTAAAAACTTCCAGTGTTGGAGCATTTACAACTTCTGGAGGCAAGTCGTTCCACTGATTAATTGTTCTCACTGTCAGGAAATTTCTCCTTAGTTCTAGGTTGCTTCTCTCCTTGATTAGTTTCCACCCGTTGCTTCTTGTCCTGCATTCTTTGGAGAATAGCTGGACTCCCTCTTCTTTGTGGTAGCCCTGGAGATATTGGGACACTGCTATCATGTCACCCCTGGTCCTTCTATTCATCAAACTAGCCATGCCCAGTTCCTGCAACTGTTCTTCATAGGTTTTAGCCTCCAGTCCCCTAATCCTCTTCGTTGCTCTTCTCTGCACTTTTTCCAGAGTCTCCACATCTTTTTTACATCGTGGCAACCAAACTGGATGCCGTATTCCAAATGTGGCTTCACCAAGGCATCATAAAGTGGTATTAACACTTCATGTGATCTTGATTCTATCCCTCTGTTGATGCAGCCTAGAACTGTGTTGGCTTTTTTGGCAGCTGCAGCACACGGCTGCTCCTATTTAAATGATTGTCCACGAGGACTCCAAAAGACTCACCTAATACATTTGCAATAAATACGAATGCCATATCCCTCCCCATTGTATTCTTTGGTCATGTAGACAAGGTCTTGTTCCTTCATCCCAGAGAGGATGCGGAATTCTTGAACAGAAGTCTGGAGATGGTGGGTGAATGGATGAACGGTCATAAATTTGAGTAGAGATGTTTGAACAACCCAGGGGGAAAGTCTCCCCAGCTCAAGATAGACTGCTTTTAAACACCTTGGTTCTTAGTTTGAGGTTCTTCTGCTTTCTGCTTCCTTTGTGAAGACACAACTACAAGTATCAAGAAGAATATTTGTAGCTCAGGGTTGAAATGAGGGGTCCTTGGTGCTCTCTGAGCTTGGCTGTTTTCTTGCAGACTTTTCATTGCCAAATTAGGTAACTTGGCAATTCGGTGACTAGCATTGATGATATCACCTAGTTTGGTAATGAAACGTCCACAAGAACACAACCAAGCTCTGAGAGCACCAAGGACCCTCAAGTACAAGCATGCTTTATCAACTTAAAGTGTTAAAACTTACCTAGTAAGTTTGTGAATCTTTTCATTCATCCAGCTACTTCACACTAAAAACTGTGTGACAACTAATTCCATTTCTTCCTATGAAGTAGAAACCATGTGGATGGATTGATCAATAGATCCCTATTTCTTTTATTTATTTATTAAATTAATATGCCTCCCATCTCACTGTCAAGTGACTCTGGACTTGTATTTTTATTTTATTTTTTAAAAATTTGATTTATATGCCGCCCTCCTCCGGAGACTCAGGGCGGCTTACAATGCGTTAAGCAATAGCCTTCATACTTTTATATATACCTGCTTAGTAGGGCTTTCACGCCCCCCTACGCGGTGTTCTTTTTTATACAAAGTCAGCTTATTCCCCCCACAAACTGGGTCCTCAATTTACCCACCTTAGAAAGGATGGAAGGCTGAGTCAACCTTGAGTCTGATGAGATTTGAACTTGCAGTAATTGCAGACAGCTGGTGTTTAATTACAATGCTTTAGTCTACTGCGCCACCAGGCTCTTTTCGTATCAGTGAATTGTGTAACTTTTTATTACAAAAGGTGCATACACATATTCTAGTTTGAATACAAAATACATATGGATGATATATTTGTCTCTCTGCCTATAGGAAAATAATCACAATAAATGTATATATTTGAATACCAATTCTCTGCCAAATTACTCAAGGTTGTTTACAGTATACAATAGAGCTAAATGGATATAACACATTAACACGATACGTTAAGAATAGGGAAAATAACAGGTGTCTTACCTGTTCAATATACGCACCAGGAATTTTAAACTTTAAGCCGCCTGTATGCTGTGTTCCCAAGCATAATTTAATTTTAATTTTAATCCAGGGGGGGAGGGAAATCTCTACCAAATTATTTATCACAATTAGGTTAAGGTTGCTTCCTTGCTTCCTACAGTCGATCTGTCATTATCGGAGTTTGATGTATATAAAAACGTTTTGTTTTCAAGGGTTTACCCAACGAGAGCTGGAAAATATCCAAAATTAACAGCATGTATGAGTTTTGTGACACATATCCTGCCGTTCTTGTTGTGCCAACCAGCGTCAAAGACGAAGATCTCTCCCGGGTGGCTGCGTTTAGAGCAAAAGGAAGAGTTCCAGTAAGTAAAGATTGAGATCCAAAATTGGAACGTGGATGTCAAAGTCCATCGCACCCTCGTACCGTAACTGACGTGTTTTCACAAATTGCTTCATTATAAACCAGATCATTCCTCAAGGATATAGGCTGAATCTATAAGAAGGAAAGCTGGATTGAAAGAGGACATGCTGAGTTTTAAAAGTGGAGAAAGAATAGCACTTAGCAGACTTACATAGCACTTCACAGAGCTTTACAGTCCTCACTAAGCGGTTTACAGAATCAACCTTTTACCAACCTCAGAAGGATGGAAGGCTGAGTCAACCTTGAGCCGGTCAAAATCGTACTCCTGGCAGTGGGCAGAGTTATGTGCAGTACAGCATTCTAACATGGGAAGGAAGGAAGGAAGGAAAATAACAATAGCACTTAGACTTATATACTGCTTCATAGTGCTTTACAGCCCTCTCTAAGCAGTTTACAGAGTCAGCCTCTCTTACGCATCCCATTTAATGTCATGAATTTCAGCAAGGGCTTCATTTGTAAGTTAATTTCTCTCTGCTCCCCTCTTCCACCTCCCTCTCTTAATCTAGGTGTTATCCTGGATTCACCCCGAGAGCCAGGCCACCCTCACCCGATGCAGCCAGCCTCTCATCGGGCCGAACGACAAACAGTGCAAAGAAGACGAGAAGTACCTACAGACCATCATGGATGCCAACGCTCAGTCTCACAAGCTTTTCATCTTTGACGCGAGGCAGAACAGCGTAGCCGACACCAACAAGGTAAGGGAGACACCCAAGAGGAGGAGGGGGAGGATTAAAGGAGCTGCGGCAAAGCCAAAAAGAAAAAGCAGTTTGGTTTCAATTGAAATGTCAACTTGTCAAGCACTCATTATTAATTATTTTTATCCCACCTTTATTGTTTTTATAAATAACTTGAGGCAGTCAACATTCATAATATTCCTTCCACCTCCTATTTGCCCCACATTAACAACCCTGCGAGATGGGTTGGGCTGAGAGAAAGAGAGCAGGACTGGCTTGAATCATCCAGCTGACTTTAATGCAGAAGAGGGGACTACAACTCCCAATCTCCTGGTGATTGGGCCAAAGTTACCCAGCTGGCTTTCATGCCTAAGGCGGGACTAGAACTCTCCATCTCCTGGTGATTGGCCCAAAGTCACTCACCTGGCTTTCATGCTTAAAATGAGACTAGAACTCACCACCTCCTGGTCTCTGGACTGGGTGCCTGATCCACTAGACCAAACCGCTTCTCCACATAATGCATAGGGTTGACGGAAACCCATTATCATTTCAGACCAAAGGCGGCGGGTACGAAAGCGAAAGTGCCTATCCCAACGTGGAATTGATCTTTCTGGAAATCCCAAATATACACGTGATGAGGGAATCGCTGCGTAAACTGAAAGAAATCGTTTACCCCACCATTGATGAATCCCGGTGGCTGTCCAACGTGGAGAGTACGCACTGGCTGGAATATATACGGGTAATCGACGAAATGTGGGATCATATTGTGCTTATATTATGCTTCTCTTTAGGCTGTCTTCTCTCTCCCATTGGGGAAGATTTTATATCAAAGTAATTATTTTAGTTGGACCGTAAGGAAGGCTGAGCGCCAAAGAATGGAGGCCTTTGAACTCTGGTGCTGGAGAAGACTCCTGTGAGTCCCTTGGACTGCAAGGCAATCCAACCGGTCAGTCCTAGGGGAGATCAACCCTGATTGCTCTTTAGAAGGCCAGATCCTGAAGGTGAAACTCAAATGCTTTGGCCACCTAATGAGAAGGAAGGAAGGACTCCCTGGAGAAGAACCCAGTGCTGGGAATGATTGAGGGCAAAAGAAGAAGGGGATGGCAGAGAACGAGATGGATGGATGGAGTCATTGAAGCAGTCAGTATGAGCTTAAATGGACTCCAGAGGATGGTAGAGGATAGGAAGGCCTGGAGGAATGTTGTCCATGGGGTCTCAATGGGTCGGACACATCTTTGCAACTAATAACAAAAACAAAATTATTTTAGAGCAGAGGAGTCCCACCTTGGGAACTTTAAGACTTGTGGACTTCAACTCCCAGAGTTGAAGTCCACAAGTCTTAAAGTTCCCAAGGGTGGAAACTCCTGTTTTAGAGGGTTGAATATTCCAGAGGTCACCCTATACCAGGTTATAACCTTGGCCACTGATATCTGTGGACATCAACCCCCAGAATTCCTCATGCAGCCGTTCTGAAGAGGGAGTCAAGCTATTCTCCAAAGCACCCGAGGGCAAGACAAGAAGCAATGGGTAGAAACTAATCAAGGAGAGAAGCAATTTAGAACTAAGGAGAAATTTCCTGACAGTGAGAACAATGAATCAGTAGAACGACTTGCCTCCAGAAGTTGTGAATGCTCTAACACTTGAAGTTTTTAAGAAGATGTTGGACAACCATTTGTCTGAAGTGATGTAGGGTTTCCTGCCTGAGCAGGGGGTTGGACTAGAAGACCTCCAAGGTCCCTTCCAACTCTTGTTATTTTTTCTTGCTATTTTGTGCCTGATTGCTTCCAATTGGTTAATATGCATCCCATTTAATATAGTGAATTTCAGCAAGGGCTTTATTTGTAAGTTAGTTTCTTTCTCTCCGCTCCTATCTCAATCTATCTCAACTTGGATTTTTCTTCTTCTTCTTTTTTTCTTCTAAAAGATGCTTCTGGCCGGAGCTGTGAGAATTGCTGACAAAATTGAGTCAGGGAAAACCTCGGTGGTGGTACATTGCAGCGACGGTTGGGATCGTACGGCTCAGTTGACTTCCTTGGCGATGCTCATGCTGGACAGCTACTACCGGACCATCAAAGGCTTCGAAGTCCTCTTGGAGAAGGAATGGATGAGTTTCGGACATCGCTTTGCCTTGGTGAGCATCACGCAAGACGGAAAAGAAATCTCGCAAGGATTTAGTCGGAAACTGAAAAGGACACTCTAAAGCTCCAGCGAAAACGGTTCAGCAAAGAAGGCTGATCTCCATCCTAGTTTTTGGTTTAGCAACTTCCTCTCGGGTTGTCTTTTTTATTTCAAGAGGCAACTGGACTTTCTGGTTTGTCTGTTTTTTGAAGATGTTTTGCTTCTCATCCAAAAAGCGTCTTCAGCTCTGAAGAAGCTTCAGCTCTGAGTGAGCAGAAGAAGCTTCTCAGACGAGAAGTGAAACGTCTTTGAAGCAAAACCAGGATGTCCAGTTGCCTCTTGAAAAAAGGAGAAGAATACTGCAAAATCTCCATTCCCTCCCTACTTTGGGGAAGGATATTGCAAAATCCCCATTCCCTCCCCACTCCAGGGAAAGGATACTGCAAAATCTCCATTCCCTCCCCACTCCAGGAGAAGAATACTGCAAAATCCCCATTCTCTCCCCACTCCTGGGGGAAGGATATTACAAAATCTCCATTGCCACCCCACTCAAGGAGAAGGATACTCCAAAATCCCCATTCCCTCCCCACTCCAGGGAAAGGATACTGCAAAATCTCCATTCCCTCCCCACTCCAGGAGAAGAATACTGCAAAATCCCCATTCTCTCCCCACTCCTGGGGGAAGGATATTGCAAAATCTCCATTGCCACCCCACTCTGGGGCCAGCCAGAAGTGGTATTTGCCAATTCTCCAAACTACTCAAAATTTCCGCTTCCTGTTCTCCAGAACCTGCTGGATTTCACCCCTGATGCCTATGCACCTTCACAGCCCTATAAGGTTGGCCCTCCACAATAATCCCAGTTTCTCACGTGATCCCTTGGGAAAATGAATTGTTCTAAAGTCATGGGTGTTGACTGTGTCCATCATTTGCAGGCTAGGTTCCTAATCACAGCGACTTAACGTGTGTTGTTTCTCCGCCTTGGCAGCATTCAGATGGGTGGACTTCAACTCCCAGATTTCCCTAGCTTCCTAAGTTCCTTTTTATTTTTGTTTCCTTCTCTTACAGCGAGTCGGTCACGGAGATGACGATCACGCAGATGCTGACAGATCCCCTCTCTTCCTACAGTTCATAGATTGTGTCTGGCAAATGACGAAGCAGGTGAGAAATTTAAAATACTGATTCATTTATTTTTCTGACTTATTTAACATGTTTCTGCTCGGAAAGACTCTGGGAAGCTAACGTAGAAAGGGCTCGAGTTAAACTGGTTTTCAGGAAGAAAATCTAGAGCAATTTTGTTTTCTTTTCCCCTTTAATGAGCTCACACGAGACCGATAAACTTGTCCCTGAATTTATAAACGCATTTTTTCTCTCGGTAGCCCTTCGTTTCTAGCTCTGTGGTGCAGTGGTTAGTTTACATATCAAAAGCATATCTAATGAACGTGTGCAAACCCTTGAGGTTGGCCAATTCAGAACAAATTAATAACAAAGCTGCTTTTCTTAAGGTTTTGGAGGACATCGTTTGCAGAAGCGATAGTACTTCAGCTCTTGGTAGCTTCGTGCAACCTCTGTCCTTAAATTCAGCTCATTCCAAAACAAAAGCGATTCTTGGAATTACTAGTCCAGTGTTCTTAGTTATGTTTTTACAATAAGGAGCTCAGATATCTGAGTTACAAAGGAGGCTTTCTTCGAAAAAGGGCATGTCTTGTGGTTGCCTTTTCATCTCCACCTCATCTCCAGCAATAACTCTTGGCCTTTAGGAAGATTTTGGAGCCCTGTTATTTTTCCGCTGGGTGTTTGGGCTTGGAAGAAAAAACTTCACTTTTATTTGTTTCTGATCCTCAGTCTTTTCTAAATTAATAGGAGTAACAGTAACAGAGTTGAAAGGGACCTTGGAGATCATCTAGTCCGACCCCCTTCTCATGCAGGAGACCTGTACTAGGGATTCGAAACACAGAAGTGGCAACCTTTCTGATTGACAAGCTCAGTGTCTTAACCACTGAGCCACCTAGTCAAGCTAGGTGAGGTGGAGTAGAGTAGAGTAGAGTAGAATAGAGTAGAGTAGAGTAGAGTATAATAGAAATAGAATAGAATAGAATAGAATAGAATAGAATAGAATAGAATAGAATAGAATAGAATAGAATAGAATAGAATAGAATAGAATTGAATTCTTTATTGGCCAAGCGTGTTTGGGCACATAAGGAATTTGTCTTGGTGCATACGCGCTCAGTGTACATAAAAGATACATTTGTCAAGAATCATAAGGCACAACACTTAATGATAGTCATAGGGAAATAGTCAATATAAATCTTAAGGATACCAGCAACAAGGTTACAGTCATACAGTCATAAGTGGGAGGAGATGGGTGATAGGAACGATGAGAAGATTAATAGTAGTGCAGACTTAGTGAATAGTTTTATTCCTGCTACATAATAAATTTGATAATGACCGTTGGTATGTGTCAATATCCTCTGGAATCCGAAGCTGGGGCAGAACAGGTGATGGGAATGATGAGAAGATTAATAGTAATAGTAATGCAGACTTAGTAACTAGTTTAACAGTGTTGAGGGAATTATTTGTTTAGCAGAGTGATGACGTTTGGGAAAAAACTGTCCTTGTGTCTAGTTGTTCTGGTGTGCAGTGCTCTATAGCGTCGTTTTGAGGGTAGGAGTTGAAACAATTTATGTCCAGAATGTAAGGGGTCTGTAGATATTTTCACAGCCCTCTTTTTGACTCCTGCAATATACAGGTCCTCAATGGAAGGCAGGTTGGTAGCCATTGTTTTTTACGTAGTGATGGAGGCTTTTAAGAAGAGACTGGACAGCCATTATCTTCAGAAATAGCATAGGTCTCCACCATAAGTAAGGAGGTTGAACTAGATGACCTCCCAGGTCCCTTCAAACTCTTGTTACTGTCACTGAACCACACTAAGCCTAGTTGAGCATGTTGCAACAAATCTCCCCCCCCCGGTGTCTTTTCAGTCCACGAAAAATCCATTTGCTTTAAATGAAAAGTGGGTTGCCTTTTTACTAATGGGGGAAAAAAATAAATAATGTCTCTTCTCCCTTTAGTTCCCAGCCGCCTTCGAATTCAACGAGCTGTTTTTGATCAACATTTTGGATCACCTTTACAGCTGTCTATTCGGCACCTTTTTGTACAACTCGGAACATCAGCGAGTAAAAGAGGTAAATAGCCAGTGTACATGACGATGATTTGATAAAAGGGCGAGAAAGATATTCGGGGTAATTTTTTCCCCCTTTTTTGCTGTAGAGCAGGGATATCCGAGCTTGGCCACTTGAAGACCATGCCAGCTGGGGAATTCTGGGAGTTGAAGTCCACTGGTCTTTAAACGGCTGGATGCGAACACTCCAGTGGTGGGTTCCTCCCTGTTCAGCCGAGCTAATAGCGGTGACGATACGACGTCACAGAACTGGTTCTCTTTGTTCAGGAGCTGGGCCCTCCTGCCCCCCCCCCCAACCGTTATTCTTACCTTTTATTTGGCCCCACACCCAAACTATTTGCTGCCTCCCAAGTCCCAGCTGATCGGCTAGAAGGAAAAAAACTGTTTAAACTCTTGCTGCGGGGCATCAAAGGGCCGCCCTACAGCTGATCAGTGTTAAAAGGCAGTGTGGTGGTAGACCGGTGCCTCCAAAAATAAATGGGTAGACCGGTGCCTCCAAAAACAAATGGGTAGACCGGTGCCTCCAAAAAGAAATGGGTAGACCGGTGCCTCCAAAAACAAATGAGTAGACCGGTGCCTCCAAAAACGAACAAGTAGACCGGAATGCACCAAGAACAAATGGGTAGACTGGTACAGCTCTGCAAGCAGTTAAAAGCCTGGCAGACCAGTACTTCTGCTAAATCCTAAAGAATTATCACATGACCATCAAACCACACCCAGAAAATAAGCCACGCCCACAGAACCAGTAGTAAAAAAAATTTAGAACCCGCCCCTGGAACCCTCCTCCTGTAGAACTTGAAAAGATTTCAATGTTCAATCTCTCACTTGAAGCACGAAGCAGTGCCGCATGCCACAAGACCCAGCCCTGATGGATGTCAACGCAATTCCCGCCCTTAAGAGCAATTAACATTTCTAGCTGAAACAATCATTTTAAGGGCATAATCTGACACTGAAGTGTTTGTTTCTCCTGGTGGGTTAGACATCTACATTTTGGGTCGTAAATGTTCCTTATGGCGCCGACTGTAAAAATCCTCAGTTTTCAGGACTAGGAATTGCAAACTGGCTAAAAAAATGTAAGATTTACTTCTACATTCTGAGTCCCCATTGACTTCGTGTGGGATCAAAGCCATCCGAAAGCTCCGGCTCGGTAGGATTTCCCTCAAATTTTGGAGAGGAGGCGGTGTCCTTTAAAATACCTCCGTTGTCGTGTTCGAACGGCCAAATTGCGTAGCTGCACCACAAGATGGAGCTGACTTACACCTCCTCACCAGAACAGCCTGCCGATCAGCCTCTCATGAATGGATAATCTAATGCAGCTCCCTCTTTCGGAGGGTGGGGGGGGGGGAGAGGAAAGAAGAAAGGGGGAAAAAATGCCATTTAAGAGACAACTGTAGTGGAAACAGATGCTTTATAGCACCGGAGGAAGAGAAAATTGCAAGAGGAATCCGATAACGGATTCCAATTCTGAAACCTTGATTTAATAATGGCTGTAGAGGGAAGATGGGTCTCAACATAGAATTTTAATGACCCTGTTAAGCATAGCCATTTAATTACAACCCACAATATTTTAGGTAGGTATAAGGATTATACCTGTTTGGGTTTTGGGGGGGGGTTTCCCACTTCATTGATTCTGTGCTCTAGAATTCGCTGACATTCAAGACAATTTCATTGTTTCGATCTTTATTTTATTTCCCACCTCCCTCAAATGGGCATCACTCACTGTGACAAGTGTATCATGGCTACCCCAAGCTCGTTATTTACAATAGTGGACAAAATTGTGGAAAGCTTTTGGGAAAAGTGTATTTTTGAGGTTTGATGGCTAATAACGTCACTTTATTATGGAGTTTCAAGATAATCCTATTCCACTGCTGGAATGGCCTGGGAATTGGCCCAGACCTTCACCCAATTGAAAATCTATGGAGCTGATTAAAGAAACTGGTTAGTCAGAAGTGACCCAGTTAAACCCAGCAATAAAACCCAGTTAATAGAAGCCATCATTCCATCTTGGTTTCACATGATAAAAGTTGCAGAACTAAAAGACCTGGTTCACTCCATGGGAAGACGTTGTAAGGCCGTCATTCGTGCTAAAGGTTACCCAACAAAGTATGAACTGACATGGGGATTATTTTTGTAGATCTTGTTTTTTCTACGTGTTTCACTTTTCTTCTTTATACTGTAACTGCTGTTCTAATAGCAAATCCTTCATAAAAGTTATTGCATTTCATTCTTGATTAAATTACCTTTCCATTCATATATAATTTATGGTACTACTCCCACCCCCACCCCCCAAAAGTGGTGTTATTAGCTAGTTTTAGAAAATACACTTTTCCCAAAAGGTTTCCACAATTTTGGTCACTACTGTACCATACATGCCTAAATATTAATAAATCAATTGCCCAATAAACATTAACTTTAAAAAAAAAACCCCTATTGCTCAGTGTTTTAAAATACCCCCTTACCCGCTTTGTACTGACCTGAGAACAGCCAGTAATGACTGAGAATATTCCGTGCAGGCAGTCCTTATCTTATGACCATCACTGAGCCCAAACTTTCTGGTTGCCAAACGAGACCGTTGTTAAGTGAGTTTGGCCCCATTTTACAAACCTTTCTTGCTACAGTTGTTAAGTGAATCTGGCTGCCCCATCGACACTGCTTGTCAGAAAGTCACAAAAGAAGTAATTCCATGAGTGTCAGGTTTTCAGGCCGCACATCAAGATGCATTTATCCTAGTGCTGACAGTGAGACTGCAACAGTCAAAAACACATGCCAGTTGCCAAGCGTTTTAAATCCCGTGACCATGGGGATGTTGCTTACGGTCGTAAAGTGTGAGAAATGGTCATAAATCCCCATTTTCAGTGCCGTCGTGACTTCAAACAGTCATTAAACAAAGAGTTGTAAGTCAGGGACTAGCTCTACACAAGAATCTGGCCAACTCATAATCAGTAGTAAATTGGCGCTGGATACGGGCCAACAGAATTCAAGAGGAACGGGGAGCTGGACTTGAGTGGCATCACCAGGATGCTGAACTACTGATGCACTTAACTCTGCCCTCTGCCTGTTCTTCTCCTACAAGCTGGAACACGGGAAGAGGAAATTAGGGGAGATTTAGGAAGGTAAGATTTAGGACAGCCACTCCCTAGAACCATGATGGTGAACATATGGCACGCAGGTGGCACATGGAGCCATATCTGTGGGCACACAGCTCCAGCTGAGGCACATGGGCATGCCAGCCAGCTGATTTTTGGGCTTCCCGGGCCCACCGGAAGTTGGGAAACGGGCCATTTCCGGCCTCCTGAGGGCTTCCGGGGTTTAGTCTCTAAATTTAGTCTGGCAAGATTCTGTCTATAGAGTATTTGCAAATTATGAACTAAACTTTGGATTGTTTTACGACGTTCTCGGGCTAGGCCTGACAACCTATTTGGTACCTGCTTCTCTTCCAGGAGCTCACCAAACCATCTGAATGGTTATAACGCAGCATCATTTCTTTTTCGCAAGCTACCTTTTCATAACCTTGTTTGTTTTCCTCAGGAGATAAACGCCAAAACCGTCTCTCTGTGGTCCTACATCAATAGCCAGGTGGACGAATTCAGCAACCCTTTCTACGTCAACTACAAGAACCACGTTCTCTATCCAGTAGCCAGCTTAAGTCATCTGGAATTGTGGGTCAACTATTACGTACGTTGGAACCCCCGAATGAGACCCCAGGTAAGCTTCCCGTGCAATTGGGCCTGCAAATCAAAATTGCAAAAACAAGTGACAGAAGCATGTAATCCGGAGGTGAGTTTCAGCAGATTCTGACCAGTTCTGGAGAATTGGTAGCGGAGAACCGGTAAATACCACCTCTGGCTGGCACCGCCCTCATCTATTCTCTGCCTCCCGAGTCCCAGCTGATCAGGAAGAAATGGGGATTTTGCAGTAACCTTCCCCTGCCACGCCCACCATGCCATGCCACGCCCACAGAACCGGTAGTAAAACAATTTGAGCTTTGACTACATACAAGTAATCAAAGGGTGTGATTGACAGGAGATTAGATCTGCTGGACTTCTTTTCTCTCCCTTTCCTCCGGAGACAGTTCAGGATATATAGTCCCTGTGTAATTGTTACTAAAAACTGCAGATCGAAGACACAACTCTTAGTTAAAAATTAGGATCCACTCCACATTCTTAAAACAGAGGGAAGTAAGCAGTGGGGTAACACAAGGTTCCTTCTTAGGCCCAGTACTCTTCAATATCTTCCTGAATAACTTAGATGAGGGGATAGAAGGGGAACTTAACCACATTTGCAGCTGATACTAAGCTGGCAGGAATAGCCAACACCCCTAGACGATAGGCTGAAGATCCAGATGGATCTTGACAAGACTTGAACACTGGGATCTATCGAACAAAATGAAATTCAACGTAGAGAAAAGGAAAGTCTTACACTTAGGCAAGAAAACCCAAAAGGACACATATAGACTGGGTGAAACCAGGCTTGATAGCAGTGACTGTGAGAGGGATCTTGGAGTCTTAGTGGACAACCAGCTAAATAGGAGCCAGCAGTGTGCGGTGGCAGCCAAAAAAGCTAATGCAATCCTAAATTGCATTAACAGAGAGATACAATCAAAATCGAATAAGGTCTTAATACCACTCAATAAAGCCTTAGTAAGACCACACCTAGAGTACTGCATCCAGTTTTGGTCACCACGCTATGAAAAAGATGTTGAGACTCTAGAAAAAGTGCAGAGAAAAGCAACGAGGATGATGAGGGGACTGGAGGCTAAAACATACAAAGAACAATTGCAGGAACTGGGCATGGCTAGTCTAGGGAAGAGAAGGACCGGGGGAGAGAGGATAGCATCTTCCAATATTTGAGGGGTTGCCAAAGAGAGGAAGGGGATCAAGCTATTTTCCAAAGCACCCGAAGGCCAGACAAGGAATAATGGATGAAAACTGATCCAGGAGAGATTCAACCTGGAAATGAGGAATTTTCTGACAGTGAGAACAAACAACCCATGGAACAGAAGTTGCCTTCAGAGGTTCATCACTGGAGGCTTTCAAGAAGAGACTGGACTGCCATCTGTCAGAAATGGTGTAGGGTCTCCTGCCTGGGCAAGGGGTTGGACTAGATGACCTACAAGGTCCCTTCCAACTCTTTAATCTAATCTAATCTAAAATGGCTAGATACTTAGAGAATTCCCTTTCCCCTTAAGAAGCTTTTTCAAGTAGCCCAATTCCAAGAATTGAAGCGTTAAGCTCTTTGCATTCTGTCTCTTACCTTTAGATTTTGCACGGCCACACGAGAAAGACATTTTGGGGTGCAGAAGACTCATAATTACTAATTCCCTCCTAGGATCTATTTGGTTGCCAGCTCGGATTATCCGTTTGTGCTGACTCTGGGTTTCTTTGCTAAAATAGTGGCTAATAAATAGCGTCTCAGCCTTTCTCCCGAATCCCTTAACGTGTCCTGAGAATAAATAAGTTTTCAGCATCTCAGGATGGGATGTGTTTGGAAATCAGCTTGCGTTAAGAAAAAAAATGTAAAAATGAAATTGCAGGCAACGTACGCTGTGATTAGACGAGAGACGTTCTGATCAGCCATTATTACAATCAGCTGCCAGCTAATGAATATGCCACTCTGGTGTGTGGAATTTTGGCCAACAAAAAAAAAAAAAACAACTGCTACAGATTGTTTTGACGAAATCACAATTCGGGAAGGAAATGTTTTATCGAGCCTGCTGGGAATACAGCCTTGGGTGGAAAAAGCTTTCGGTAAGGAAGAACAGATTCAAATGTAGTTTTACATTTTAAATAACAATAGATAATTCAACACCTCCGACAGTGCTACTGCTCTACAAAGAACAGAACAGAATTCTTCTATTGGCCAAGTGTGATTGGACACACATGGAATTTGTCTTGGTGCATATGGTCCTTGACTATGTGTCAGAATGGTCAAACAATTGGCAGCAGGTTGAAATAGAAGACCTCTGGGATCCCTTCCAACTCTGTTATTCTATTCTATTCTAAAGACATCTTCAACCGGGCTTCCTGGCCTGCTACTTGTTATAAAAAGAAAAGTAGGAGGGAGACTTCCTTGAGGGAGGAATTCCTGCCCATTATAGATACTGTAGGTCCCTCACACCATGGATGGTCTCGAGTCATATAAGCACATTGGTATTTGATCCTGTCCCGTAGCGGGACAGAATCCTGCATTCTTCCCAACACCTAGGCCAGGAGTGTCAAACTCAAAGCCCAGGGGCCAGATCCAGCCCCTGCGGGGCTGTCTTGGAAACAGCGAAGGACCATCCTGTGGGGCCTCTGCCAGCGAAAACAGAGCCTGGGAGAGCTCCATTTTCGCTGGCAGAGGGTTGCAGGAAGCCATCCCAGCCAAGAACGGAGCTCGGGAACCCGTTTTCACTGGCAGAGTGCTCAGGCCGCATGAGGCGCCCCCGACACGAGTGACGTCGAGCTGGCCACGCCCACCCTGAGCCCTCGAGGTCAAACACAACCCTGATGCTGTTCTGACCTAGGCTCCCTTAAAAAGCAGGAAGCAGAGTCTTGGTCCCGGCAAAACCTCTTTTATTCACACGACTGTGAATTCCTTTCATTCACAGTCAGCAAGGCCTGTCCGAACAGCCTTTCAAAGGAATATTTATCAACACAGACCTTATCTCGCTTGGCAAGCTGCCACATAACTAGTTTCCGAGCACAGTACAAGGCAAAACTTGGCACAGAGTCTCTCAGAGTCACGGAACGAACGAATGGTTTCCTGCAAAAGCCCACTCCCCGTTGGCTCCTCTTTTGTTTCCTATGGGAGGGGCCAGTCCCCTCCAAGGTGCGGCTTTACTCCCAAGTCGACCCTGCTTTCTGAGTTGTTCCTGTCTTCTGGCAGCTCTGGGAACGGGCTCCCACTGTTCCTCTGCCTCTCTGCTGTCTATCTCCTTCTCTGCCTCCAACGCAGAGCCCTCGTCCGAGCTTTCCCCAGCCCCCATGCTCCTCCCCAACCTCCTCACTGTCCGACTCTGCTGGCCGCCATGGGGGCACAACAGATGCGGCCCTCAATGAAATTGAGTTTGACACCCCTGACCTAAGCCGAAGAGGGAAATTGCCACAGTCAAACAGCCCCCGGCCCCCCGAAGACGGCAAAAACACACCCATTGTGTATTTCTGCCTCGGGGAGATGTATGGTTGTTGGGGTACTCAGTTGCTCTCCGTTCCTAACGCCATTCCATTGCATTCTTCTAGCGGCTACCAAGCGGGTGGGATCGTTTTTATAGAATCAAGCAGCGGGGTTAAAATAATCATTTCGTCCGACAGATGCTACTTTTCCTAGGGGAGGAAGAAAGTGGGGGAGGGAAAATAAAAAAGAAAGGAAGATTTAAGGCCCTACCGAAGCGACACACACTCACTGCAGAACAATTTCCCCTTTGAATGGGTGTCCTTGAGCTGGCAAAGGGACGCAGGCGCCTGCGTTAAGACTTCGGTTTCCGTGCAGTTTAGAACGAGCCATGCCTGAAGTGCCTGGCGGTTTATACGGCCTTTCGCGCTTCTCCTCGTGGGTGTGAACCTCGTTGTTATTATCCCCCTGCATCATACAATGCCCGCTTCCCCCAGATGTGTTGGAGAGAAAAAAAATCCCCACGAAAGGGTGGCCGTTGGAAGCTTGCATTCGTTAGCAGAACCGTCGCACGATTTTACATCCTGCAACACTGAACGCAGCCCTGCCTATTTGTAATCTACAGGTTAGATTGTTATAATTAGCTGTGCTGGGGGAGTAATAGAAGCCTTCTTAATTAAGCAGCAAATAAATCCTGAAATGAAATCTGCTGCAGCTTACCAGCCCAATTCAGAACCAAGCCTTCCTCTCTCTCTCTCTCCCTCTCCCTCTCCCTCTCCCTCTCCCTCTCTGTCGTAATTCGCACATTTTTATCCCTACCTATCTAACCAAGGTTGATTCCTAGCAGCAGCATTTCCACAACGGACTTAATTTGAGTGGCTTTTGGGTTGGTGTGTGTTTCCGTGTGTGTGTGAGACCGAGTGTGTTTCACCAACCTCACCCCTTCATTTATGCCGCAGCGTATTGTACAATCCCAGGAAAGCGGGCAAATTCAGCCACTGGATTAAATGCAGCGTGTGAATGCCGCTGCTCAGCCCACTGTGTCATCAGTGGCAATAACTACACACACGCATACACATATGCACACACACACCTGCCTTTCCAACGCATGCACGCATTTGCCGTAGCAGAATTATGACACAGAAAGCGAACAGCTGTCTTCCCAGTGTTCAAACTTCCGTGAACGAGTGCCTTCTTTAAAAAATATAACTGCGATCAGGTGCCCTTGAGAGGTCTTGAGTCTGCCACTCCACAATTGCCCACCACACCTCCATGTAGCAGGTAGGAAGGGCTTATCCATCCCTGAAGGCCAAACCTCTGTCACCTTGAATTAATCATCTATCAAGCCGCCTGCAAGGTAATTTTTTTACCTTTGCAAGCTGGGGAGGTTTAACCTTCCCTTCCTTTGTGATTTCCCCTCCCCCCTTCCAAATCAGCAAAGAGATTTCTGTGTTTCTTCTAACCCTTTACAATAATAATTTAATTGTCATTGTACGTGTATACACAGTATACCCATACAACGAAATTCACTTAACCGCCAAAGACCAGGTCCGACACACATAACACTCCCCAAACACACTCCCACCCACCACAAATTCCCCACCCCTAAACCACCCAAACATCCACACAACAGATCAAGTCATGTTGGGCAACAGCTCACTGCTGGTGGCCCTTTAGTTCATGGTTGAGTGCAATTATAGCTCTGGGATAAAAACTATTCAGAAAACGCGTGGTCCGAGTTTTAATTGTTCTGTATCTTCTGCCAGAAGGCAACAGTCCAAAAAGATTGTAAGCAGGACGGGAAGAGTCTCTGAGAATTCTATGCAGCTTTCTCAAACAGCAAGATTCGAAGATGTCATGCAGGGCTGGTAACTGGAGCCCGATGATATTCTGGGCAGTTTTAATGATTCTCTGTAGAGCTTTTTTGTCCTCTACAGAGCTGCTCCCATACCATGCAAGAATGCCGTATGTCAGGACACTCTCAATGGTGGTGCAATAGTAGGACAGAAGGAGATGCTGAGATAGATTGATCTACCTAAGCATTCTCAGGAAGTACAGCCTCTTCTGTGCCTTCTTCGCAAGCATGTTGACATTCATAGTCCATGAGAGGTCCTTCGATAAATAAAGGGTGATAAATAATGCGACTGCCTGAGAGCTGCTGGATTGGAGCTGAAAGGCGAAACGGAAGCAGTATGCTCCCTCCCATATTGGGGTAGACCAGGTGCTTCAACAGAAAAACACTTTATACACACACATACATAAACAAACAAATAAACAAATAAATAAAACAGTTACTCAACATGATGGCTTTAAGATTAGATGGACTTCACCTCCCAGAATACTCCAGCCAGCTTTGCAGTCAACTGGACTTGGGTGACTCCAGGCAATGAGAAGCTCACAAATTCGCTCTCTTCGAGCTTCAGGCCAGCATGGAAAGATTATTTTTTTAGAAAAACAAAATAAAATCCCCACCCATGATTTGGCTTGCTGCATTTCTCAGTTGGCGTTTCCAATTCCGTCGCTATAGCTCTGCCTCTCACCTCTTCGTTATCTTAGTTTGTTGCCTGTTTTATTTCTATTTTTTAACCACCTGTGCTTCCATTACTGATCATCCCTAGGGTGGGTTTTAGTGGTTTCAAAGGGAAATTTAAAATTAACTCAAAAAGCTGCGCCTGGAGGCGTTTTTCTCCCAAAGGCAAGTGGACCTCCTTGGCTTTTTTCCTCGAAAACATTTCACTTCTCAGCCAAGAAGCTGAACTGAAGAAGCTCCTTGATGGATGAGAAGTGAAATGTTTTCAAGGAGTGGGGGAAAAAAACCACAAGAAAATCCAGTTGCCTTTTGGAAAAGCACCCTTGGGACAACCATGACCTGGATGACTGAGAGCCTCCATAGACATTGACTCAAAAAGACACAGATACAGATTAGCAGAGTTGGAAGGGATCTTGTGGGTCATCTAGTCCAACCCCCTGCCCAAACAGGGGACCCTCCACCATTTCTGACAGACGGCAGTCCCGTCTCTTCTTGAAAGCCTCCAGTGATGAAGCTCCCACAACTTCTGAAGGCAGCTTCTGTCCCATCAGTTGATGGTTCTCACTGGCAGGAAATTTCTCCTTATTTCCAGGTTGAATCTCTCCTTGTTCAGTTTCCATCTATTATTCCTTCTCTGGCCTTCGAGTGTTTTGGTAAATAGCTTGACCCTCTCCTCTCTGTGACAGCCCCTCAAATATTGGAAGACTGCTCTCATGTCTCCCCTGGTCCTTCTCTTCACTAGACTAGCCAGGCCCAGTTCCTGCAACCGTTCTTCATATGTTTTAGCCTCCAGTCCCCTCATCATCCTGGTTGCTCTTCTCTGCACTCTTTCTAGAGTCTCAGCGTCTTTTTTATAGTGTAGTGACCAAAACTGGATGCACTACTCTAGGTGTGGTCTTACTAAGGCTTTATAGAGTGGTATTAGTACCTCTCTTGATCTTGAATGTATCCCTCTGTTAATGCAGTTTAGGATTGCATTGGCTTTTCTGGCTGCCGGTGTACACGGCTGAGTGATGAACTGTTGGGAGACTGTTCCAATCTTGACCCTGGGCTCTTTCAAAGCCATCCCAAACCTGCCTTCCATCCCAACAGATGCCAATTCACCAGAACCTGAAGGAACTCCTCGCCATCCGAACCGAGCTTCAAAAGAGGGTGGAAGAACTGCAGCGGGAAGCCGCGAAGCGCTCCATTTCGTCTTCTTCCGAGCGAGGGTCTTCTCCCGCCGTCACCCCAGTCCACACTTCCGTCTGACCAACCAGCGAGGCCGCGAGGTTTACTACAGACACATTACTTGCTACCAGAAACTCTCTCTCCCTCCCTCCGGTGGTTATTTGGGGTGGGGGGCTGAGAGAGAGGGTGTGGAGGTCTCCCACTTTCCTCGTTGTCTGTTACAGTAAAGCCAAAAGTATTTCCTTGCAGTATCGCGCTGTGGAGTGATGCTTGCTCATTTCTTTCTTGTTGTTCTTTTAAAAACGTTGAGCGTTTTGAGTCGATAGCCAAACTCTTTTTAAACTTACTGTTAAAACTTGCAGCAAAAGGAGGAATTCCGTTGTTCGGGCAAGCCGTTGGGGAGGCCGTATTCCAGCATCACCTCTTCCAAAAGTGACAAATCATATCCAGTTGGCTTCACGTCTGGGAAGGGAAAACTTATCCGCTTTCCGTGGTACTTCATTCGTGGTTGGGTGGGTGGGTTTCTCGGAGAAGGGGGGAAAAAAGGCACAGTCAACACTGTCCTTAGGGGGACTGTTCCGATGACCTCGATGCACTTTGAAATGGATTTGGTTTTTTATTATTATTATTATTATTCCTATAGCAGTTGTATATTTTGAATAAAGATGTTTTAAAAAGCAACGAGCTGGATTTGTCGCTTGGGAGGCGAAGCTGCTGCTCGCCCAAGGAATCTTCGAATGTGTGGATTATGGAACACTGGTTATTTTGCACCTTTTCTGAACTTCCTGCTCCCTTTCACAACAGAGAGAGGGAATTGGCTGGGTTCGACTTAACAACGGTTCATTTACTGACCATTCAAAGCGACCACGGGACTAAGAAAAGTGACTTATGCCTGTTTCTCACACTTAGGACCGTTATAGCATAATCTCTTGCGGGGTGGAGTCTGGGCAACTGAATGGAGCTGAGAGGGTTTACTGGCCAGATGCCCTTCCTGTCGCCAATGCGGAGTTATATTCAGCAGATATAATCTCAACATGCCCAGAGAGAGAAATATCCGCCTCTACCTAGGATCGAACTCACAGCCTCCTGATTGTGATGCGAGAGCTTCCCCTCTAGGCCTCCGCACCACTCCTGGAGCAACCCCAATGAAACAAAATGTTAAAAAGTTATAATACTTATGCAGTTGCTTACCAAGCACATCTAAATTATATTAAAGTAGCCAAAATATCTTTACAATCCCCGAGGCACGTCTTCACTTCTGAGCACCCCTAATGTTTGGAAATGGAAAGTTGAAAAATTTGACACGCCCTAATTTTCCCCACAGTCACATGATTTACATTTGGATGATTGGCAGCCTACTCACGCTTATGACGGTTTTGCAATGTCCCTTTTGCGACCACCTGACAAGCAATATCAAGGGAGAAGCCAGATTCGCTTAGCAACCGGGTTACTCATCTAAGAACTCCCAGGGATTCACTTAAGTAATGTGGCGGGAAAATGTGTTACAATGGGACAAAACTCAACAAATTTCTCCCTTAGCAACATAACATTTTGGGCTCGACTGTGGTTGTAAATCAAGAATTACCTGTACCGTATTTCATTTGCATGAAACACAGTACAGTGCAGTGCAGTGATTAGAGGGCAATACTGCAGGCTACTTCTGCTGACTGCCTGCAGTTTGGCAGTTCGAATCTCACCAGGCTCAAGGTTGACTCAGCCTTCCACCCTGAGGTGGGTAAAATGAGGACCCGGATTGTTAGGGGCAAGAGGCTGACTCTGTAAACTGCTTAGAGAGGGCTGTAAAGCGCTGTGAAGCAGTATATAAATCCAAGTGCTATTGCTATTTTCCAGAATTGGGGTTTTTTTAAAAGTTTTTAATGGTCTTTACCCCTTCCTTAGGCGTCTAAGCAGGTGAATTGCAGATGGACAAACCTGTTTTAAAAATTCTCTGCAAGAGCTCTCTCTTTCTCTACTGTCTCTTTTCTCTCCTTCCCTTTCTTTTCTCTCTCTGCTTTATTTCACTTCTCTCTTCTATTTCTTTCTCTTCTCTTCTTTCTCTTTTCTCTCTCCGCTTTCTTTTTCTCTTCTGTTTCTCTTTTTCTTTCTTCTCTCTTTTATCTCTTCATTTTCTCTTCTCTCTTCTATTCCTTTTCTCTCCTTTCTCTTCTCTTTCTTCTCTTTCTCTTCTCTTTCTCCACTTTTCTCTCTTCTTTCTCTTCTCCTGTTTCTTTCTCTTTTCTCTCTCTGCTTTATTCCTTTCTCTTCTATTTCTCTCTCTCTCTTCTCTCTTTCTCCTATGTCTCTCTTTCTCCTATTTCTCTCCTCTCTCTTCTATTTCTCTCTTTTCTCTCTCTCTCTCTCTTTACAAGTGGTTTAGGAAAGAGAGCAAACTGTATCCAAGGAGCTAAATAAAAAAAAAAAGTTTCCGACACATTTAATTTTTATTTTTGGTGCTCCGACACACTCAAAAGCTACTGTGTCTTTCTGCCTTTTCTCTTGAACAACTCAAGTTATTTCTCTCTTAAAAGAAAAAAAGTCCGGCTACCATTAGCGACAGACAGTGGGTGTCTTGTCACAATCTTAAGGCTGGACAAATTGAGTCACGAACGGTGAGCTGGTTAGCCAGGATTGCCTTTCTTACACGTTGCCACAGCTGCTCAGTTCTGTCTCAAAGCAGCATGAGAAAACCATCATAGGAAGGGAGGGGGAGGTATTGTCAGTGGTACTGCCCCACTCTGGACATCATAGATCGCAAAAGCTGGTTGGAACTACTATAAAACATGGTTTAGGATGCCCACTTCACATCCCAAAACTCTACATATTTTTGGCCACACGGCTGAAATTCTGCAGCACACATAAAAAATCTATTCTTGCCCGAGCAAGGGATTGACTAGACGATCTCCAAGGTCCCCTCCAGATTCTATTCTATTCTATTCTTTCTATTTCTATTCCTATATTTTTGTTCCGTTATTTTATTCTTATTCTATTTCTATTCTACTCTTCCTATTCCTGTATTTTTATTCTATTATGTTCTGGTTTTATTCTTATTCTATTCTATTTCTATATTTCTATTCTATTCTATTGTTTTATTCTTATTCTTATTCTATTTCTATTCTATTCCTATTTCTATTCTTATATTTTTATTCTATTATATTGTTTATCCTTATTCTATATTTCTATTCTACTCTATTCCTATATTTTTATTCTATTCTGTTCCGTTTTATTCTTATTCTATTCTATATACTATTCTAATTTATTCTACTCTATTCCTGTTCCTATATTTTTGTTCTATTAGGTTGTTTTATTCTTATTCTATTTCTATTCTACTCTATTCCTATTCCTGTATTTTTATGCTGTTATGTTCTGGTTTTATTCTTATTCTGTTCTATTTCTATATTTCTATTCTACTCTATTCCTATATTTTTATTCTGTTCTGTTCCGTTTTATTCTTATTCTATTCTATTCTAATTTATTCTATTCCTATTTCTATTCCTATATTTTTATTCTATTAGGTTGTTTTATTCTTATTCTATTTCTATATTTCTATTCTGTTCCTTTTTCTATTCTTATACTTTTATTCTATTATATTGTTTTATTCTTATTCTATATTTTTACTCTACTCTATTCCTACATACCCACCTCCCTCCCCAGCAGTGAGGCTTGTGTGTGTGGAGTGGGTAGGGGGGTCCGACGGCAGCTAATTTCTCCTCCTTACTCTCAGGATTCAGGACCACGCATGAACACAAGAGATTCCTCCAAAAACTCACTCAACCTGCCTTGCTTATAGGGGAAGCTGGCGACCAATGAAGCTGGCAGAGATCCAATGATCGAAAGACGCGTTGAAATTCTTAACCAGACGCCCCACATTGCCACATTTGCTTTTAGAACAACAGTTGGAAGGGCACCTCAGAGGTCTTCTAGTCCAACCCCTTGGCTCAGGCAAGAGACCCTATAGTACCATTTCAGATAAATGGTTATCCCAATCTCTTCTTTAAAAATTCCAGCGTTGAAGCATTCACAACTTCTGGTGGCAAGTCGTTCCACGGGTTAATTTTTCTCATTGTCAGGAAATTTATGCTTCGATAGTTGTCGTGACAGCTTACAAACATGGTGGACCCCCCCCTCCCCACTTCCTCGCAAGACGTTTCCCCTGCCTCTTATTAAGACGGTGTCCCTTTGACATGTTAAGTAAAAGTTTCGCAGGCAAGGGAATACCAGGCAGTCCTCGAATTACAGCCATAATCGAGCCCGAAAATTTTGTTGCTAAGCGAGACAGTGATTGAGTTTTCCCTCCTTCGACGACCTTCCTTGCCACAGTTGTTAAGTGAATCGTTGCCGATTGTTAAGTCGGTCACATGGTTAAGCGAATCTGACTTGCCCATCGATTTAGCTCGCCAGAAGGTTGCAAAAAGGGTATCGCATAACCCCGAGACTCAGCCACCGTCATAAACACGAGCCAGTTATCAAACATGGCATCTATTTTACCAGTGGTTGGAAAAAAAGATGTGGAGGTTAAGAATGTAAATTTGTATTGTTAAACAAATTAACAATTTGTTGGAAGAGTGAGGAAAATCCTCAGGGACGACTCTCACCCTGGTCATCACTTCTTTACCCTTCTACCATCGGGAAGGAGATATAGAAGTATAGCCACCTGCACAAACAGGCTGAAGGACAGTTTTTATCCGTGGACTGTCAGGCTCTTGAATGAGAAATAACATCGTCACTACATAGTATGATGGACTGCAGGGCCAATGCAATGTGTAACATGTTCACACTGGTGCAATAGGACTGGGTGTTTCGTTAATGATTTATTGGGTTAGGGATTTTTTTTTGTCTTCACTGTGAGTTGTATTGTGTCTGTTTGGAGGGGGGGGCACTGAGGGAGCTCAACCAGGGATGAAATGCTCCCGGTTCGGACCGGATCACCCAATCCGGTAGCGATGGAGGCAGGTGGTTCAGAGAACCGGTAGGAAAAATCCCTGCCCCCACTCCCACCTTTGGCCAAAAAAATGCTTTTAAAAGTTTAAAAAAAAAGCCTCTGATGATCCTGCGGCTTAGCTGGGATCTTCAGAGGCTTTTAAAAGTATTTTTCCTACAATCTCTTCGGCCGAAGAGGTTATAGAAAAAATGTTTTTAAAAGGAAAAAAAAAGCCTCTGCTGATCAGGCAAGTCAGCTGGGATCGTCAGAGGCTTTTAAAAGCATTTTTTTACAACCTCTTCAGCCGAAGAGATTGTAGAAAAAATGCTTTAAAAATTTTTTTTTAAAAGCCTCTGATGATCCTGCGGCTTAGTTGGGATCATCAGAGGCTTTTAAAAGTATTTTTTCTACAACCTCTTCGGCCGAAGAGGTTATAGAAAAAATGTTTTTAAAAGGAAAAAAAAAAGCCTCTGCCAAACAGGCAAGTCATCTGGGATCGTCAGAGGCTTTAAAAGCATTTTTTTACCTCTTCAAGCAAAGAGGTTGTAGAAAAAATGGTTTTAAGTTTTTTTTTTAAAGTTGGCCACGCCCACTCAGTCATATTACCCCACCACCAAGCCACACCCACAGAACAAATTTTACATTTCACCACTGAGCTCAACCAATCTCATTGTCCATATGTTGTGCACTGATCCTAAAGATTTAGAGCTGCTGTGGCCTAGAGGTGGAGCTTCTGCCTCACAATCAGGAGGTTGTGACTTCGATCCTAGGTAGAAGCAGATGTAGGGTCTCCTACTTCGGCAGGGGGTTGGACTAGATGACCTCCAAGGTCCCTTCCAACTGTTATTCTGTTCTGTTGAATTTGAATTTTAAAAAATTAAATACCCAGAGAATCCAACGTTTAATAAGCACTAAGGAATGGTATTTAATAGAAAATCAATTAATAAAAATAAACACGGGCCAGCTGCCAAGCCTCCAAATTTCAATCCCCCAATGTTTGTTCAGTGTGAAAAACAGTACACGAGTCACTTTTTGCAGTGCCGTTGTCACTTTGGTTCCTAAACGAGCTGTCGTAAGTCGAGAACTCCCTGCATCTCTTAAAAGTGCAAGAATGTGTGTGTGTGTGTGTGAGTGTGTGTGTGTGTGTGTGTATTTTCCCCTTGCAGGAGAAAGGCTGCGCGTTGGCGAAATGCACCCACAGAGGCGACACAAAAACACAGTTTTTGTTTACAAGTCATTTTTTTTCCATTTATTTTAGGTTTGGTTTTTTTTTTGTTTTTCCAGTTTGTACTTCAGCATTCAAGTTCGGATAGCCATCCCCCATAATAATTCTTATATGCACTTTAGCAAAATGAGTCTGCCTTTTTTTTTTTTCTTAACTTTTTAAAACTTTTGTTAAGACAACACAACCCGCAATTTTCAACTGGGGCAGAGATCCTTTCTGTATTAGCCAACGGTATGTATGTATTGCTTTAAAAATAAAAGCTTTCGCTTCTTTGGATATGCCGACTCCTCTTTTGAATCGCTCGTCTCCGATCTCATCTCTTCCTTTTTTTTTTCTTTTCTTTTTTTTTTCCCTTCCCATTTTTCCTCCCTCCTTTTGTTCTGGCTTTTCCGCTCTTCAGTTCTACCACTTCGGATGAACGCTACACTTTCCTACCGCAGCAGAGGCTTGGACAACGAGCGAACCGTTTTCCTGTCGGTTGTTACGAGAAAGCGACAACTGACACCGGTCCGTATTTGCCAAAAGAAAAGAAATTGCAAACGAGAAGGAGAGAGAGGTAAAAAAAAATCTACGCCAGTTCTTTTAAAAAGTAGAAGTGGCTAGAGTTCCTCCTACGTTTTCTCCTAACAGGAAACTCTTCTCTTCTTCTTCTCTTAATTAGATGTCTCGTTTTAACTTCCAAGAAAACATGTTGCATATAAATTCAGGGCACAATATGTGATCTCTACATATATATATATACATCTTTGGCCTGATGGAAGACTTCAAATGCCTGTTATTTTGTCCCGCTCTGAACATCTGGCTACGCCGACGTGATGCGGCCTTTCAGCTCACGGATCGTTTTAATTACCCATATTAAAAAAGCAGAGTAGAAAAAACGGAAACGGACACGCAGACACCCGCTTTCCCGGAGGTGTGGTACAACACAGCTGGCACTGCTATATCGAGAAGTTAGCCAGGAAAAAGCCAAACATACTGTTGGGTTGAATATACAGACAACGGACAGAATTCCCCAGCGGGGAAAAGAGATTCAAAGTTCTGTGAAAAGGAGCACATGTTTGGCATGTAAATGACTCTCTGATGTTGATCCCTGGAATCTCTCAACTTTTCAACAATGGCCCCAAACAGGTCAAACACAATCGTCTTGTTACGCAAAATCTCAGGCTCAATTGTATCATCTTCAACATGGAGGTTTTTTTAATCTCTGTTTCTAACCTTGGGTGTTTCAAGGGCAATAGAGTTGGTACAGGGTGACAACTTGCCATGGCCAACTCATCATGGTCAACTCTCTACAAGGGACAATTCAACCAATAAAAAAACAAAGTTAAATTTTGACGGAACCGTGACCGATAAATCATAAAATAATGTCAATCCTAGAAATGCAAGACTGAACAATATCGATGGAGATTTTCAGTCATCCAGGTCATGGTTATCCCAAAGGAGTTTTTTTCTCAAAAGCCAACTCGTTTTTGTTTGGTTGTTTTCCTTGAAGATGTTTTGCTTCTCATCCAAGGAGTTCCTTTACCTCTGAAGAAGCTTCTTGGAAGAGAAGTGAAACGTCTTCAAAGAAAAACCAGAAAGTCCAGTTGCCTCTTGAAAAAAAAAGCACCTCTGGGACAACCATGACTGAATCACTGAGAATCTCCATAGATGTTTAGCTATGCAAGACCTGGAGAAGCTTCTTGGATGAGAAACAAAACGCCTTCAATGAAAAACCAGAAAGTCCAGTTGCTTCTTGGAAAAAAGCATCTTTGGGACAACCATGACTGAATGACTGAGAATCTCCATAGACGTTTAGCTATGCAAGAGCTGGAGAAGCTTCTTGGATGAGAAGCAAAACGCCTTCAATGAAAAACCAGAAGGTCCAGTTGCTTCTTGGAAAAAAGCACCTTTGGGACAACCATGACTGGATGACTGAGAATCTCCATAGACATCTTCAAGGAAATTTAAAAAACAAAAAACAAAGTCCAGTAGTCTTTGGAAAAAAACACCTTTGGGACAAGACTTACAATCATGTCAACAAAAACAGGGTCACCCATGATAAAAAGCTACTGAATGAAATGATCAAGGGTTGAATTGTCCCATAGTGAGCTGGTCGCAGCAAGTTGTCCTACACCCATCTGGTAGACCTCTCCTGCTCCAGAGGAGGATTTCTGAAGATCGGAAAGACAATCTGGTAGGGTCTTCATCCTACGCCTTGGTGGCCTGAAGACAGGAACCCCATGGAGACTATGCCTGGGCCATCGTTGCTCAGGGAAAGAACTAAACCAGGGCACAAGAACTTAAGTCTTGACTTCTGGGGAAGACTACGCTGTTGATCGTGGTCTGGGGAGGCAATAACAGTCATTGTTGCTCTTTGTACCCGACGTTGAGTTGTATTCTACAAATACCTCCCTTCCGCTGGACTATCTAAAATTTACATTAAGGCATAACCATTTACCAAATTCATACAAAAAGACTTTTGGGGAAAGGAAGTACCTCACAGTTGATCAACTGCTACATCTTGAAAACCTGATAGCTTTTTTTTTTTTTTTTTTTTGTCCTTAACACTCGGGACAATTTTATTCTTATTCTTATTTTTGTTCATAGAATCTGCAATACATCACATTTTTCAAACATCGATGTGGGTAGTAGCAAAACTGTTGCGAGACACAGTATTTCAAGATGTAGATCAGTGGCAGGACAGTAATAGAAAGACAACGAAACAGACAATTTTACACCTACAGTAAACGTTTCTCCGTAATTGGCCAAAAGAAAGAAAGTAAGAAAAGAAAATTTCCATCTAGGTGAGAAAAATGATTTCTAGTCCAAGTACAGCCACCATTTCCCCACTATCTTATCTAAAGATGCATCACTATAACCCTAGTCTAATGTTTGATGTACTTGACTTAACTTTCTTTAAAAAAGAGAGGCGGTAGTTGGAAAGAGGCCGTGATGTTGATTTCCTCTGTGTGGTTGAGTTCACCTTGGACTTCTCTGCTCTACAAAATTTAAGCCACCTCAAAAATGGGAAACCTTCAAAATTATTTTCCTAAAGTAGCTCTTGGTCGAACTGTGAGTCGTCATCTCAGCGACTTCTTTAAATAAGTTGCAGTCCTCCTCTGATTCTCCCATGTTGGCCTTCCAAGTCCTAATTTTAAGTCTTAAAAGACGATAAAATTAGAAGATGGGGAGACATGGGGGTGAGATAAAGAGAAGTTAGTACATCCAAAATATACACATTTTGTTAAAGGTCTTATCATACTTGAGGACTGCAAATTATGAAGCCTAACCAAAGCAGAAGGAATCCCCACCAACATCTGGGCTAGCATTTATAGTCACCTCATATTATTGACACTTCGCTGAAATCCATGGGAGTCAGCTCCATCATGGATGAAGATGAGGGTCTCAAGGTAAAATTTCCTTAAACCCCTATAGATACAGCTGGTCGTGCTCCTGACATTAAGAGATCCATCCAGAAATTTCCTCAACACACAGCAACATCTACAGAAGGTTGAACATGCCTCAATCAAACGAAGTCTTCGCTCTGGTAGGTGTACGAAATGTGGTCAAAAAAACATAAATATGGCAGCCACGCTAGCACATTTGAAGTTCTGTCCATTCTTTTAAGCACCGTGACCATCAGCTGGGCTTTTTTTTTTTTGACCACACCATGTAGACCTCTCCTCTAGCTCTGATGATTCCCGCATTGAAACCCTACCAGAAAAGTCCCCCTACAAACATCACAACAGGATTAGTTTGTAAATGAAATCTGAAATTAGGTATTTCACCCACAATTTTTCCCCTCCCCCCCTCAACACCGTGTAATACATATCATGGACCGATACATGCACTAAAGAGATATTTAAAAAATAAAAATACCCTAATCTTGCATGTGAAAATGTACACCTTGCTACAATGGTGAAATGCACGGCTAACAGGACTTAGGTCGAGAATGACCAACATGGGCCAACATTCAAGCTCATTTCTTGCTCAGCTCCACAGGAAAGGGCTGTTGCTGACCCCTCTGGGCTAACACCAATAGTAGTTGTTAAATCAACATTCTCCCAAAATAAGGCTAGAAAATCTCCTGGCTTCACATTTCCCTCTGGTGCCCCTGCGGAATATAAAAATAATAACTGGGATCCAGCTAAATTCAAGACAAACCAGGGATCGAGGTTTGATCTGGGAAAGAGTGACAACAGGCAGCCATGTGGCCTTTTTCTGGGAATCCCCATTTGCACCACTGTGTAGAGTTAAGGTGTCCAACCTTGGCCGCTTTTAAGACACGCTGACTGGGGAATTCTGGGAGTTGAAGTCCACAAAGTCTTAGAAGTGGCCAAGGTTAGACAACCCTGGTGTAGAGCTAGGAGTGGTATTCCCCTTCAAGAGCCAACCAAAAGGAGACCACGAACAGTAGCAGGTATCTCACCACTGTTCCTAAGACTCTCCTCGTGGTTTCTAGTTAAGGCAAGGAAAGTTAAGCCCAACAAGTGACTCTATAGGCACAGTGGGAAGAGCAGCTAAGCTGGTTTGATATGAACCGGATGGAGGACTTAGGGGGCAACGGCCTGTCTCATCCTACCCTCAAGGATGGTTTCACCTCCCCCAGAGATGACAAAGCAACCTTGTACTACTTGTTGGGTACAGATGATGGCCAATAGGACAAATCCCACTCAGGAGAGCCCATCTTGGCTCAGCTCTATGTGGTCTTCTTCTCTGGGCTTTCCTAGGAGAAGGACCCGGAGGCTTTCTGATGTGCCAAGAGACACAAACAGAAGTGCACCTTCCATGTATAGAAGGAGGATCTAAAAGTTGGGCTCCATCCAGGCAAAGAGCTCAAATGGCCAGCATCTCATCCTCTCCTTGAAAAGGACCTTTCAAAAGCTGGACACAACCAGATAAACACAGCAGCCCACAATCCAAGCTGAACTCAAATTGAGTTCCTTGGGGAACCCCAGGCCCGAAGTACAAATCCGTGGGATGTGACGAAGAGCCCCTAAAATACCTACTAGAGAACGTTTGAAGCCAGCAGGCCTCGAAAACCTGAAGGTGCGACATTTCCAAATAACCGTTGCTGGCATTTCCCGAAACCCAAACTGTCTCCCCTTTTCTGGATTTTAGCCCATTCATTCTGTGCTGGATGTCTCATCCCTTCAGACTGAACTAGAGTGCAGGGTCGGGTATGCAGATGAATCAATGCAGCCCTCAATACATCTTCCCCCTCAAGCTATTTTCTTCAAATTCAAACTTTGGAGACCCTTCTGAGAAGTTGGAGAAAAGCCAACAAGAAGCCAGAAGCCCCCGTATTCTGCCCAAACGGACCAGACGGGGAGGAAGAGCCCTTTTCGGCGGTCAGTAGTCAGGCTCAGTTCCCCTTTAGCTTCTTGCCGTGTATTCACACAGGTCCCTGGTCCTACTCAAAGCAAACCCAACAATGGATGATTGATCCTAGCTGAAATGAAGCCCAGTTCTGTGGGGCCACAGTCTCTTCTCGGCCCCCGACCCATGAAAGACTATCGCATCAGTCTTGAATTGTCTCTTGGAAGCCCATCTCCTCAAGGAGCTCACCAGGACCTCAACAGAAGCTCGACGTGTAACTTGGCTAAAGCTTTCCACGTGGTCTATTTTGGGGTTAGTCAACTACGGGCACTTCCACCGTTCTCACACCTTCGCCGCAGCCTGTCCCATCAAAATATCATTCATGAACCACCCCTACTTCTACGATGAAACAACTATTTGGAAGAACCTTTGCATTTCATATTCCACCTGACCCAAGTTCAAACATGACCCATGGCGATGTAAACCTACGACTCTTCACAAAACGATATATTAAAAATTAAAAAAATAAAAAACAAAAACAAAAATCAAACCCGAAAAAACATCATCATCATCATCATTATTTCTTTTTTTTTTTCTTTTTTTCAACCAGTTCTACAAGCCTACCACAATAAGAAGCCTGCCCTAGTCAAGGGAGGGGGGGAAATGCACATTTAAATCGCTTTGGAATCCAAATGAAAACGTTTCGTTCAAAGCTAAATTACAAATTGTGTGAGAGGATCGTGTGTGCGTGGATGTATGGGTGCGTGTGTGCGCTCGTGTGTTGTGTGTGTGTGTGTGTGTGCGCGAGATGTGTTTCGTTTTGTTCTTTGTTTTTGTTTTTTTGCGCCAACAATTGGTATCCTTCTTTTTTTTTTCCTTTTTTTTTTTTAAAGCCGGAGGGCGGAGATTTCAGACTTTTGCGTTTTCTTGAGGTGGCGGAGCTTCTGCTGTCTGGGGTTCTAGGACAGAGTATTTCACTAGGGAAGGGGAAAAAAAGAGAAATTTTTAGTTTGGTTTTGTGGGAAAATAAGAAACATACAAACTCACCTGCAACTATAGAAGGCCACGTTCATCAATCAATCAATCAAAACAGAATGGGAAGTAACCTTGGAAAGAGGAGAGGAGAGGAGAGGAGAGGAGAGGAGAGGAGAGAAAGGATGGCATGAGAAGGGGAAAGGAGAGGGAGAGAGGAGAGAATAGAACAGAACAGAAAAAGGATGGGATAAGAAGGGGAAAGGGGAGGGGAGGGGAGGAGAGGAGAGGAGAGGAGAGGAGAGGAGAGGAGAGGAGAGGAGAGTTAAGTTGGAAGGGACCTTGGAGGGCTCCTAGTCCAACCCCCTGCTTAGGTAGAAAACCCTACACCACTTCAGACAAATGGTTGTCCAACCTCTTCTTCAAAACTTCCAGTGTTGGAGCATTTACAACTTCTGGAGGAAGTTGTTCCACCGGTTAATTGTTCTCACTGTCAGGAAATTTCTCCTTAGTTCTAGGTTGCTTCTCTCCTTGATTAGTTTCCACCCATGGCTTCTTGTCCTACCCTCAGCTACTTTGGAGAATAGCTTGACTCCCTTTTCTTTGGGGCAGCCCTTCAAGGAACTCTGCTATCATGTCACCCCTAGTCCTTCTTTTCTCTAGACTGGCCGTATCCAATTTCTGCAACTGTTCTTTGTATGTTTTTGTCTCCAGCCCTTTCACTGTCTTAGCTGCTCTTCTTTGCACTTTTTCCCAACATCTCAACATCTTGTTTGTAATGTGGTGACTATAACCGGATGCAGGACAAAACTGTTGAGTTTTGTCCAAACCAGTCCCTTAGATTTTGAAGCCATGGTGTTTTTTCTTCAGCCTGGACCTTATTTGCCTTCAATTTTTCCTTGGAGGATTAAGTGAAGGACGCTGTATTTTTCCGGCCATTGTATCACAGGTCCAAAATATTCTAACTTTCTAACTTCCGCTGTTTTATGGTTTTGATGATTTCCCTTGGCTTTCCCAGGCAGCTTATCACCTCCTCGTTTCACCTCCTCAGAGGTGGGACATCTTGGGAAATCGAGAAGAAGGCTTAGAGACTTACTAAGACCTTGCTTCCAACAAAACTTTCCAAGGGAGAAGCCTAAGACATCTAAGCTAAGGCCCTAGATATATATTTGGAAATAAAGTATAGTCACAACTCGTGGTCTACACACAGGTTACAGTTCTGCAAAAACCAGGGCCCTCCTGAGCTGTCACCACAAAGCTGGGACACTGTGCATCCCCCTCCCGGCCTTGTGACACAGTGTGACCTTAAGGACAAACACACTCACTCACCTTGTGGCTCTTCGGTCACCACTGCTTCCATGTTTTCTCCTTTCACATACTCTGCATTCAGGCCCTCTAAAAATAGCAAAGAGCAGAAGAGATTTGACACCCAAAATTAAAACTGGCACAGAGGATATGAGACGACCGAAGCTCAACGCAGAACCACCAGAGGACACTTCTAAGAAGTCGTGAGAGACGACGGCCAAGATACGAGCGAAACAATTCTGAAATAGGCTACCTTCCCCTGATTTGTAATTAATTAAATCTCTATTTGGGTCAGGAGTCTGCAACTTCAAACACTCAAAAGAGCCATTTCCCACAGAAAAGAAAACACCGGGAGCCACAAAACCCTTCCCGTGCCTGACTATTTCCTGAGCAGCTACAAAACTAGCATATGTAGTTGAATTAAACGTTCTGTTTTCTTCTGAAATTTTTCTTCTCTTGGATTTATCCATGGTTGGCCTACCGAGGGTTGCAAAGCTCAATAAATCGTGTGTCGGCAGGTGTCGCACACTGGCGATTGTGACGCATATTTTGAGTGGCAGGGAGCCGCAGCAGAGGGGTGAAAGAGCCACATATGGCTCCAGAGCTGCAGGTTGCTGACCCCTAATTTGGGTGCTCCCTAAAGCCCTTTTAGATGGCATGCACCATCTAACAAAGAGAAACGTGGTATTTTTGACTAAAAGGCAAACCAGACAGAGGTTTGGGTTTTAAGCAACATTTTTGTGCTCCCATTCTCCTTCTCTGACATTATTTGCCTTTTTAAACCTCCAATTTAACTGCAAAACAGGTGAGGAATTCATGGGACCTCCAGATGTCGGTGAATCGTCACACCCAACATGGCCTACAGGAGTCGATAGCCTTGTCCCAACCTCAGCTAAACAATTTCTAGCACCAAGTTCCCCCCCCCCCCCGCTTTCTCCCTTTAAAAAACATCTTTGCATTCCTGCTTTTTTTTCCATATCAAACAGATTCAAAGAGTTAGATCAGGGTTGGGACCACCCTGGGGAGAAAACGTGAGCTGAAATCTGGAGACAGGATGATGATTAAATCTCATCCATCACTTGCTTCTGCCATTAAACCGGACCCAAAACGGGGCATCCGAAATGCCACGTGTGAATCCAGCCGAGAGGCTTGTTTTATGCCATTTCCATTAAAAAAAAAAAAGTCCCTTCAGGAGCCACCGTGTGCATTGCCATGCATCCAAAGACTGACATTATCCCAGCATGCCGTGTCTGATGGCTGAAATTAATCCTCCGTTATAATTAACTTTAATTTCCTGTTGCCTTTTTGCAGGGCATTTGTGTTGCCGCCTTTTATCAAACGCTTTTCTAGACCTAAGGATGTTCCTTCTGTAATTTCTACATGCACACCGAGAGAATACGTTGCACAGGTACAAAGGTCTACCCCTATGTTCAGTTCCCTTTTCCGTCGTATTTATTATAGGTTTATGTTTTTTTTTTCTTCCGATTCTGTGACTTTGGGCCCATAAGAGAGAGAGAGAGAGAGAGAGAGAGAGAGAAAGAGAGAGAGAGAACAGTATAGGTAGATAGATGTAAATGTAAATATAGATAATATATAATAGATAGATAGATAGAGATAGATAATAGATACAGGAAAGAGAGAGAGAATGATAGATAGATAAATACAGTATAGATAGATAGATGTAAATGTAGATATAGATAAAATAATAGATAGAGATAGATAATAGATACAGGATAGAGAGATAGAGAAAGAGAAAGATAGAGATAGATAATAGATACAGGATATATATAGAGGGGGGGGAGAGAATAGATACAGGATGGATAGATAGATGATAGATAGATAACTAGAGAGAGAGATAATAGATACAGGATAGAGAAAGAGAGAGAGAGAGAGAGAGAATCTTTCTATTATGCAAGCAATAATAACGCTCATTTTCTCCCCCAACATGGCGGTTGACAACCAAGAGAACCCTGAAACTCCACCGCAGGGGTTAGATAAATGAACAGAAAAATAAATCCATCACGTTTCTCTGGACTTATTCTGCTCGTTCAACCGACTCCGGTTTACTCCTCTTTGTGATACTTTGCTTAAAAAAATGGAAAGCGGCAGAAAAAGGGCACAGTTCCCACTTCCTGCAACTATCCAAAAGAATCTGCCAAAGGTTGGCTCCTTCCCCAAATAATAACTGGTTCTCTCACTTTTATACCCGGGTAAATTGCAACGTTGCTCTCCATGGTGAAAGAGTCGACTCAGAAGGACGAATCTTTCCCAGCTTTGACCGGACTAGGCACTGGATGGAATGAACCTAGGCCAGCCAAGTTTTATCCCCCTCCTGGTCCTCATCAGGCCCTTTTCTAGCTCTGCCAACCTGGAAAGGTGATGGAAGGAGGGCCCTTGTGGGCCCTTCAGGAATTCAACAACCTGAAAACTCCGTTCCAGTTGCTTTCCTCGATGCCAACCAGGCTGAAATCTCACTGCAGCCCCAGAAAACAGAACCTTCCCTTCAAGGGATCCCTGCATGCTGTGGAATGCTGAATGGAGAGGCTAATTGGTTGGGAAGCCTATCAGCCATGATGATGTTACCTAGTTTGGCAATGAAACGTCTGCAAGAAAACAGCCAAGCTGAGAGAGCACCAAGGACCCCTCGTTTCAACCCCGAGCTACAAATAATTCTCCTTCATTGCAGCCTATCTTTTATCAGATTTCCTGGAGAGTCCAGGTGGGCTCAGATCTCCTGCAAAGGGAGGGAAGGGATTAGAGACACTTACGTTGTATGCTAAAGCAGAATTTCTTTTGCTGGTAGGAAATGTAGCTGCTGACGGCGCCGATCAAGGCCATGGCGAGGCCACTGACAATACCAGCAATTGTCCCCGTTTCCACCAGGGCACCTGTAGAAGTGGAGGAGAAGAGACCATTACTGATGATGATCAGCATCCTAGATGTTTATTGAAAGTCTCCGCCAATTTCTTTTCTCCGTTCCTGCCACACCTCGGTTCTACCATAACATTACTTTGGATTCTGAGGTGATCTGTTGCCGGTCACATCTACCTGACTCATCAGAGCGAGGAGGCAGGGAATGTTGTGGGTCTCATCCCCTAGGAAGGTACACCTGGTGGGACCCAGAAGGAGGACCTTCTCTGTGGTGACTCCCTCTCTCTGGAACATCATCCCCCTCCAGAGATTAGAATTGCCCCCCCACTCTAGCACTCTTCCGGAAGGAGCTGAAGACCTGATTCCACCAGCGGGCCTGGGGAACGCAGAGCGGGATGGAGGCCCATTAAATGGCTCGTGTGAGATGCTGTCGGGGGTGGGGGGCGGGGGTGATTTGATTATATTAATTTATTATATGACTCTTCTTTTATTACTTTTATTGTTTTTATACAAGGTTTTAGGTTGTGGGGACGCGGTGGCTCAGTGGTGAAGACGCTCAGTTTGTCAATCAAAAGGTCGGCAGTTCAGAGGTTCGAGTCCCTAGTGCCGCGTAACGGGGGTGAGCTCCCGTGACTTGTCTCAGCTTCTGCCAACCTAGCAGTTCAAAAGCATGTAAAAAAAATGCAAGTAGAAAAAATAGGGACCCCCTTTGCCCACACCCATAATTCTATGCACACCCCCCCCCCCGTACATGCACACATTCTTCCCCCACTTTTGGCATGCGATGGCACAGTTGGCCCATTTTTCGCCCTCCCCAGGCTCCAGACGCTTTCTAGGAGCCTGGGGAGAGCGAAAAACGGGACTATCCCCACCCACCCCCAAAGGCCCTCTGGAGGCTGGAAACAGCCTGTTTCCCGACTTCCGGTGGGTCCAGAAGGTCCGAATATCAGGAGCCGGAGTTGAGCTCATGTGTCCACCCATATGGCTCCGCATGCCATCGGTTCGCCATCTTGGGCCTATAGGCTAATCAATAAAGCTAACTGAACTGAACCAAGAAAGGGGTTTAAAAGGGACGTGTCAAAAGGCCAGGGTTTATGGGAAATCTCCCACCCACCCCCACCCACCCGTTTCAAACTTTGCTCCATCCATGGTTTGAAAAGAAGCTTGAGATTGTCGCAAGCACGCGCACTTACCGTTATTGTAATCGTTGTCGCTGTCTCCTATACGGAAGAACAAAGAAGAAGGGATCAGTCACCCATAACTCACAGAGAACGCACAACATTTATGAAGGGCCACCCTAAAAGTCTAAAAAAACGAGTTATGGATCTTCTCCAGTTTGTAATACAGGTACGGGGTAAGTCCTTGACTTACAACCGCAATAAGAACCAGAATTTACATCAGTAAGCAAGACGGTTGTTCCTATGAGTCAAGCATGATGGTTACAATCTCTTTTTTTGGCCACAATTCGTTAAGCGAAGAGTAAAATCGGGGGATCTTTGTTAACAAAACCCCTGCAGGGATGACCACACCTGCCCTACATTCCCCCATTCCCCCTCCGTCCAAATCATCCCCTTGACATACAACTGATTTACACCTTGGAGTTGAAAGCAAGAGGATGATTGGCAGGGAGAAGCCCCCCCCCCCCACCATTTCCTTCCCCTACCCCCCTTCCCCCCCCCCCGGTCCTCCTCCGTTCTCTCCAAAGCCAATTTCAAGCCGCCCAGGGGGTGCCGAGCTAAACAAATAGATAAATAATCAATTAATCAATCCCGGGGCCATTTTAATTATCTCCTAATATGTCGACGAAGGAAGTTGGAAGTGCCGAACGGAATGCGCTGCAAATCGCAGCCCCGCGCGCAGACACCCGGCTGGCCCTTCGTATTAATTAAGCCGCTGCTGCGTCAGGAGCAATAAATGAGATTGATTATAAATTTAGCCTCGTGCGCATTCGAGAAAGTGGGTGCGGTTTGCAGAGAAACGAACGCTTTGTCTGCACATTTCTGCCCGCTGCAGCATAAGCAGTAATTTCCTCCCCCCCACCCCCCCGCCCAACCCACTCCATTCTCTAATTGGAGAAGGAAAACACTCAAGTGGCTGAGAAGAACGAGCCCTTTGTGGTGTGCTCAGACACCAGCGAAGGAATGCCTACGATCTGGCGCATCTACAGAGAAACGCCAGTGCCTTGTTTACACCTGCCTGCCTTAAGTTTTGCTCCTTTCCCATCCCATCGGATCCCACGGTGTTCAATGGCAAATGAACACAGACCTTGGAGCAGTGGCGGGATTCAGCCGGTTCGCACCACTTGGGGAGAACCGGTTGTTAACTTTCTGAGCAGTTTGGTGAACTGGTTGTTGGAAGAAATCATTATGGCAGAGAACCGGTTGTTAAATTACTTGAATCCCACCACTGCCTTGGAGGTCTTCTAGTCAATCAACCCCCTGCTCAATCAGGAGACTCTATATGACATTTCTTCTTAAAAGTCTAGATAGATAGATAGATAGATAGATAGATAGATAGATAGATAGATAGATAGATAGATAGATAGATAGATAGATAGATAGATAGATAGATAGATAATGGATGGATATATGATGGATGGATAGATAGATAGAGGATGGATAGATAGATAGAGAGATAGAGGATGGATAGATGGATGGATGGATGGATGGATGGATGGATGGATGGATGGATGGATGGATAGATAGATAGATAGATAGATAATGGATGGATGGATATTTGATGGTTGGATAGATAGATAGAGGATGGATAGATAGAGAGATAGAGGATGGATAGATGGATGGATGGATGGATAGATAGATAGATAGATAGATAGATAGATAGATAATGGATGGATGGATAGATATATGATGGATAGATAGATAGATAGAGGATGGATAGATAGATAGAGAGATAGATAGAGAGATAGAGGATGGATAGATAGATGGATGGATGGATAGATAGATAGATAGATAGGCAGGCAGGCAGGCAGGCAGGCAGGCAGACATCTCTTCTTTAAAACCTCCAGTGATTGAGCACCCACAATTTCTGGAGGCATGCCATTCCACTGGTTAATTGTTCTCACTATCAGGAATTTTCTCCCGAGTTCTAATCTCCTGGATTAGTTTCCATCCATTGTTTCTTGTCCCGCCTGCAGGTGCTTTGGAGAATTACGTTGACCCACCCCCTCTTCTTTGTGGCAGCCCCTCAAATATTCGAACCCTGCTATCATGTCACCCCTAGTCCTTTGTTTCTCTAGACTAGCCATACCCAATTCCTGCAACCCTTCTTAGTATGTTTCAGCCTTCCAGCCTCCTAATCATCTCTGTTTCTCTTTTTTGCACTCTGAATCCTCACTGTCCTGTCCGAGCTGAAGAAGGTTCTTGGATGAGAAGGAGGGATGGGCTCTGGGGGTTCGGGAGAACCTCTAGCTAAGATTCTGTGCAGTTTGGAGAATCCCCAAATCCCACTCCTGGCTGGCCCCGCCCCGCCCACCCCATCCCTCCCAGGAGTCCCTGGATACAGGTAAGTGCAAGATGTGCACGGAGGGCAAAAAATGGGCCTACCGGAAGTTCGGGAAGGTCGGAAACGGGCCTGTTTCTGGCCTCCAGAGGGCCTCCGGAACCTGGGGAGGCAGTTTTTGCCCTCCCGGTGGCTCAAGAAATGCCTCTGGAGCCCAGGGAGGGCAAAAACACCTCTCCCCCCCCCCCGCCATGGTACAGGAGGCTGACTAGGCCACGCCCACCATGGCCACGCCCACCCAGCAACCGGGCAGAGAACCCTTTGCTAACATTTTTGAAGCCCACCCCGATGAGAAGCGAAACGTCTTCAAAGAACAACCAGAAAGTCCAGTTGCCTCCTGAAAAAAAACATCTTTGGGACAACCATCACCTGGGTAACAGAATCTCTACAGACTTTTAGCTATACAATTTGGGATGAAGACCCTTGGAATGGTGGGGGATAGAAATGGATTTCCAGAGGAAAAAGAATCACTACAGGAACCATTTGCACCACTCAGGTGACCCTGAGGACACAGATCAACCTACAAGGGCTTCAAAGACCTTCCAAAAGGATGCAAAGGACCAGCTGCCTGCAAGGAATATAAATCCTTCCATCCCCCACCATCCTGTCAGAGCTGAAGAAGCTTCTTGGATGAGAAGCAAAACATCTTCAAAAGAAAAAAACAAAAAAGTTCAGTTTCCTCCTGAAAAAGCATCTACCTAGCTAAAGTTACCGCTTTCAACATGTTGCCAACAGCAACTCCACAATAATCCTGATGTTTCACTACAACCAGCCAAAGCAGCGAGAAACTTACCTTTCTTCTTATCAGGCTGATAACCTCCTTCGTCCACGATTCCAATCAGGTCATCATCCGAAATTCCTGAGGAGTCCAAGTAAAATCTACTTACTTAAAATCCTGCATTTCTCTCTCTCCCTCTTTTTTTTTTAACCATTCTTTCACCAAATTTACCCTTCCCCTAAATTTATCCTTTTTTGGCCACAAGTAGAAGGACTGCATTCAAGAAGAAAAAAATAATAATTCTTAGATATTGATATGTAGCGGGTTAGTAAAGGAGTTATTGGCTGGAACAAAAGTTATAAAGGTTGATTGACGCGATGTTAGTTTGTTGTCTAATCTAAATCCAGAAGTGCCAAAGAATAGATTTGTTTAAAAAGTGAAATGTTTTAACCCTCAGAATGTTTACTGTTTTATTTTCACTCTTTGTAGGATCTGGCTCAATGCCTCTCATATAATTGAAGAATAGAATAGAATAGAATAGAATAGAATAGAATAGAATAGAATAGAATAGAATAGAATAGAATAGAATAGAATAGAATAGAATAGAATATAGAATATAGAATATAGAATATAGAATATAGAATATAGAATATAGAATATAGAATATAGAATATAGAATATAGAATATAGAATAGACTAGACTAGTTGGAAGGGACCTTGGAGGTCTTCTAGTCTAACCCCCTGCTTAGGCAGGAAACCCTGCACCACTTCAGACAATGGTTATCCAACATCTTCTTAAAAACTTCCAATGTTGGAGCATTCACAACTTCTGAAAGTTGTTTCACTGATTAATTGTTCTGTCAGGAAATTTCTCCTTAGTTCTAAGTTGCTTCTCTCCTTGATTAGATTCCACCCATTGCTTCTTGTCCTACCCATCGTCCTTGACCACCAGTCCTAGCAGGAACTGGTCGCCTATACGAGGATTTTTAGCAGGTTAGAGTAGACAGAGAATTCACCTCATGCACTGGTAACAGCCAGTTGGAAAAAAAGCAACGGCTTGAAAAAATCTCATGCAAGAAATTAACAGTCCAGTTCATTGTATGTCTTTATTTTTAGGGATGGAGAGTAGGGGTGGGCTGCTGGGGGTTCACAGGGGTTCGGGAGAACCTCTAGCTAAGATTCTTTGCAGTTCAGGGAACCCCCAAATTCCACTCCTGGCTGGCCCCGCTCACCCCACCCCTCTCAGGAGTCCCCACGGGGCCTGTTTTGGATGCAGGTAAGCGCAGGATGCTCGGAGGGGCAAAACATGGGCCTACCAGAAGTTCACCCATTTCCGGACTCCAGAAAGCTTCTGGAGCCCGGGGAGGGCAAATAACTCCGCCCCCCTGCCATGGTGCAGGAGATCGACTAGGCCACACCCACCGTGGGACATTGATCTCCTACGGAACCTGCAGTTCTACTTTTCTGGAAGCAGGTCACAACAATTGAGGGGAGGAGGAGTCAAAGGAAGGAAAGGAGGAGAAAGGATGATTCTCACGGCCAAATTAAGCACAGGTGTCCACGATCCCTTCTTTCTCGTTGGGTTAGGCAGGAGATCAGTCAGGGGGTGATTTAAAAAACAAAAAAAACGACTGGACTTAGGAGAGAAAGGCGAGCAAAGGCAGTCTGGTGGGACAGAGGAGAGAGAGCAGCTCGGGAGCCAAGGAGAGACCCCTTACCAGGATTTCCACCTCTTCTACCTCCACCTTTGGAGCCTGGAACGGGATTCTTTATTCATTAACTGATCATGGAAAATAGCAGGGGTTGGTTTAGCACACGACAAACGAAAACGAGAATTCAACCTGGAGCAATAAAACAACCTGCTCCATCTATCTATCTATCTATCGATCGATCGATCGATCTACCTACCTACCTACCTACCCACCCTGTTTCCCCAAAAATAAGACATCCCCTGATAATAAACCCAATTAGGCATTTGAGTGCATGCACTAAAATAAGCCCTCCCCGAAAATATTTAAATGCATGCGCAGCCAGTCCTAGCCATTTCCTCTGGTTTCCTCCACGGGCCCCAAAATAATAACCTCCCCAAAAATAAAGTCAAGCAATTATTTCAAGATGCAAAAAAGAAATATAAGACAGGATCTAATTTTTGGGAAAACACGTTATCCCTCTCTCTCTTTCTCTCTCTCCCTACCAGCCGCCCTGAGTCCTTGGGGAGAATGGTGGCATATAAATCACATAAATAAATAAATAAATAAATAAATAAATAAATAAATAAATAAATAAATAAATAAATAAATAAATAAATAAATAAATAAATAAATAAATAAATAAATAAATAAATAAATAAATAAATAAAATACCATCTATCTATCTATCTATCTATCTATCTATCTATATCTATCTATCTATCTATCTATCTATCTCTATTTGCATCTACCTACCTATCTACCTACCTATCATCTTCTATTTATCTGCATCTAGCTGTCTGTCTGTCTGTCTTTCTATCTGCATCTATCTATCTATCTATCTATCTATCTATCTATCTATCTATCTCTATTTGCATCTATCTACCTACCTATCTACCTACCTATCATCTATTTATCTGCGTCTGTCTGTCTGTCTGTCTGTCTGTCTGTCTGTCTGTCTGTCTATCTATCTATCTGCATCTATCTCTATCTGCATCTCTATCTACAGTATCCATCCTAACATTCCAGGGGGCAGAAACTGTTCTCTTTTCAAGCATTCCTCCAAAGATCACAGATGGTCCTCGGATTTATGACCGGTTGCTAAATTATGACAGACCTCCCAGGGGTAGCTACAACCAGGTGCCGAAGTTTCGATGGCCATCCGCCTCCCCGCCCTCCCTACAGTCACAAGACCATATTTTAGGCATCCAGCAACTGACTCATACTTACGGCCATCTGCAATATCCCATAGTCACACGACTTCATTTTACGGCATTTTTACCCAGAACTGGCCTTTAAACCTCTAGTTTTCGACAAAACCGGCCCACAGCGAACAATTGCTTCACTTAACAACCGTTGCAGTTGCTTAATGAGCACCGCAAAAGATTGGCAAGTTGGATCGATCCCGTGGGGGAAGCTGTTTTATGACCATCATGGCTTAACCCAGGGGTTAAGCCAGCATAGCTGGCTGGAGAATTCTGGGAGTTAAAGTCCACAAGTCTTAAAGCTGCCAAGTTTGGGGACCCCTGGGTTAACCCTTGTAATGGGCAGGATCCATTACGTTCTTAAGATGAGAACTGGCTATATCTAATTAGGAAAAATGAAGCACAAAAGGAGGAGGGCAGATGGATGAATACTACAAATTCCTTCGGCTTCCAATGTTTGGGCAGAGTGTGCTTTCGTTCTACCGCAAAATCAACACCCCTCCAGAGCTCTGTTTCCCAACGTCGGCCCCTTTAAGACATGTGGACTTCAACTCCCAGAATTCCATGCTGGCTGGGGAATTCTGGGAGTTGAAGTCTATATGTCTTAAAGTGACCAAGGTTGAGAAATACAGCTTCAGAGCCATTGTGTCCATCCTCAGTCGGATTCCATCAACAGCCTCCTATCACATCCACCATCTCTGGGACATCCAACCATCTCCTCCATTAGCTTGATGGGAACCAACTTTCCCCAGAGTGTCCACAGGGAGGTTGGTGCAGATGAGAGCCATCATGATGTAACTGAAGCTCTGTATATATAACAGAGATAGCGGCCATCACATCTTGACTACTCTGACTCTCTTGTCTTCTCTGTAGACATTCCCACCATTGTCCTCGGTTTCTTCTGAGTTTCTTCACCTACAAGAGCTGCTACCATCCTACTTGATCAAAAATGCACAGTCTCAGCCTATCAGCAGTGATGGGATTCAGCCAGGTCACATCTATTCGGGAGAACCGGTTGTTAACTTTCTAAGCAGTTTGAAGAACCGGTTGTTAGAAGTTTCACTTTACAGGGCTAATCCTGTAAGGAAGGCAGGAAGGAAACATTCTGGCGGTGTTTCTAGCCTGATCTTTATTGCTCTGCTTACAGAAACTGCCTCTCTGGTTAACTCTTATTCCATTGTAACAGCTAAGGTAAAGCACTCATTGACCTGAATGACTTTGAGTTGGCCACGCCCACACGGTCACATGACCACCGAGCCACGCCTACCCAGCTGGTCATTAGGGCAGAGAACCAGTTGTTAAATTATTTGAATCCCATCACTGTCTACCAGGTAAGCAGATCTTCAAGGCTTTGGGTTCCCATTGGCAACTGTTCTTCCCCCAACGGCAGCAGTCGTGGTGAGAGGGAAGGTAGGGTGCAGAAGTCTATCTCAACCAACCAAAGAAGAATGATCAACGTACCTCCACCAGGATTTCCTTTAGGTGGTCCACCTCCAGGGTATCTGTCATTTTGGTCATCAAAAGCATCGGCTAAGTCGAAATCCATGGGATCTTTCCCTATAAAATTAGCAGATCAGCTACTGAGGGCGTTATGGTTTCTAGCATCGCACTCTTTTCTACCTAGAAAGACTTAACCTCTTAGGAGAAGTAAGAAAAAGGCTTGAAGAAATCTACCCAGGCTTCCCATAATTCCTATAATATTTCCTAGGCATAGGTTCATCTTGAGTTGACTTTGATGCATGTAATGGTCACCACCTCAGCACAAGACCAGCCATTCCCAACCTGCTAGTCTCCAGATGTCTTGAATTCCCAGCCACCACCAGGATCTCAGCCATGGGAGAACACCAAGCCTTGCAGCCAACACCTCCTCATGTTGAGGGTCAAAGTTGGTGAAGGCTTTTATAGAAACCAGACTGAATGTCAGGAAAACACATATATCAAGGAAGGAAGTTTGAATCCCCAAATTCAGCCAAGGAACTCCAAATCCTCTAGTTATCTAATACACTGTCTTCTATCTATCTATCTATCTCTCTATCCATCCATCCATCATCTATCTATCCAACCATCATCTATCTATCCATCCAACTATCATCCATCCATCCATTATCCATCCATCTAACCATCATCCATCCAACCATCATCTATCCAATCATCATCTATCCATCCAACTGTCATCCATCCATCCATCCAACTATCATCCAACCATCATCCATCCATCCGTCATCCAACCATCATCCATCCAATCATCATCCATCCATCCATTCATCCAACAATAATCCATCCATCCATCATCTATCTATCCAATCTATCCAATCATCATCTATCCATCTAACTATCATCCATCCAACCATCATCCATCCATCCATCTATCCAATCATCATCCATCCATCCATCATCTATCCAAGCAACCAACCATCCATCCAACCTAATGTTCATCTGTCTGTCCGTCCATCTATCCATCCACTCACCCATCCCCAGACCCCCAAATTTTCTTCAGAGATCTACATTGTCCTGCCAAAAAGGAGAATGAAGAGAGAATAGCTTTAGTAAAGGAGGAAAACCTTTTGAAGTTAGGACACCCCTGGGAAAACCCACCCAGGCCCTGCTCTGTTCTGTTCTCTTTCAATACCAGATCGAGCCCCATGTCTTCATCCCCACCTTCACCTCTCTGGATTTCCAAGGTAGCAGGCAGATTGTTTTCCAGATTTCTAATGGCGCCTTTGAGGTTTCATAGTGGTTAACAATTACCTGCAGTCTTTTTCGGGGGTGGCTTGGTAGTTTTGGGCTGTTTGGTGGTGGTGGTGTGAGGGAAGTTCCAGCGGCCATCATCTGCAGATCGGAGAACACAAATCCTTCAGCCCAGGGTGCCCAGCGATCAACTTAGACCAGCCCACCCCACCCCACTCAGTTGCCTTTCCAAAGTTTTGGAAAATTGCCCCCCAACCCCGGGCAGGATGTTGTTTAATTTCCCTTTCTGACATCCTGGCTATCACCTAGTGGTATCCCAGCCAAATTCCAACCAGATCCAATCCTCCTTGGGGGTAAAGGGATTCTGGCTTTATTGGGCTTGTTTGGAAGCTGGCTTGTGGACTGTGGTCATCGTTGTTTTGTAAATGTATAGCAGTAGTGACAAATAAATAGCCTAGTTGCATTCAGGGAGGGAGGGAGGGAGGGAGGGAGGGAGGAAGGAAGGAAGGAAGGAAGGAAGGGGCAAGAAGGAGGGAGGGAGGAAGGAAGGGGCAAGACAGGAAGGAGGGAAGAGAGGGAGGGAGGAAAGAAAAGTAAGAGGAAGGACAGAAGGAAGGAAAGGAGAGAGGGAGGAGGAAGGAAAGAAAGAGGAAGGAAGGAAGGAAGGGGCAAGACAGGAAGGAAGGAAGGAGCAAGAAGGAGGGAGAGAGGAAGGAAGGAAGGGGCAAGACAGGAAGGAGGGAAGAGAGGGAGAAAAGAAAAAAGTGAGGAAGGACAGAAGGAAGGAAAGAAAAGGAGGGAGGGAGGGAGAAGGAAAGAAAAAGAAATGAAGGAAGGTAGGTAGGTAAATAGGTAGGTAGAAAGAAAGGGGTGAAGGAGGGAGGGAGGGAGGAAGAAAGAGGGAGGGAGGAAGGAAGGAAGGGGAAAGACAGGGAGGGAGGGAGGGAGGAAAGAAAGAAAAAGGGAAAGGAGAAAGGAGAGAAGGAAGGAAAGTAAATGCGGGAGGGAGGAGGAAAGGGAAGAAGGAAGGAAGGAAGAAAAGGGTGAGGAAGGGAGAGAGGGGGAGAAGAGGAAGGAAGGAAGGAATTTTTTGCCACCCAAAGTCGTACTTCCACCCCAGTAAGTAGGCTTGGGGTTCCCAACCCCGCCCCCCAGGGCTTGAGGAGAGGGCAGCCTAGTGTCCAAGCTTGCCAAAACCAGGGGCCAGGGGATATCCTTACCTGGTTTTCTTGGATAAGGGGCAGTGGTGGCCTTGGCAGGCCTGGTGGTTCTCTCCGGTGGCGAATCAAAGAAATCCAACTGATCGAGTTCGCCTGCTCAAGAAATCAAGGAGACCGAAAAAAAGGGCTACTTACTGCAAGGAACACCGATTTCCTTCCTGCAACATAACCCCCTCATCCTTTTATTTCTGTGGGCATCACAACACCATTCGCATACACCCAAAAGATGATGCCACAACGCTCTTATCTGCTGCTATAGGTTTGTGTCCTTATATCCTCCCAACAGCCCTCCCGGGTAGGCCACTGTCATCTTCTTTTAATGATCCCATAATCCCTTGCAGAGCCGTGTCTGGGCAACTGAACGGAGCTGAATGTTTACTGGCCGGATGCCTTTCCTGTTGCCAATGCGGAGTTCTCTTCTGCAGATATATTCTCATCGTGCCCAGAGAGAGAAATATCCACCTCTACCTAGGATCGAACTCACAGCCTCCTGATTGTGAGGCGAGAGCTCCACCTCTAGGCCACCGCACCACTCCCAGGGAGGTCACCGTCAAGGTTACAAGGCCAAGGTCCCATTAAAAGGCAAGGACTGAGGATACCGCCAAATGAAATGCGTCGGCTTGTACTTGCAACTTCCTGGATTGCTGTTTGACAAGAAAAGACGGGGAGGGGAACCCCAGCAAATTACCCTACCTTACCATAACAGCCAAGGGTCACAATGGCTGGGGGGGATGGGATTTGTAGTGGGAGAGCACCCTCTGCTGATTTAAAGGCTTAACAGAGCTAACATCTCACCTGTGCCACCTGAAGTCTTCTTGGGCGGCTTGTGAGTAGCTGGGAAAGATAAAAAGACAGAATAAATGGCATTTTTGATCCGCAGCGATGCCAAACCAGCCTGAGCTGACCCACCACTCTGTGCTGGATTTACTCCTACGTAAGACATACACATCCTCAGAGTTCAGTCAGACTACATCTAAAGAGCAGGGCCACTTTGAATTGATGTTCAAAGTTCAAGGAAACGAAGTTGAAGCTGTTAAAAAGTTTAAAGTTTACATTCAATTAAATTTGACATTTGACCATTTTTAACATTGGATGTTTGTGGAAGGGGAATGCTGAATTTCCATGCCCAGCTCTAACTTAGTTTTCATCAGTTTTTAGTAAAAGGATTTAAACCACAGTGAGTTCTAAACCTTGGTTTATGCTTCGGTGCAAATGAGTTGAATTTCGAGGATTAAATGTGCCCCAAACTCATTGTCTGAAGCCACTCCAGGCACAGTTACAGGCTATCTGATTTCAGAAATGAAAAGTACAGAACATAATCTCAGTTGAATTCATATCAGTAATTGGAAACCGTTTATGGGCTTTTTGCTCAAAATGGGGGGGGGAGGGAAATGAACGCATGATTTATGAGCTTGGCAATTAGGAAGGGTAGAATGTGGAAAGCAAACGAGAGAGAGGATAAAATATACATGCATTTATAACCAATTTATACATCGACAGCTGCTTCTTTATATCTGTTCTTTCTTTTTCTTTTCTTTCTTTACTTATTTACTTCTCACTTTTCTTCATTTTTCTTTTTATTTCAATTTTTAACTCTAAAAATACATTTATTTTTTTTAAATGTTTTTAGTTGCATCCTTACGAAAGGATCCAAACATTATCCTTCCCCTCCTCAACTTGGCATATTCAGGCCCTGCCCAGATATGAAATAGCCCTGCCCACTTTGCATTGTGGCCCCACCCACTCTGTCTCCTGTCTTATCAAAGGACAGGAGTTCCAGCCATTGGTTTATCCCACGCGTCATGGTTTTAAAAAGAGCGTAATCTTTTTAATCCCAATGGACAAATCCCAAGGACGGAGCAAATCTCTATTTCTGTGCCTCCCAGTAGAAATTCCAGAATAGGCTTTAAGACATAGGATCTGTATATATGTATGTATGTATATGTGGAAAGAGAGAGAGAAGAGATGATAGATGATAGATAGATAGATAGATAGATAGATAGATAGATAGATAGATAGATGATAGATAGATAGATAGATAGATAGATAGATAGATAGATAGATAGATAGATAGATAGATAGATAGATGATAGATAGATAGATAGATATTATATATATATATGTCAGTGGTGGGTTTCAATTTTTTTTACTACTGGTTCTGTGGGTGTGGCTTGGTGGGCATGGCAGGGGAAGGATACTGTAAAATCGCCATTCCCTCCCCAATCCAGGGGAAGGTTATTGCAAAATCCCCATTTCCTCCCGATCAGCTGGGACTTGGGAAGCAGAGAATAGATGGGGGCAGGGCCAGATAGAATTTCTGCTATCGGTTCTCCAGAACTGGTCAGAACCTCCTGAAATATGTTTATATACATACATACATACATACATACATACATACATACACATATATATATACAGATACAGATACATATATATACACATACATACATACACACACACACACACACACACACACATATATTTTATATATATATACACACACATATATATATATAGAGAGAGAGAGAGAGAGAGAGGGAGGGAGGGAGGGAGGGAGGGAGGGAGTGGGAGGGAGGGAATAAGTTAATAAGGATCTTGGAAACAGCAAGTCTGGGGCATATCCAATCTGATAATATATTTTCAAGCTGCCCAGTTAGGTCATATGATTCCATGCATTATGGAAAACTCGCTGCTTTAGAGTTTGCCTTTATGATTGTTTTTTTTAATCTAAATACTTCTTTTTCAGCTTGACTTTTGCCTTTTGTTTTTGTTTTTTTAAACTATCATTGCAGGAAGCATGCGTACCAACAAACCTATAAAAAAAGTTAAAGGAGTGCTTGCAGATTTTATTCCACTAGTCGTAGCCGATTTTCGGGGTTGGTGCTCATCTCTGTTTCAAGGCCATTGAACCAGTGCTCTCTCAAGACATTTCCATCATGTGACCGGGCATGATGTCACTGAGTGCTGTGACCTTCTCACCGAAGTGGTACCTATTTATCTACTTGCATTTGCGTGCTTTCGAACGGCTAGGATGGCAGGAGCTGGAGCAAGGAACGGGAGCTCACTCCTGTGGCACGGCGGTGGGGTCTTGAACCTGGGCGGTCAGCTTTCCATCGAAAAGCTCATTTCATCCCTGCTGAACATCGCCCCAACCCCTCCGATTCCTAATCCACAGCCAATATTCACTCTACCCACAACATCCACCCGTGGAACTACAGGCCTCATACTTACGTCTCTTTGTCGGGACAAAGTCATCCAGTGCATCTGCTAAATCAAAGCCCGAGTCGTCGGCGTATCCTGAGGACCAAAACAGACAAGCCAACATATTAGTCAAGTTCTCCTAAACAGCTGTTCAAAACCCAATGGGGCATTTTCCAAAACATTATCATTTGATGCCGGATGAGATTGCAAACAGAAGCTGTCTCGACTTACGACCACAGTTGAGCGCAAAACATCTGCTGTTAAGCGAGACAGTTGTAAAGTGCGTTTTGCCTCTTTCTACCACCTTTCTGGCCTCCGTTGCTAAGTGAGTCACTGCAGCTGTTAAGTTAGGAACACAGGTTCCCCATTGACTTTGCTGGTCCGAAACCCGCAAAAGGGGATCACATGACCGCAGGATACTGTGACCGTCATAAGTGTGAGTCCATTGCCAAGTATCCAGATTTTGTGGAGATGCCACAACGCTTGTAAGTCCAGTTGCCTCTTTTTAAAAAAGTTCCTTTGCGACAACCCTGATCTGGATGACTGAGAATCTCCACAGACATCAAATCTAATGTAGCTCAAATGACCTGACCAGGTGGCTCAGCGGCTAAGACACAGCTTGTCGATTGGAAAGGTCGGCAGTTCGAATCCCCAGTATAGGTCTCCTGCGAGAGTAGGGGGTTGGACTAGATAACCTCCAAGGCCCCTTCCAACACTGTCACCGACCTATTTTCAAATTAAACCCACCAGACCTGTCCGTATTCACAGGCAACTTTCCATACAGGTTGCTCTTCAAAATGCCTGCAATTTTTGTTTTCAAGATGACAAAGATCAATTGTAATTCCTTCTCCGTGCTACTGTTACTCAACTTCCTTATTCTTAATTTTCTTTCAAAAAAATCTCAGGTCTATAATCACCCTGCAATAATCACCCAGTTATTGGCTTCACGTTCTTTTAATGGCAGATAATACCATGACACTATTGATTTTGTATTTACGCGTTTAAATCCATGCGACGGAGACAGCCTAAAAACAGTAAATAAACCCAGCAACTTCTTGAGATAGGGGTATGATTAAAACATGTTTTTTAAAAAAATGTAACTATGGAAATTCTCAGTCATCTAGGTCACGGTGCTTTTTTTTTTTCAAGAGGCAACTGGACCTTCTTGTTTTTCTCTGAAGACATTTCGCTTCTCATCCAAAGAAGCTTCTTCACCTCTGACTGGATGGTGGGAAAATCCTCTTGGGGTGGGGGAAGGACCTTTGGGCTACTCTGGAGAACATCCAGCCTGGTTATTCTACATCACCCTCCTTGGACTTAGTTTAGCAGTCCTGAAATTGTGCATGTGAAGGAGGAAGATGCTAAGAAGATCCCAAGGTGTCTATAAGACCTATCTAGCACCTCTTGGTGGTCAACTCTATCATCCAGCATTTCCCAACCTCAACCTCAGCAACTTTAGGATATTTGGACTTCAACTCCCTGAATTCCCCAGACAAAATATTGCTATGACCTCATTAAAGCACTCCATGGCTTAGGACCTGGGTACCTAGGAGACCGACTTCTGCCACCAGTAGCCTCCCACCGGCCAGTTTGCTCCCACAGAGAGGGACTTCTCAGGGTGCCATTGGCCAAGTTATGTCGGCTGGCGACACCCAGTGGGAGGGCCTTCTCTTTGGGAGCTCCTGCCCTGTGGAATGAACTGCCCCCGGAAATGCGCAAGATCTCCGACCTCCGTGTGTTTTGCTGTGCCCTCAAGACCCTACTGTTCCACCAGGCAGGGCTATCTGTGTAAACTATGTTAAATCGGGTGTTTTAAATTTTTTGGGTTTTAATTCGGGCCGAAAGTGTTTAATAATTTTAATTATTTTTAAATTGATGTTTGTATACTTTGTGTATTTAACTGGCTGTACACCGCCCCGAGTCCTTCGGGAGAAGGGTGGTATAGAAATAAAATTACAATGACAATTACATCTGGAAGGAATCAAGCTGAGTTTGCTCTAACTGTAGTTGGTTGAATAAAGAACACATACAAAGCAAAACACAGCAAATTATAATTATAATCATAATTGTTTGGGATGGTGCAACATATCCATCAAAGTCAGGCAAGATAAAATGATGACTTAGCACAGGTGGGCATCCAAGCATCTTGTCTTAAGAGGTCCTTGGATACCTAATACAGTGGTTCTTAATACCATTTGCTGGCTAACAGAAGTTGGAGGAAGATATGCATCCTTGGGTCCTGCTTATAAGCTTCTCTTGATGCCTGTTTGGTTGTGTCCAACCAGATTCCATCTCTCACTACAGCTGCAGGACCTGATCAGGATTCCATATCCTCGTTTTGATACCAGCAAGAGAGCAAGAAAAACAAGAGGATCCCTGGATCTTCTATCCTAGATGCCCTGGAGAAGCTATGGTGTCATCCCTAATGTCATGAAGTTATCACAGCAACAATGAAGTGATGGAATTTGCAAGGAGGAGGAGGAGAAAAGAAGAAGAAAAAGTGGAGGAGGAAGAGAAAAGGAGAAGGAGAAAAGGAGGAAGAGGAGGAGGAAGAAGAGGGAGGACAAGAAGAAAAGGAGAAGAAGAAAAGGAGGAGGAAGACAAGAAGAAAGGGAGGAGGAGGAGGGAAAAAGGAGGAGAAAAGGAGGAGGAGAAAAGAAGGAAAGAAGGAGGAGGAGAAAAGGAGAAAGACAAGAAGAAAAGAAGGAGGAGAAAAGGAGGAAGAAGAGGAGGAAGGGGGAGGACAAGGAGAAGAGGAGGAGGACAAGAAGAAGAAGAAAAGGAGGACAAGAAGGAGGAGAAAAGGAGGACAAGAAGGAGAAGAAAAGGAAGAGGAGGAGGGAAAAAAGGAGGAGAAAAGAAGGAAAGAAAAGGAGGAGGAGAAAAGGAGAAAGACGAGAAGAAAAGGAGAAGAGGAGGAGGAAGGGGAAGGACAAGAAGAAAAGGAGAAGAGGAAGAGGACAAGAAGAAGGAGAAGAAGAGGAGGAAGAGGAGGAGAAGAAGAAGAAAAGGAGGAGGAAGAGGACAAGAAGAAAAGGAGGAGAAAAGGAGGACAAGGAGGACAAGAAAAGAAGGGGGGAAAGGAAGAAGAGGGCAAGAAGAAAAGGAGGAGGAGAAAAGGAGGAAGTCTTTCAACTCAGCTTCTAAAGGATGCTTATGACCAAGCACAAGCTTATCAAAAATATTTCTGATAAGTTTAATTAAGTTTAAAGGCACTCAAAAGGGACAGAGTCTAAATGGCACAAAGTCACTGTTTATTTTGAAGTTTACGACCTACACCCATTGTCAATTATCAATGCTTTCTATGTTTTTCTCAATCAGTTCTCCAGCCAACCCAGTGACTCACAAACCTTGGATAAAAAGGTTACCTTCACATGCCAATTTAAAAACCCTCCCCCAGTAGAATGCAACTGTTCCACAGCTACACACCCCTTCCTTAAGGCAACCCAGTACTGCAGGGAGGGAGGCTACAAAACCATCTGCCTGAGCCCCCAAACCTACCCCAATTCCCCTCAATGTTCAATCCACGAGTTTTCCTTGCAAGATCAAAAGCAGCTCGGGCAAATTACTCCCAAAATGCTACGCAGCCTTACCCAAATGCACTCAAGTTTTAATTAAATGTAAATTGGGAGTCTAATTTAAGTTTTTGTCCTACTTTCCTTCGTTCCTTTTGTAGCGTCCGGCCCCAAGTCATGCCGTCAAAAGCGTGAATGTGACCTCCACTGCAAAAAACAACACAACACCCCTAACTTTATTTTAACACTGTAACGAGAGAGAGAGAGAGAGAGAGAGAGAGAGAGGCAGAGTTTTTTCCCATATAATGGGAAATTTGGAAGGAATTTACTTACAAATTACTTGCTTACAACGCATCTTGGGAAGAAACAAAGGAAGACTTCAAAACAACCCACAAATGGCTTTCATCCACAGCCATTTTCATCTGAATAGTTGCCTTGTTTGATGGATCCCTCAACACAGCACCAAGAGGCCCACTGAAGACTGACTACCTGTAGCAAGTTGAGGGATGTTGGACCAGAGGTGGCCAGCATCAGGTATGTTCTCATCGATCATTTTATAATTTCTATGTAGTTTTCTTGGTTTAAATAAAGGTTCATCATTCTCTTCTCCCACGCAGTATGACTTGATGCCATAGGAGAAAAGCAGCCAGAGTTGGGAGGCGGAGTTAAACAAGTCATCAGCTTAAGAGTTGTTAAGTTGCCACAAACGGTCCAAGTCCCCTTGAATTATTATTATTTCTTCTTCTTCTTCTTCTTCTTCTTCTTCTTCTTCTTCTTCTTCTTCTTCTTCTCCTCCTCCTCCTCCTCCTCCTCCTCCTTCTCCTCCTCCTCCTCTTTTCCTATCTGTCATCGGACATCAACGATCATGTTGGTGATCCTATTTTTATCAACAGCCACACAAAAAAGTGCTGTTGAGTTTTGTCCACACCATTCCCTTAAATTTTGAAGCCATGATGGTCTTCTTCTGCCTGGACCTCGTTTGCCTTCTATCTTTCCTTGAAGGATTAAGTAGGATTAAGTGAAGGATGCCATATTTTTCCAGGTGTTGCATCACAGGTCCGAAATATTATAACTTTCACTTTTTTATGGTTTGGATGATTTCCCTCAGCTTTCCCAGGCGGCTTATCCCCTCCTCCTTTCTGATTTTGTCAACCCAATTTATACGTAACAGCCACCTGTACATCCACATTTCAAAAGCTTCTGATCTCTTCAAGTGGCTTTCTGTCAGAGACCCAACTCTCCACTCCGTAGAGCAGGATAGAAAAGACGTAAAATCTGACAAGCATCTGATTTTCAATTTTAGACTTATGTCGTGACTGCAGAGGACCTTTTTCGTTTTGAAGAATGCTGTTCGAGCTTTCTCTATCCTTGTCTTTACTTCAGTGGTCATGTCCCAGCTTTCATGGAAATTAGAACCATGGGGCCTGATCCTTTCAACGTTTTCTAGTGGTATTCCTTCCGAAGTGACTGACTCTTAGCTGGGGCCAATTAAGTGCTGAACTTTAGTTGAGTAGACTCTTGTGCTTAAGCCTGAACAGGGTGGATAAAAATCGATGATTTTTTTTAAAAAATCAGATTTTAAAAATTTAAATCGGATTTTTATAAATTTAAATTGAATTTTTTTGATTGTTATCAAATTTATTTTAATAAAATGCTTTTGGAGTAAACATCTATCTAAAGATGGTTTTCTATTTAAGATAACATTACTAATTTAGTTTATTCAGCATGAAATGGAGCTTCGTTATGTAGCCTGAGGCTGTCTATTCTGCAATATTTACATTTTTGGTAAACTCGTCCCGTGAATCCAAGCTCTGCAAGCTAAATGGGAAACCTTCATTTTGCTTGCAAATAATCATATTAAAGATTCTAACTACCGGTCCTTATGTTGAAAGAGCACCTGTCATTTCAGATCCATCATGGCAGCGCCTCTTAGCGGGCATCCACTCACCTGCTGCATACGGTCCTGATCTTTTGCGCCCGCTTTAAGTCGTGATTTAAATCAACTTGATTTAAATCGACTTGATTTAAATCAAATCCATCCCGCCAAACAACCTATCTTCCGAATTGCAACTTAGCATACGGTCCTGATCTTTTCCACCCCACGATGCCTTCACCACGAGAATGATCTTCTGCCTGCAGCACCCCTCTAGATCTCTGCTGTCCAATACAGAGCAGGGGTGAAATGCTACCGGTTCGCACCGGTTCGGGCAAAGGCTCTGCATGCCCACCTACCTGGACATCGTTACTTCCTGGTTTTAACCAGGGAGTAACCTGTTTTTACCCTCTGTGCATGCACAGAGGGCCCAAAATCACATGTGACACGCGTTTGCACACACACTTCTGAACCGGTAGGGAAGGTAAGTAGATTTCACCCCTGATACAGAGGCCTGTTTAGTTGACCTGGGCAGCTGGGATGACCTTACACCTCGGGTGACCCTACCGAGAACATCTTCTCTTGGCCCACAATCCCCATAATTTTCGCTCATCCTTCTTAGGAACCATGGTTGAGACAGGACTTGGAGCGGGGTGGAAAAATAACCTCCGATATGGCTATAAATACAAATTTAGATTGGAGTCAATTCGGCTTCCTGGCTGTGTGGCTAGAAAAGGCTGAGCCCCTACTGTGAGTGGGAGGGTTTACAGGCTTTAAGTCTTAATTAATGAAAACAACAACTTATCCTTCTGCCCTCTGGTTGAACTGTGATCGGGGAATTAAGGTTAACAATGAAATGGGGCACTACAATTTTGCAGGTACAGAAGAGAAAAGGAGCCTCCCACCCACCCCCAATCATATTATCCTATCACTTTCCCTGTAACTGAACTTCTCTCCGGTATAAATAAATAAATATTCTTCTCCAGGTGTCTTTACACAGGTTAAAAGGGGGCAATGTTTATCTGGTTAATTTTTGAAAATGGTTTTACTGGGTGAAATAAATAAACACAAAGAGAAAAAACAACCCAAACGGAGAAGATTTAGGTCAAACCCTAAATCTGGATTATGCCTCTCATGTAAGGATGAATAGTCTTTTTTTTTTAACCTCAATTAAAAAAATTGACTGTGGAGTGTTTGGGTTTAGTTAAGAGTTTTATGAACGATGGTTGAATCACCATTCGTTTGTTTGGATTTCCCTTCTGGCTTTCTCAGGAGCCCTAGGCACAAGATTTTACAGATTTAACGGAGTTGGAAGGGACCTTGGAGGTCATCTAGTCCAACCTCCGCCCCCCGCCCAAGCAGGAGACCCTACACCCGTGATGGTGAACCTATGGCACGGGTGCCAGAAGTGACACACAGCGCCCTGTTGGGACACGAGCCGTCACCCCAGTTCAGCTCCGCTGCGCATTTGCACACGCCTCCCACTGGCCAGCTGGTCTTCGGTCTCTTCTGCGCATGTGCAGAGGGGAAGGCCATGTGTGTGGGTGCACACGTATGCGCAGGGGTGGGGGGCATGCGTGGGGCGCGTGCATGCATGGGGGGCACAAAAGGTTAGCCATCACTGTCCTACACCATTTCTGACCGATGGCCATCCAGTCTCTCCTGGAAAGCTTTCCACAACTTGTGATGAAGCTCCCACAACTTCTGAAGGCAACTTCTGTTCCACTGGTGTGATGCGACATCTATTTTTCCCACAATCCAGTGAGGCAGGCTAGGATAGGCAATAATGACCATGACCAGAATCAGGTCTTCTTCCTGTAACTGAAAGGAGATCGGAATTTCCTTGGTTCTTCTCCATGTTTTAACCTCTACACTGATGTGTGCAGCTACTGTGTTATGTAAAATCAGATGAATTCAATAAGTCAATATAGAATAGCAGAGTTGGAAGGGAACTTGGAGGTCTTCTAGTCCAACCCCCAGCTTAGGCAGGAAACCCTACACCACTTCAGACAAATCGTTATCCAATCGCTTCTTTAAAATTTCCAGTGTTGGAGCATTCACAACTTCTGGAGGCAAGTTGTCCCACTGATTCATTGTTCTCACTGTCAGGAAATTTCTCCTTAGTTCTAAGTTGCTTCTCTCCTTGATTAGTTTTCACCCATTGCTTCTTGTTCTACGCCCAGGTGCTTTGGAGAATAGCTTGACTCCCTCTTCCTTGTGGCAGATCCTGAGATATTGCAACACTGCTATCATGTCATCCCTAGTCCTTCTTTTCATCAGACTAGATATACCCAGTTCCTGCAACCGTTCTTCATATGTTTTAACCTCCAGTCCCCTAATCCTCTTTGTTGCTCTTCTCTGCACTCTTTCTAGAATCTCCACATCTTTTTTACATTGTGTGACCAAAACTAGATGCAATAGTCCAAGTGTGGTCTTATCAAGGCCTTATAAAGTGGTATTAACACTTCACGTGATCTTGATTCTCTCCCCCTGTTTATGCAACCTAGAACTGTGTTGGCTTTTATATATATAAATTTAAATTTTGGGGTTTTATAATATATATATTTTAAAAAAACTTTGTAAGGCAAACACCAACCATTCTTCTGCCAAAGATGGCATTTCCATGATCAGGTGCTACCACCAAGAAGGTCCTGTTTTGACTCTAAGCATCGAAATCTGATTTCCTTTTGATCTTCACATCATCCAGGAGATGAGGTGTGCCAAACTCTTCATCCTCTGTCCAGCCAAAAAAAATAAAATAAAAAACAACCTAGAACAACGGGGCTGTATGATGACAGCAGACAAAAAGAGGATTTACAATATCATTCAATGGACACATCCAAATGGAATGTGACAGCTGGTTATTGTTTAAGACATAATCCCCCAAATTGCCTTCATAGCAAATTGAGTGGCCCAAGGCTTTCAAAAGAATTGTGTAATAGTTTTGTTTCCGTTGAACGGTGAGTTTCAAACACATTGTATTTCTTCTTCTTCTTTTGGTCTGTTTCCTCACCACCTGGAAAGCTGGCTACTGGTGGGGTGGGGTTGGAAAATGACTATTTAAAAAAGCAACATGTTAAAAAAAGCAAGCCACAGAAGAATTGTTCGGATAAGGCGTAAAGAGAATAACATCTGATGAATTATGAGATCAAATAGAATAACAGTGTTAGATGGGACCTTGGAGGTCTTCTAGTCCAACCCCTACCGACATCCTGATGGTCAGGGAGGGGGCAAGTTTAGGCAATTCCATAGCCAGCTGGAATTTGTTTTTGTCTATTTCAATTGTTTGGGCTATTCTGTATACAGTATAATAAATACCCCAGATATAAATGACAGGCAGTAAACAAATGAAAGGTGAATTCTTCCCACTTCTCTTTTTTGATCTTCTTCTTGTTCTTGGTCTCCTTCTCTCTTCTTCTCTTCTTCCTTCCTTCCTCCCTCTTCCTTCTTCATCACCATGCACTCCTATGAGTATTACCATTGTCCAAAACATTGGTACTACCAGAAGCTAACTGAGAAGTCAGATTGACCAATAATCAATCCCTTTCCACTGGTCAATCGTTTTTCAATCCAGTCTGTACAGGGAATACATTTCAAATGGCATCTTCTTAGTGTAAGCTCTTCCTTTAGACTTATTATTATTATTATTATTATTATTATTATTATTATTATTATTATTATTATTATTTTAAATATTACCTATGCAGCTCCTTTTCATACAGCAATTCCTCCACCTCCCTCCCCACCCCTTGAATTTCCCAAAATTTGGATTCCATTATTCCCCCGGATACGTTATTCTCCCTTTTCCTTCTCCTTCCTGAAATCTTCTGGTCCCCTCGGGCATCCGACGTTCTCGCCATCTTCGTCTTCTCCAACCCACCCCCACCCCCACCCCCACCAATAAAATAAATCCACCTTCTTGTGTTCTTGCTGCAACCTTGGCCATCCTTTTATGGAGGCGTGAACCTGGTGAAATCCTTTACGGAAGACCGACTCCTCCGCAAGGCATTTGCAACCTTAACCTGGAGAAATGCATTTTCTACCTCTCTGCTTCCACGTCGAGAAGGAGCGGCCAACAGACAAGGCTAGAGAGGGGTGTTTGTGGGGGTGTGTGACCGGCTAAGATATACTGCAGATTGCTCTTTTCCAGGCTGCAATTTTTTCACCCGGGTTGCACATGGCTCCTTGGAAAAGACTGCAGGATAAGCCAGCTTCCCCCCCCCTCCCCCAAATCTATTATTCCAACAATGGCCAACCTCTCTGCCTTCATCTCTTGCAGCTATTCTATTCAAGGGAACTCGCCCCTTTCCAGAGCCAGAAAAACACAGGGATTTCTCTCCACACACACACACCCTCCCCAGACATTAAAACAAGCACCCAAACACAGGTTCTATTTCTCTGCCACAAGAAAAGGATTCCTCCAAAATCAGTGCCTTCTCTCCAGAGGAACCTCCCCCCCCCAACTTCCCTTCTCCAAGCTAGGGGGGACCCGCCCCCCACCACCCACCAAGCCCAGGAAGGGGTTCTCTATTGTTCTCCTGGAAGGTTTCATGGGGAGGGGAGGGGAAGGGAGGGGGAAAAAATAGCGCAGGGTCGCCTTTTCTTTTGCAAGGATGGCGAGCTGCAGAAAAGGATCTGGGTAGTAACCCGCCGGGTTTGGTTTTTGCAAAATCTAACCCGCGGAGCGCATATGTGTGCGTGTGTCTGCACACAAGGGGAGCCCTTTTCATTTTCCCAAAGTGGGGGAGGGGGAGGGGGCATCCCACCGAGGACTGCGCTACACCCAGAATCTAGGCTACCCGAAGTCGTCTTGGCTACCGGGGCTCCTCCGGGATTGGAGAGGGGTGGCTGAGCAACCTGATGGTGGAGGAAGAAGGAATGGGGGAGGGGGGGGCGTCACGCCCTTCCTCCCCTCTTCTCCCTCCCTCCCCCCACCCAGGTCTTAACAGGTCCTCTCTCTCTCCTTCCAGCCCCCCCCCACCTCCTTTTTTCTTTTTCTTCTTTTTTTTCCAAAAGCCTCCGAGGCGGCGGCGAATCCAACCCCCCACCCTTTTGCAGAGAAGCTGCGGCAATGCGCCATGCCTCGCCGACCCCCCCCCCCTCCTTCCCCCCTCCACCCCCGAGCTCAGCCCCATCGGGCCAGAATGGAGTTAAAAGGCGGGAGGTGGAGGGGTGGGGATGGGGGGCCAGGGCCTCGGCCAGCGGGGAAAAGCCGCCTCCCACCCATCTACCCACCCAGCCACCTCCCCAGGAATCCCTCGCAGGCCGCTGCACCCTTCCCGAGCCCCCCCACCCACCCACTTGCTTTCTTTACAATGGGGGGAGAGAAGATACTCTTACCGATCTCTCTATCTCCCCCCACCCCACCAACATCCCCGCCAGGCCTAACGGCAACTCCCCCGCATCTCCCTCTCCCTCTCCTGGGGGAGGGAGACGGGGGATCATGCGCAATGTTGCACCAGTCCAACCCAGTCGGGGATGCCACCCACCTGCCCCCCCCCCCAGTCCAGGCACCCACCCAGCCAGCGAGCCAGCCACCCCGGGGGAGAAGAGCAAAGTCCCCATCGGAGTCCGCGGGGCAACAAAGGGGAGCGGCGGGCGCCAGGTTGCAGCAGGGGCGCCCCGGGGCAGGCTTACCTCGGCCGCTCAGGGCGACGGCGAGGAGGAAGAGGAGGGCCAGCAGGCGGGGGGGCGTCCCGGCCATCTCTTGCTCTCTTTTCCTTCCCCGGCTGGGTCGCGGGGCGTAGGCAGGCAGGCGGGCGGGCGGGCGGGCGAGCGGGGCGGCGGCGAGCCTCTTCCTCGGCTGGAGAGGGACGGAGGAGGCGGCGGCGGTGGAGGGAGGAGCGCGCCGGCCGGGCACGCGTGGAGGGGGCGGGACGCGGCGTGGGCACCGAACGGGCGGAGTGGGGCGGGGGGCGAACCGCGGCTCAGCTGCCGCTCGGGACCCTCTGTTGCTTGAGAGCTCCGGGCCGGGCCAGCTGGAAGGGAGGGGAGGGGGGAGGAGAGAAGAGGAGAGGAGGGAGGGGGGGAGGCTCTTGCAACGGCCCCGCCCCCTACCCACCCACCCCACTCTTCTTCGTGTCCCCCACCTCACCCCGTCTCGCCTTTCGGCCCGAGCTGCCGCTTCTGCAAGAGGCGCCCGCGGGCTTCCCACCCCGCCTGGGAGGGGATTTCACAGAATAACGGAGCTGGAAGGGACCTTGGAGGTCTTCTAGTCCAACCTCCTGCCTAGGCAGGAAACCCTCAAGCAAATAGTTATCCAACCTCTTATTAAAAGCTTCCAGTGTTGGAGCATTCGCAACTTCTGGAGGCAAGGAGTTCCACTGGTTAATTGTTCTCACTGTCAGGAAATTTCTTCTTAGGTTCTAAGTTGCTTCTCTCCTTGATGAGTTTCCATCCGTTGCTTCTTGCCCTGCCTTCAGATGCTTTGGAGAATAGCTTGACCCCCCTCTTCTTTGGGGCAGCCCCTCAAATACTCGAACTCTGCTGTTCTGTCACCCCAGCAGGCATGGCCACACTCTTGACCCACAAAAGGAGGGATCAGTATCCCCCCAGGCTTGGTGTCCTGGCCAAGATGGGAGGGAGGGAGGGAGGGAGGGAGGAAGGAAATGGGAGGGAGGGAGGGAGGGAGGAAATGGAGGAAGGGAGGAAATAGAGGGAGGGAGAAAGGAAGGAAATGGAGGAAGGAGGAAGGAAGGAAATGGGAGGGAGGGAGGGAGGAAGGAAATGGAGGAAGAAGGAAGGAAGGGAGGAAATGGAGGGAGGAAGGGAATGGAGATCTGTAAGCAATGGCCTTTATTATTTATTTTATTTTATTATTTAGTTAGTTAGTTAGTTAGTTAGTTAGTTAGTTAGTTAGTCAAACATGTACAAGATAACAGGAATAAGTATAAATATGGATACGAACACAGGAAATGGGTACGAGTAAATGGGGACAGTAGGATTTGAATACATGAAAAGAATAAAAGTAAAAAGGAATATTAGGACAGGGACGGTAGGCACACTGGTGCGCTTATGCACGCCCCTTACAGACCTCTTAGGAATGGGGTGAGGTCTACAGTAGACAGTCTAAGGTTAAAGGTTTGGGGGTTTGGAGATGAAACCACAGAGTCAGGTAGTGCATTCCAGGCATTGATCACTCTGTTGCTGAAGTCCTATTTTCTGCAATCGAGTTTGGAGAGCTTCACTTTAAGTTTGTATCTATTGTGTGCTCATATATTGTTGCAGTTGAAGCTGAAGTAGTCATTGACAGGTAGGACATTGTAGCAATTAATTTTGTGTACTACACTTAGGTCAGACGGAAGGCGGTGTAGTTCTAAGTTGTCCAAGCCCAAAATTTCAACCCTGGTGGCATAAGGAATTCTGTTGTGAGCGGAGGAGTGGAGGACTCTTCTCATGAAATGCCTCTGGACTCGCTCAATTGGATTAATGTCCGATATGCAGTGCAGGTTCCAGACAGACGAGCTGTATTCGAGAATTGGTCTAGCAAAGGTTTTGTATGCCCTAGTTTGCAGTACAATGTTACCAGAGAAGAAGCTTCACAAGATTAGGTTAACAACCAATGGTGGATTTCAAAATATTTTACTATCAGTTCTGTGGGCGTGGCTTGGTGGGCGTAGTGTGGCTTGATGGGCGTGGCAGGGGAAGGATACTATAAAATCTCCATTCCCACCCCACTTTGGGGGAAGTTAGTGCAAAATCCCCATTTCCTCCCAGTCAGCTGGGACTCAGGAGGCAGAGGATAGATGGGGGTGGGGCCAGTCAGCGGTAGTACTTATCGGTTCTCCGAACTACTCAAAATTTCCGCTACTGGTTCTCCAGAACTGGTCAGAACCTGCTGAAACCCACCTCTGTAAAAACCTGCTGAAACCCACCTCTGTAAAATCTTAATGCCTTTTGAGCAATGCTGTTACAGTGAGCTCTAATATAATATGTTTATAATATAAATATTGAGTGTATCAGGCCGACAGACTCTAGCAAAACCTTGGCATCTTCCGAGCCAACATTTTCCATAGGTATTAGCGGCTGCCGTGAATTTATTACAATAATTTTTAAGCTGTTTTTTGAAATGATGTTCTGTATCGCCACGTGGGGTCATATTTCAGCCAGCTTACCCAGCTTCCACATAAGCTCTTGCCATAAACAAAATGTAGAAAGGAGCCATGACAGCCAGAGATTTTTTTTTTTTTTTAAAGGCAGGAAAAGTTGATTTACGGTCCAGGGGAGCCAGCTAATTGTGGCGTTTGGCTATTAACTGTATGTAGATCAATAGCTAGCAAAACTCTACAAGGAAGGCCTGTTTCATACCTTTTAATGCTATCCAGAGATTTCCTTACCCGGCCCTACTATCCCGCACTTAACATCCCTGCTCGCCAGAAGCGGAATCAATTACAGCTATCCAGCTGAAAATAAAAATAAATAAAATGAAAATGCTGTGCTAAAATGGATCGCCCTGTCGTGGCAAAACAAAATTTGGATTTTTTAAAACTGCAGATTGGTGCTACATGTATACATGGGTGTAAAATGGCCTCTTTGTGTTTCATTAGTTACTTTAAAAAAAATTAATAATACCGCCGGCGAGGGCCAACTTTTTCTTCCAGGTATACCTGTGCGTGCAGGTGATTAAAATGGTTCCAGGTTAACTCTTAAGAGGTGGATAGAACCAGGATAAAATAATAAATAATAAATTTGGTTTAATTTTGGCACATTGACAATCTCGGTTAATGTGATGGTTACTGCAATTAAGCTCTGTGTGTTTAATCATTTGCCCTTTAGGCACAGGAAAGGGAGGGAGGGAGGGAGGATGGAAGGAAGGAAAACGAGAGGAGGGAGAGAGGAAGAAAAGGCAGGGAGGATGGATGGAAGGAAGGAGGGAGAAGGATGGATGGAAGGAGAGAAGGAGGTAAGAAGGAAGGGAGGAAAGGAAGGGGGAGGAAGGATGGATGGAAGAAAGGAAGGAAGGAGAGGGAGGAAGGAAAAGGAGGGGAGGAAGGAAGGAAAGGGAGGGAGGATGGAAGGAAGAAAGGGGAGAGGGAGGAAGGAGAGGGAGGAAGGAAGGATGGAAAGATGGATAGAAGGAGAGAGAGGGAGGAAAGAAAGGAAGGAGAAGGAGGAAGGAAGGGAAGAGGGAAAGAGGGGGAGGAAAGGGAGGGAGGAGGGAAGGAAGTTGTTTTCCAAAATTGCCTTGGTCTCTTGGATGCACATTAAAAAAAAACAAGATTAATTTTAAAACCTCTAATGGAAAAGATTCAAAACACCTCTTTATTTATTACTACCTGCGTATCTCACTATTTTATGCAACTCCAGGTAACTGTATATAAAATGTTCCTCTATCCCAGGGGTCGGCAATTTTAAACACTCAAAGAGCCATTTAGACCCGTTTCCCACAGAAAAGAAAACACCGGGAACCACAAAACACTTCCTGTGCCTGACTATTTCTTGAGCAGCCACAAAACTAGCACATGTAGTTGAATTAAATGTTCTGTTTTCTTCTGAAACTTTTCTTTTCTTGGATTTATCCCTGGTTGGACTACCGGGCGTTGAAAAGCTCAATAAATTGCATGCTAGCGGGTGTCGCACATTGGCGGTTGTGACGCATATTTTGAGTGACAGGGAGCCGCAGCAGAGGGGTGAAAGAGCCACATGCGGCTCCCGAGCCGCGGGTTGCTGATCCCTGCTCTATCCTATTTTCCGTCCAGCAGCCACCCAATGTGTTGAAATGGATTGAAAGAGGGGAAACTGGCCTGAAGTCACCCAGCTGGCTTTCATGGGGGGAAGGGAGGGAGCGCTAGAATTCACCTTCTCCCAGTTTCTATTCCAGCACCTGAAGCCCCCTACCATCAAAATCAAACAATGCAATTCCAAAGCCATAAAATACGAATTTTGAATGCATTTTGAATCAACTGCAGTGATTCACTGAACAACGGTGGCAAGAAGTCGTAAAATGGGTCAAAACTCACTTAACAAACGTCTCACATAACAACAGGCATGTGGGGGTTCAGTTGTGATCGTAGGTTGAGGACTACCGTACGAGATAAGAACAGACAATTTGCAGTCCTCCAGAAGTTACTTGGAGTCGATCTCCTGTCCTGTTTGTTCAGCGCTGCTCCCTTTGAAATTTGGAGGGCAACCCTTTTCCGCCCCTACTGTAGAGAGAGAGAACAGTTGTGGGAAAGACAGGAGGTATGTGTATTGTGTGTGAGAGAGATGCAGAGAGAGAGGGAGGGAGGGAGACAAGGAGAGGGAGGGAGTGACGGAGGGAGAGAAAAAGAGGAAGGGAGAAAGGGAGCGAGAGAGATGGAGAGAGACAGAAAGGGAGGGAGAGAGAAAGGGACAGAGAGAGAGAAAGAAGGAGGGAGACAGGCAGAGGGAAGGGGAGAGGGAGGGAGAGTGTCGGAGAGAGATAGGGAGGGAAATTGAGAGGGAGGGAGAGACATGGAGAGAAAGGGAGAGAAACAGACAGAGAGGTAGACGGAGAAAGAGAGACAGAGGGAGGGAGAAAGGAAGAGGGAGGGAGAAAAATAAAGGGAGGGAGGGAGATGGAGAAGGGGGAGGGGGACATAGAGAAAGGAGAGGGGGAGGGAGGGAGGGGAGAGAAGGGGAGGGAGGGAGAGACAGAAATAGGGAGAGAGAGGTAGATTGAGAAAAAGAGGGAGAGAGAGATGGAGAAGGGGGAGGGAGGGAGACACGGAGAAAGAAGGAGAGAGAGAGAAGGAAGGAGGAAGAGAGAGGGAGGGAGGGAAATTGAGAGGGAGGGGGACAGAAAGAGAGAGCGGACGAGAGGGAGACAGAGAAAGGGGGGAGAAAGAGAGAGAGGGAGAGATAAAGCTTCAAAGAGGCTGTCAGCTCTGCAAAGCCTTGCATTCGTTTTGTGGCTGCTCAGCATTCGGGCGCTCCAGAGTTGCTGATGTGAGCAGCCAGTGAACGTCTCGGAATACAGAGCAGCTCCTTCAAAGGGAGCCTGTGCTACGTCTGGGGCGCTGCAGCCTCCCTTGTCCTCCTTTCATCCCCCTTCCCGTTTCCCTGGGCATGAAAGAGGAAGGGGAGGCGGGCAAGGAGATGCCAGGCGAGCAGGTCCTCCGCTTAGGGGCTCAGCGCTTCCCCCTTCTCAAGATGTGACTTGCATGCCAAGGAGACCTTGGGAAATGCCAGCCCAACCTGTGGCGGTGCCGAAAGAGCCCGGCTGGCAAGCCTCGGCAAAGACGAGCCACCGTTGCGGGCTGTTGTGGGTGCCTGGGCTCGGGCTGGCTGTGGCATTGCAGAATTTGCAAATATGGGAAATGTTTCCCTAAGGAGGGTACCTCACCTGTGGCACATTTGAGGGGCAAAGCATGTAGAAGGCCTATATATATCATTATATTTATTGATTTCTATTTATCGTATCACTATGTTTATCTATAATATATATTATATAATAATATATAATAAATAGAATATATATTTCTATTTATCGTGTGTTGGGATGCGGTGGCTCGGTGGCTAAGGCGCTGAGCTTGTCGATCGAAAGGTCGGCAGTTCAGCGGTTCGAATCCCTGGCGCCGTGTAACAGGGTGAGCTCCCGTCACTTGTCCCAGCTTCTGCCAACCTAGCAGTTCGAAAGCAGGTAAAAAAATGCAAATAGGAAAATAGGGACCCCCTTTGGTGGGAAGGAAACAGCATTCCGTGCGCCTTTGGCATTGAGTCATGCTGGCCACATGACCATGGAGACGTCTTCAGACAGTGCCAGCTCTTCGGCTTTGAAACGGAGATGAGCATCGCCCCCTAGAGTCAGGAACAACTAGCACATATGTGCAAGGGAAATCTTTACCTTTACCTTTATTTATCGTATGGCACTTGCGCACCTTATTTCGGTAAAAAGGAACACAAAACACGAAATATAAATGCTGAAATTTTAACGGGACCATTGCAAACGTGTATCCTAAGTTGCAAATACATTTTTTTTTTTACTTCATTTGTGGCCGCTGGGAAATCAGCCAAACTCTCCACGATAGGCTCCATTTCGCCACTCTGACACTATGTGATGGTTGGGTGGTTTGTTTTTTGGGCCCCAAAGTCATGATTCGGGGATGGCGATCAGCTGTGCCGTGCATTTTAGCTTTGCTAGAAAGCAGGAAATCCTGCTTTCTAGCGAGGCTAAATTGCACGGCACGGCTGATTTCCCCCCTTGCTGTTCTACTTACCATCCCAAGCCTCCTTTTCGTGTGCACTGCGCATGACATGCATCATGTGTTTGCCATGCACTGTCGATGCATGCACACTTGGCCCGCAGTGCAAATGTGCAGCCATCGAACCGGTAGAAAACCAGTTCTGATTTCACCAAACTATTGCTTCAATTGTCTTCCTCTAAACAACCCTCTTAAAGGGTTTTTAATCAATCAATCCCCAAATCACCCATTCAATTTTAGCCATTTTCTGCCTAAATCTATAAAGACTTTCTAAACTTTTACAAAAGTAGCCATGGATGGATGGATGGATGGAAGGAGGGGAGGGAAGGGAAGGGAAGGGAAGGGAAGGGAAGGGAAGGGAGGGAGGGAGGGAGGGAGGGAGGAAGGAACGAAGGAAGGAAGGAAGGGGAGGGTAGAAGAAAGGAGAGGGAGGGAGGGAGGAGGGAGGAAGGAAGGAAGGAAGAAGGAAGGAAGACATGGAGAAAGGAAGGAAGAAACAAGGAGGGAAGGAAAGAAGGAAGAAAAGGAAAGGAAGGAGAGGGAGGGAGGAGTGAGGAAGGAAGGAGGAAGGAAGGAAGAAGAAAGACGTGGAGAAAGGAAGGAAGGAACAAGGAAGGAAAGAAGGAGGAAGGAAAGGAAAGGAAAGGCAGGAGAGGGAGGGAGGAGTGAGGGAGGAAGGAAGGAAGAAGGAAGGTAGACATGGCGAAAGGAAGGAACAAGGAAGGAAGGAAAGGGAAGGAAGGAGAGGGAGGGAGGGAGGAGGAAGGAAAGAAGTTGTTTTCCAAAATTGCCTTGATCTCCTAGATGCACCTAAAAAAAAACAAGATTAATTTAAAAACCTCTGATGGAAAAGATTCAAAACACCTGTTTATTTGTTGCTACCTTCCTATATCGCTTTTATTTTATGCAACTCCAGGAAACACCATATATAAAATGTTCCTCTATCCTATTTTCCGAGCAACAGCCCCCCCAATGAGTTGAAATGGAGTGAAAGAGGGGAGACCGGCCTGAAGTCACCCATCTGACTTTCACCTGGGGAAAGTCGGTGGGCTAAAACTGGCAATGTATCTTTCCCTAAACAGGCAAGACCATGTTTACTAATTTATCAATTGTATCATTTTTCACAGCTGCACTAACAGATTCTTTTTTTAAAAAATATATTTAAACATTTTTCTTTAACATATATAAGTATTTAGTAGACAGTGTATTGTCTGGGTCGCTTTACATATACATAATAATAGTAGTAGTAATAAGATTATTTATTTGTACATAATAGTATACTTCCAACTTCTAATTTCTACCTTTCTTATCTAACCATTGATAAAACAAATCCCAGGAAATATTCTGTGTTTTCTTTATCCTTTTTCTTTAGCATTAACCTATCCATTTCTGCACGATCTAATATTTTGGGGGATTATATTTTCGTCTGAAGGAGTGTCCTCATTTTTCCAGTATTGTGCAAATACAATTCTCGCTGCTGTCAAAACATGTAATATTAAATATAAAGGTAACGGTTCCCCTCGCACATATGTGCTAGTCGTTCCCAACTCTAGGGGGCAGTGCTCATCTCCGTTTCAAAGCCGAAGAGCCAGCGCTGTCCGAAGACATCTCCGTGGGCATGTGGCCGGCATGACTCAACGCCAAAGGCGCACGGAATGCTGTTACCTTCCCACCAAAGGTGGTCCCTATTTTTCTACTGGCATTTTTTAACCTGCTTTCAAACTGCTACGTTGGCAGAAGCTGGGACAAGGAACGGGAGCTCACCCCATTACGCAGCACTAGGGATTCGAACCGCTGAACTGCCAACCTTTTGATCGATAAGCTCAGCATCTTAGCCACTGAACCACTGTGTCCCTCTTAATATTAAATATACATTCCTTATATTATATTTTTTCTGGCAAAATACCTAACAAAAATATTTCTGGCTTTAAATCTATATGTTGCTTTATTATTTTCTCTAACCATGTATGTATTTTCATTCAATATATTTTTTTTTCTCTTTGGGATTCTTATAAATGATTTTTAAGATCATTTATATCATTCCTCAAATGATTTTTAAAACGATACAGAAAAGCCCTTGCTTTCCTTTGGCTGCGAAAAACACACATGACTTTCCATCCCATGCTTTTTTTTCTTAAAAACATGTTTGTTCCCAGCAGAATTTAATTTTTATTTTATTTTTTTCATTTTTTTTTTACGGAGGGAGGAAAAAAAAGAAACTCAACCACAAACTGTAGCTAAAACTAATCTGAAAAAAAAGCAAAAGCAAAAAGCAAAACTTAATAAAAACAGCCGGGGAAGATAATACACAAAGTCACACAGCTGCTTTCTACAAACGGTCCATTGTGTGCATTCAGAGTTTCAGCGAGAAGGAAGATTGCTGAGTTGGCGGAGGGTTGCGGGTGTTGGTACAACAACAAGGGCAAGGATCCTGTGATTCATAAAAAAGGATGGCATGAAGCAAAAGCTTTAGACTGGAAAGAAAGAAATCACTGGGGGCAGAATCTCCCTCTGTGAAATAAGTAAGGTGACCCCTGCTGGCCAAAAGGTGGAACTGAGAGGCGCCACAACCAAATTTAATTGTAATACAACTCCTTAAAAACAGGCTGACTGAAGTTGATTCATTTAGTGACCGTTCGAAGTTGCAACGACGCTGAGGAAAGTGACTGATGACCATTTTTCACAGGTACCACCTTTGAAGCATCCCCCCCCCCTAATCCTGTGATTCAAATTCAGACTCCTTGGCAACTGGTTCATACTTATGATAGTCGTTGTGCCCTGGGGTCATGCAATCCCCTTTTGTGACAAAGTCAAGGGAGAAGCCGGATTTGCTTAACAACTGGGTTACTAATTTAAAAACTACAGTGTTTCACTTAACAACCACTGCCAAGAAAAATAGGGGCAAAACTCACTTAGCAAATGTCTCACTTAGCAACATGGATTTTGGGATCAATTGTGGTCGTACCTTGAGGACTTGCTGTATTTATATCCCACCTTTACGATTTTCTCAAATAACTTAAGGTGGCACTTCACAACCCAGGGTTACTAATTCACTGACTGCAGTGTTTCACTTAACAACTGTGGCCAAGAAAATGGGGCAAAAACTCACTTAACAAGTGTCTCACTTAACAATGGAAATGTTGGACTCAGTTGCACTCAGTTGTACTGTCTCCAGACTTCATCGGAAGGCCAGCTTCCTTGCTCTGTGGCTTCCTGCAATGCTCCGCACTTGAAATGTATTTGAATGTTAGAAGCTGGGCTGGTAGTTGGGCTGTTGGGCTGAGCTCCGAACTTGGTGATTTGGTTGCAAACGTCCCCATTCGAGGAGACGTCGTCCGTGTGTTTTGAGTTGATTCAACAGACAGCACACGGAGGGCATCTCCTCAAATGGTGACAAAAGGTTTGCATCTAAAAATTGCCGAGCTCGGGGCTCAGACCAACAACCCCCAGACTCCACTCTTGGTTGACTTGGGGCTTTCTTTACGGCGGGTCTCATCCCAATTTAGAATAATAGAATAGAATAACAGAGTTGGAAGGGACCTTGGAAGTCTTCTAGTCCAACCCCCTGTTTAGGCAGGAAACCCTACACCACTTCAGACAAATGGCTGTCCAACATCTTCTTAAAGACTTCCAGTGTTGGAGCTTTCACAACTTCTGGAGGCAAGTTGTTGCACTGATTCATTGTTCTCACTGTCAGGAAATTTCTCCTTAGTTCTTGGTTGCTTCTCTCCTTGATTAGATTAGAATGGAAAGCTAAATTTCTTTTTTGACAGGAAAGGAAATGTGGTGTAGGGTTTCCTGCCTAAGCAGGGGGCTGGATTAGAAGACCTCCAGGGTCCCTTCCAACTCTGTTATTCTGTTATCCATCTTGTCCCGAGTCGAGACTGGGTTAATGTCTTTTCCCTCTTAAAAGTTGTTTCCATGATCTCGGGGCTTTGGTGTGCTCCGGTTGACAAAACAGACCGTGGCACAATTCACCTTTTCCATGAGTGTGGATTGTTGTATAAGGAGTCCATTGAAGTGCGACCTTTTCTCCTCTCCCAAGCGCCCCGTGGAAAATATTTGTGGGCACCAGAGGAATGCTTTCAATCAACAAAAACAGGGCTGCGGCAGGGCGAAAAACAAACAAACCCCAAATTAAAATCAGTTTTGAAACAATACGCTTTATGGGAATTGGGCAGGAGGATTCCAAAAGGGAAAGCAGAAGAAAACGCCATTCTAGATTTTGGTCCTGTGGTGAGCCTGCGTTTCTCTTCCTTCGTGTTCTGAGTGCCAATGCACAACCAGAAAGAGCCGTTGAGAGCAGATTCTTAAAAGCGAAGGAAAAGTTTCTGAATTTTTCTGAGGAGGATCATTCTTTCCCTTTTCACTCAATGGGAGATGACAGCCCTTAGTGTTGAGGTTCTCCAGGAAGATGGCCTTTCAGTGCCAATCCAGGAGCCCTCAAGCAGTCGCATTCATGACAAACCATTTTATACCAAATTTGTATTTGCTGATAAAGAAATAAAGGGAGACTAGTATAAATCTATTTCAAGCTATTTAGCTCTCATCAGCTAGCCATACCCTTACTCGGATTCAAACTTAGGCTACCTGCATATTAAGCAGTTGTATTAACCTCTGAGCCACGAGTTCTCCTGCCTCAAATCCGAGTAAGGGTATGGCTGTATGGCTAGCTGATGAGAGCTAAATAAGATGTTCTCATGGGTAGAAGCCACAGCAGAGAAGGTCCTTCTGCTAGACTCTGCCAGGTGGAATTCCTTGACTGGTGGGGCCCACAGCATGCTTCCTCCCAATCCATCCCATCCCAACACAACACAACCCAACCCATGCCAACACAACCCATCCCATCCCAACCCAATCCATGCCAACCCAACCCATGCCAACACCACACAACAATGATGGTTCTGGCAGTGCAAAAGCCAAGATTTGAAAGATCACAGCTCCCACCCCAGCGTTTTCCTGAATGCAAGGGGATGGATTAGGAAATTTGTATTTTTTTTCAGCAGCTTAATTAGCAGGAGAAGGGTCGGGTCACGGCGGCCATTCATTTCCACCTCTGGCTGCCATCCAAAAAAGACACTTTGGCACACGATGTAAAATGTTTTCCAGGATCCTGGGGAGACTGGTGATTTATTTTGACTTGCAACAGCTGGACTCCCCCGTGCCCTAATCAGAAAGGGCTTTTGAGATTTTTCTCCTCCCCCCAGCTCCTGCCAGTTTCCCCATTTTGAGTTTGCTGTGCAAAGGAAGAGCCATCATTGGTTGGGGGAAAAAACCAGATTCATTCCCTTTCATACTTCTTTGGCTGTATTGTAGACCAAAGACTTGGGTAACTTCTTCCTTCCTTCTTTCCTTCCTTCCTTCCTTCCTTCTTCTCCTTCCCTTCTCTATTCCTTCCCTCTTTCCTCCCTCCCTCTTTCCCTCCTCTATTCCTCCTTTCCTCCCCTCTTTTATTCCTTCTTTCCTCTCCCTCCCTTCTCTATTCCATCTTTCCTTCTTTTCTCCCTCCCTCTCCCTCCTCTATTCATTTCCTCCCCTCCCACCCTCCTCTATTCCTTCCTTCTTTCCTCCCTTCCTTTCCCCCTCCCTTCTTTCTTCCCTCTCCTATTCCTCCCTCCCCTCTTTCCTCCCTCCCTTTCCCTCCTCTATTCCTTCTTTCCTCCCTCCTTCCTTCCTCTGTTTTTTCTTCCTTCCTTTTTCTCCCTCCCTCCTCTATTCCTTCCTTCTTTCCTCCCTCCTTCCCTCTTTCCCTCCTCTATTCCTTCTTTCCTCCCTCCTTCCCTCTATTCCTTCCTTCTTCTCCCTCCCTCCTCTATTCCTTCTTTCTTTCCTCCCTCCCTCTCTTTCCCTCCACTATTCCTTCTTTCCTCCCTTCTTTCTTTCCTCCCTCCCTCCCTTCCTAAGCCTGTCCTCAATTTACATCCATTTGTTTAAGCACCATTCAGAATTACAACAACAGAGTGAAAAAAGCGCTTGCCCACGGTCGCATAATCAAAATTCAGGAGCTTGGCACCTGGCATGTGCTTAAGCCAGTTACTCTGTTCCGGGGGTCCTGTGATTGGCATTTGGGATTTTCCCAGCCAGCAAAGACAATGGAGGGGGAGGGGGGGAAGCCACATTCGCTTAACAACCATGTGATTAACTTAATGTCTGTGGTGATCCCCTTAAAAAAATGATTGTAAAATCAGGCATGACTTATCAGGTGTAGCAGGAATTCCAACCCCCAATTACAGCTGTAAGGCAAGGAAGGTCTACCTGTCGAATACAACAGAATGAAAGGTTTTATTCAGTGGTGGAATTCAATTTTCTTTTTTACTACCGGTTCGGTGGGCGTGGCTTGGTGGGCGTGGCTTGGTAGGCATCGCAGGGGAAGGATATTGCAAAATCCCCATTCCCTCCCCACTCCTGGGGGAAGGATACTGCAAAATCCCCATTCCCACCCCACTCCTGGGGCCAGGCAGAGGTGGTATTTCCCAGTTCTCCAAACTACTCAAAATTTCCGCTACCGGTTCTCCAGAACCTGTCAGAACCTGCTGGATTTCACCCCTGGTTTTATTCTATTCTAGAGAAGCCTAAAAATAGAATTCTATTCTAAACTAGAGAAGTCTAATTTAGAGCCGTCTAGCATCTTTTTCTTTTTTTCTTTTCTTTTTCGGATCTGGGAAAGTCTCTGTTCAGATCCTTGGCAAAGTCATCTTAAAGGGAAAACATCTTTGAAACTCTCTTGGAGCCGGAAGGGCTGTTGCTATCGGTAGCTACGATCAATCCCTCTGTTTCAAACAAGAATTGGGTTGGCTGGTTGCTTCAACGGGAATCCCCCTCCAAATGAACAGACTGATGACTGGCATGCTTTTCTGATTGGGAGATTATTCGGAATAAATACTTACAGACTTCAGAGGATAATTAGAACTGCAGAAAAAAACAATGGCTACCAGCCTGCCTCCCATTGAGGACCTGTATACTGCATGAGTCAAAAAGAGGGCTGTGAAAATATTTACAGACCCCTCGCATCCTGGACATAAATTGTTTCAACTCTTACACTCAAAATGATGCTATAGAGCACTGCACACCAGAACAACTAGATACAAGGACAGTTTTCTCCCCGAATGCCATCACTCTGCTAAACAAATAATTCCTTCAACACTGTCAAACTATTTACTAAGTCTGCATTACTATTCTTCTTCTCATCCTTCCTATTATCCGTCTCCTTTTCTACTTACGACTTTAACTTTGTTGTTGGTATCCTTAACTTTTATATTATTTTATTTAGCTGGCTAGTACGGTATGCTTATTTAGTGTCCTATGGCTATCACTACATGTTGTATTTTATGATTCGTGACGAATGTATTTTTATGACAACTATGATCACGATTGATCACTTATAGCTTTTGTGGACAGTGAGAGCTTATGCACCGAAGACAAATTCCTTGTGTGTTCAATCACACTTGGCCAATAAAGAATTCTATTCATTTCTAAAATGTTCCACCAGCGGGCCCTGTGGAAAGAGGTGGAATTTGTTGTTGGCTTTTTCAGCACCTGGAGCTGTTCACCAAAGGAGATCTTAAAGCAGTGAGGTTCCCAATAGAAAATTATGACACCGTGTGTTATACTTAACTCTTCAAGTGAGAAGGTTGATCTATGGAGGCTCACTGGCTTTTAGGTGAATGCAGAAGTTGGAAGTGGCTGGACCAACCCAAGCCCTTTTAACCTTCCTTTCTTTTCTGTGGTTCTTCTTGGATTTTCTTTTTTTTTTAACTTTTACAATCCCCAAAGGGTCATAAGTTGAGGACTACCTGTACTGAATTCTGGGAGTTGAAGTGGGAAGAAAAAAAAAGTGGGATAGATAGCATCACCACAAGATGGATTTGTAACCGGCTGACAAACCGTACTCAACGAGTAGTCCTTAATGGGCCTACGTCTACATGGAGAGAAGTAAGCAGTGGGGTAACACAAGGTTCCCTCTTAGGCCCAGTACTCTTCAATATCTTCCTAAACAACTTAGATGAGGGAATAGAAGGGGAACTTACCAAATTCGCAGATGATACTAAGCTGGCAGGAATAGCCAACACCCCTAGATGATAGGCTGAAGATCCAGATGGATCTTGACAAGACTTGAACACTGAGCCCTATCTAACAAAATGAAATTCAAGGTAGAGAAAAGGAAAGTCTTACACTTAGGCAAGAAAACCCAAAAGGACACATATAGACTGGGTGAAACCAGGCTTGATAGCAGTGACTGTGAGAGGGATCTTGGAGCCTTAGTGGACAACCAGCTAAATAGGAGCCAGCAGTGTCTGGCGGCAGCCAAAAAAGCTAATGCAATCCTAAATTGCATTAACAGAGGGATGCAATCAAGATCGAGGGAGATTCTAATACCACTCTATAAAGCCTTAGTAAGACCACACCTAGAGTAGTGCATCCAGTTTTGGTCACCACACTATAAAAGAGATGTTGAGATTCTAGAAAAAGGTGCAGAGAAGAGCAACCAGGATGATGAGGGGACTGGAGAGCAAAACACACATGACGTCCAGACATCCTAAAGTGACCCAAGGCTGAGAAACGCTGAATTAATTTGATGATTTACACCTGACCAATAGTTCACTTACATCTTTAAATCAAAGCTGTCCTTAAATCTAAACCCAACATTCGGTTCTTGCCCCAAGAACCAAATGGCTCTTCAAGGAAACAAGGGAGTGGGGGGCCAAGACCCATTGCCCCTCCCCTCTCTTTCCTGAGGCATCTCCTCAAGCTTTGAAACAATTTTGCAAGGCAGAAATTCAACAGGATGTCGTTTCGTCCTCTCTCCCCAGGAAAACCGGGCCCTCCCTGCTAGGCAATCATTAGCCGCAAAGCAAATACCGCTATACTTCTCTTCTCTCGTTGTGTTGTGTAATTTCTGTCTCCCCTGACAGACTGAACAGAGAGGTAACAATCAGAGATACATTAAAACTGGGGGGGGGGGGTGTCTCCCTAAAGAGGAAAAGAAAAAAAACCTGCAGTGTCATCCCTCATGCCTTTACGTTCGCCGGTAAATATGTTTGATACGTTAGTTTGACGTGGAAAGTCAAAACTGCAGGAAGGCATTGGAAGGGGCCTTGTTTTTTAAGGTAGCTATGTCCCTTTTTCCTGATTTGGCTACCCCAATTCCTAGTTCCAATATTCTTTCGTCTACGAGTGTACGTTTTAATACATTTAAATATACTTGAAAGACCCTTCCTCCTTCCCCTCCCTTTTTCTTCCTTTCCTTTTTTTTCTTCCTTCCTTCCCTGCCTTGTGATGACTCCGTGTCCCTCAGAGTTGTTTCTTAGTAGTTTCTTCACATTTTAATATGTTTATTCTTTGCTCTATGAGGGTACATTTTAATACATTTAAATTTACTTGAAAGACCCTTCCTTCCCTCCCTTTTCTTTCCTTCCTTCCTTCCTTCCCCTCCTTTTCCTTTTTTCTTCCTTCCCTGCCTCCTCTCCAGTTTTGGGATGACTCCATGCGCCTCAGAGTTGTTTCTTGGTACGTTTCTTCACATTTCAATTTTATTCTTTGCTCTATTACATTTTAATACATTTACATTAACTTGGAAGCCCCTTCCCTCCCTCCCTTTTTCTTCCTTTCTTCTTTGCCTCCTTCCTTTTTTCTTCCCTCCTTCCCTACGTTTTCCTTTTCTTCCTTCCTTCCATTCCTGCCTCTTCCCCAATCTTGTGATGACTCCATGCCCCTTGGAATTGTTTCCTACTAGTTTCTTCACACTCCAATATTTTTATTCTTTGGTCTATGTGTACATTTTAATACATTTATATTTACTTGGAAGACCCTTTCTTCTCTCCCTCCCTCCCTTTTCCTTCCTTTCTTCTTTCCATCTCTTCCTTCACTCCCTCTTTTTCTTTCCTTCCTTCCTTCCCTGCCTCCTCCCCAATCTTTTGATGCCTCCATGTCTCTTGGAGTTGTTCCTTGATAGTTTCTTCACACGCCGATATTTTTATTCTTTGTTCTAATGAGTGTACAATTTAATAATTTAAATTTACTTGGAAGACCCTTCCTTCCTTCCTTCCCTCCCTCTTCCTTCCTTCTTTTCCTCCCTCTTCCTTCTTTCCTTCTTGCTGCACTTGTACTTCATGTGATCTAGATTTAATCCCTCTGTTGATGCAGCCCACGATTCCATTGGCTTTTTTGGCAACTGCTGCACACTGGCTCCTATTCAAGCGATCAGGTCCCTCTCACAGTTACTGGTTTTTGAGCTGGGTCTCATCTAAGCTGTACTTATACCTTTGATATATACTGTATATATATATATTCCCTGCCTAAATGTAAAACTTTGCTTTTCTCCACACTGAAATTCATTTGGTCGGATAGGGCCCATTGAAAAAGTTTGTCAAGATTTTAAGTCAAGATTTAAGCAGAAAAAAATCAGGATTGCAGCAGAGTCTCCCCTTGAAGTCAAATCTAATTCCTGTCCAGTTTCTGGGACCAAAAGAAAATTCTCTCCAAAAAAAGATCCGTTCAAGAGCTCAGCTCAGAGATCTGTTTTTATTGGGAAGGGATGCTTTTAAAATTTAGTCCAGTTACTCCGCATCTCCGCCGACCTCAGTGGGTTCTGCAAAGAGAAAGATTGTGAATGTCACGTTAAGCCCTTCAGATCATGCAAATACATTCAAGGCGGAAATATTCTGAATCTTTATTTAGAAGTAATCTCCCCTGAATTCAGCGAGACTTGACTATCAAGGCCACATGCCCCAGAGATCAAACAGGAGCTTAGCACGCCTTGCTTGGTAGGTCAAGAAATATCACAACTGGGGTTTATTAAAGCTGCCAAGGTTGGAGGCTCTTGCCTTAGGAAGACCTTCATTTATCTGTTTAAATTCGTGTTTCTCTACTTTTGGCAACTTTAAGAGGGGCGGACTTCCTCTCCCCAAATTTCCCAGCCAGCAGGAACTCTGGGAATTGAAGTCCATATCTTATTCACATCCCTGCGGTTGAGAGACCCTGGTTTAAAAGATGCTCTTGTTAAAAAAAAAAAACTTTTGGGGTGACTCACCCCAAACGGTCCCAGCAGACTCAGCCTTTGAATCGGAGTGAATCCTGATTAACCCTAAAGGGTATTCACTCCCTAAATCATCGACGTCCCATATCCAGGTTCAGATTCGGAGTCTCGGCAGCCACCTGAACAGCCAAGGCAGGGGCTGCAGCATCTTTGGCTCTCTCAGGTGTTGGAGGAAAAGGAATTCTTCTTGTCTTTGGCAGTTTTCCCCCCAAACCTCCTTTCCCCACTCCCCTTTTATTTTTGCTCCATTTCTCCCCAAAGTTCCCCTCCATTCTCCTCCTCTCTCTTTCCCTCCTTCTCTTTCTCTCTCTTTTTCTCACCTTTTCTCTCTCTCTCTCTTCCCCGCATTCTCTTGCTTTCTTCCTCCATCTCCCCCTCTCCCACTTTCTATCTCCCTCCCTCTCTGTCTCTCCCTCTCCCCCCTCTCTCCTTTTCTCAGCTTGTCTCTCTCCCTCTCTCACTTTCTCTCTTCCTCTCTCCCACTTTCTCCCTCTCCCACTCCCCCTTTCTCTACCCCTCCCTCCCTCTCCCTCCTTCTCCTTCCCTCCCCTTTCTCTCCCTCCCTCCCACTTTCTTTCCCTCCTCCTCTCTCCCTCTCTTTCTCTCCCCCTCTCAGCTTTTCTCCCTCCCTCCTTCTCTTTTCTTCCCCCACTCCCTCCCCCTCTCACTTTCTCTCTCTCTTCCTCTCCCCCTTTCTCCGTCTCCCACTCCCCCTTTCTCCCTCTCTCCCCCTCTTCCCTCCCACTTTCTCTCCCTCTTTCTCTCTCCCTCTCACTTTCTCTCTCTCTTCCTCTCCCACTTTCTCCGTCTCCCACTCCCCCTCTCTCCCCCTCTTCCCTCCCACATTCTCTCCCTCCTCCCTCCCTCTCACTTTCTCTCCCTCTTTCTCTCTCCCTCTCCCTTTCTCTCCCTCTCCTTTCTCTCCCTTTCTCCCATTCTCTTTCTCTTTCCCTCTCTCTCTCCCTCTCTCTTTCTCTCTCCCTCTCACTTTCTCTCCCTCTCTCCCATTCTCTTTCTCTCCCTCTCCCTCTTTCTCTCTGTTTCTCTCCCCTCCCTGCCCCTCTCCCCCTGTGTGTGTGTGTGTGTGTGTGTGTGTGTGTGTGTGTGTGTGTGTGTGTGTGTATGTGTGCTACCAAGCGGGGTGGGTGTTTGAGGGGTTTTTTTTCCCCCCCTTTTCTTTTTCCTCTTTTCCCTTTTTGAATGAATGACCTGGCCCCTGCCAGCCAATGGGCGCGCGGGCGCCTGCTTAATATTCAGCAGGGCGGGGGCCAATGGCGAGGCGAGGAGGTTGTTTTAAACGGCAGAGCCCCGCAGCCAATCAGGCCGCTCTCGTAGGCAGCCAACGCGATGCTGACCAGCCGCCGCCAGCAGCGCTGAGTCTTAGCGCGTCGTGTGTGCGCCTCGCTTTCTTCCTTTCCTTATTGCTTAGGTTCACGCGAACAATACAGGTAGGTGCCCGGAGCCGTCGCGGCAACTTTTTCCGGGGGGGCCGGCAGCTCCCCGACTCTCGCCTCGCCTCCTTTTTTTCCCCCTCTCTCTCTCCCTCTCTCTCTCTTTTCATCATCATTATTTTTTTTGTTTGTTTTTTTTTCCACCCCCCAAAAAATTACATTATATATACATATATATACAGACACACACATTTAAATACAATTTATCTATTTCTAACCCCGTCGATACAGTATCGATTTTTTCCCCTCCTTTCCGTTTTTTTTTTAATTTTTCATGTTTTTTTTTTTTTTTTTGCAATTCCGGCTTTTTTCATGCCTTCCTCCTCCTCTCTTTTTTTTTTCCCCACCAACTTTCTAACTCTTCTTTTTTTTTTCCCCTCCCCTTCTTTCTCTTCCTCTCTTTTCCCTGGTTTCTTCTTCTTCTTCTTCTTCTTCTAAGGAGGGAGGGGGAAAAAAGAAATCCGATGGGTCCCAGATCGGGCTGGTTGGTGGAAAGGGAGTTTTCCCTTCTCCGCCTCGTGGGTGGGTGGGTGGGTCGGGGGCTTCTCCACGCGTGTGCGGGTTTTTGCAGGGGGCGAAAAGGGGATTCTTCCGGAGCGGGCGGGCGGGCGGGTGTGGGGGGGTGCCTAATCTGCAGTGTGTGTGTGTGTGTGTGCCCGCGTGTGAAAACGTGCCTGGGTGCCTTGAGATATCGCTATCTCCCACCGTGCACGCACCCACGCCCCCCCACCCCACCCCGAGCCGCGGAGCATGGGTTTTTCCGCGGCTCCGGGAGCGGAACATGGGATTTGGTGCAGCAGCGGTTGCTAAAAGCCCGCATGGGGGGCGGGGGGTGGGTGGAAAGGGAATGGGACTCCGGCTTTGCGCTGATCCTTGCGCTTGGGGGTCTTTGGGCAGGATCGGGGCCGGTCCAAGTTGCCCGGCCGTGCGCAGTGCCTGCCGTTTTATTCTGCATTCATAATGGCTGTCCGTCCTTTTTAAAGCATCTGACAGAAACGTGGGGAGGGGGGGGACAGATATATCAAGTCCTGCGAGTCCCGGGCAGAGTGAAATAATCTCTCACCCCCCCCTCCCCGTTTCCCTTGCCCGCCTTGGTCGGGGTTTTTTTTTTTTTGGTGGGGTTTGTGTTTTTTTTCTCCGCCGCCTCGCTTCGGATCGCCCCCAAACCTTTCGTTTCCGCTCGCTTTCTTTCTCCCCTCTCCGAAAAGGCCCCTTTCGTCCTCCTCCGTCCTCCGCGAGACCCCGAGCCGACCCTTCCTCGCGCGGTCGTGCGCTGTTGGCTTTTTGCTTGTGTGTGTTTGCCTTAATATGGCTGGCGTTACAGTAGCAGACCTAAAGGAAGAAAGACGGGAGGGAGAGCGACGCGGGGGCAAAATCCGCCCAGGGGCCCCCCCGAGCCCCCCAACCTTTCTCATCCGTCCCCTTTTCTTTATCTCTCTCCTCTCATGCCCTTAGCGGGGCGTTCAAGCCCCGAATCGGGCTTTTTGGGGGGTCCTTTCCTCCTTTCCTTGGGCGACCAGGCTTGTAATGGCTGCGCGCAGCCTTTGTTAAGACTGGCGATTGCGCTAAGCAGGGGGAACGGCGGGGAGAGGAGGAAGGGGGGGAGGCCTCTTTCCGACCGGTTTCTCGGCCCCTTCCCGTCATTTCTCCGCCTCGAGACCGGGCTGGTTAGAAAGAGAATCGCTTTTTCTACAAAAAGAGCCCGGTCCCGATTTTCTCCTCTGGATGATCGTCCGACAAAAGGCTTGAAACGGAAAAGGCGAGCGCCGGTGGCTTTGTTAAAGCCGCTCGCATTGCCTTTAGAGAAGCCATTTTAGCGAATGGGGATCTGACGAGGCGAAAGGGAAGCGCTCCGCTCTCGCTCTCTCCCAGCTTTAGCAAAGCCGGATTGCCTGCGCAGGGGCCAAGGAGCCCAGAAGAGGGTCTCCGCTCGGGACCCCCAGGACTCCCCGAACCCCGCTGGACCCCCAGGACTCCCCAAAGGTGGATTTGAGAGGCAGTTTCTTTCATCAAGAAACGTTTCACAAAATGGAAGGTGAATTATTGGGACCGGGAAACGGGCGCTGGTTTTTGGTGGGGGGTTTTTGATGGGGGGGCTTTTTCACCCCTTTTTCCACGCCAAGACAAGGGCAGGTTTCCCCCACTCCAAATACGGGGTGGGAGGGGGGATCTCGCCCCCCCTCTCTCTGGGGGGGGCACGTGCCCTGTGAGCCCCCCTCCCTCCCTCCTGTTTCCTCCCCCCCCCCCCCACCGAAGGGGAAAAATATTTATTTTTCCCAATGACCTTGGGGTGGAGAGAGGAGGGAGGCGGACCGCAATACATTTTTTTCCCCATTTCTTCTGCTTTTGAAACTTTCTTCTTTTTTCTTTCTTTTCTCTCTCTCTCTCTCTCTCTTGCAGATGGTGCAACAAACAAGATGTATTTATAGAAGGGGGGGGAGGTTGGCGTGTCTGTGTGTTTTTTTAATGCAACTTTTGCAAAAGAAATGGGGAGATTTTTTTTTCCTTTAAAAAGGCAACTTTTACAAAAGGAGAAGGAGGGGTGATTGTGTTTTTTCCCCGTGGGGAGGCGTGCCAGCCACCGAGACACTAATTTTTTCCCCTTTTTTCCAAATAATAATAATAATGGAAAGGATTTTCAACTTTTTTTTTTTTTTTTTTGCAATGCGGGTTTGCAAAGATTTTATTTTTCCCCAGCTGCGCCCGCAGAGAGAAGAGGGTTGAACACCTCCCCAGCGAAAGGAACCCTGCCCCCCCCCAAATCTTTTAGGGAACCCCCCCCTTTTCTTTTCTTTTTCTTTTTCTTTTTTTTGCAAATGCAAATCCTTTCCTTCTGGCAGGAAACTTGTAATGAGATAACAAATGTCCTTTTCCCACAAAAGTAGCCAGGGATTGACCAGCCTTCTTAATGGCCACAATCTCTTTGGATAAAAAAGGCACTGCAGTCTTGTGATGAGTACAATAATTAAGTAAAAAAAATATTTAAATGGAATTGAAATGTCTTCAGAGGAACTGGGTTTTTTTTTCCCGGGATCAGGGAGAGGGTTGCCTGCAGCTATCTTGACATGGGAAAGTTGAAGTTCTCCAGAAGTTTAAAAACTAAGTGGGTGGGCCAGCAGCCCCAGACTGCCAAGTTCACAAGTGGGCACCCACCTGTTTAAAAATCTCAAAATATTCTGGCCCTGTGGGGTTTTTTTTTTTTTCTTGTGAGTTGCGAGTAGAGGAATTGGACATGAGTAGTGCAGGCTGGTGCATGGCGTAACATCAAAAAGAGGTGAAGATAAATTTTTAAAGGGATAGATGATCTATTGGTTGAGCCTGTTGGGGATTTTCCTGGGAGAAGGAAAACATTATTTATACATATCATCCTTAAAAAAAATATTTCCCCATTTTTCAGGTCAATTGAAGGGGCTGCAGGCTTGGCTGCATGGGGCAAATGTAAGATTGGTTTTTCAACTTGGATTGTTGATTCCTTTTCAGCGTTTTCTTTAAACATGGCGAAAGGCGACCCCAAGAAGCCGAAGGGAAAAATGTCTGCTTACGCGTTCTTCGTGCAGACATGCCGTGAAGAACATAAGAAGAAGAATCCGGAAGTTCCTGTGAATTTCGCAGAGTTTTCCAAGAAATGTTCAGAGAGGTGGAAGGTATGGTCGGTCTGTCTGTCCCCCAGAATAAATTCTTGTGCTTTCCCATCCACCCCAAACTGCTATTCCAAAGAACTGGATGCTGGCTGGCCAAATAATTCATAATTCGTTAAATTGACATGCCGTCCAACTTCTGACGAAAGAAAATTGCGAATTTTGCCTCCTGCATCCACATACGGATGACATTCGACAGCCCCTTTTCTTGGTTATTTTAGCTTCTTGTAGTTAACAAATGTGAGGGATGTGGTGGCTCAGTGGCTAAGACACTGAGCTTGTCGATCGAAAGGTCGGCAGATCAACAGTCCGAATCCCTAGTGCCGCGTAATGGGGCGAGCTCCCTGTTACTTGTCCCAGCTTCTGCCAACCTAGCCGTTCGAAAGCACATAAAAAATGCAAGTAGGAAAATAGGGACCACCTTTGGTGGGAAGGTAACAGCGTTCCGTGCACCTTTGGCATTGAATCATGCCGGCCACATGACCACGGAGACGTCTTGGGTCAGCATTGGCTCTTCGGCTTTGAAACGGAGATGAGTGCCACCCCGTAGAGTCAGGAACAACTAGCACATATGTGTGAGGGAAACCTTTACCTTAGTTAACAAATGTACTTCCTTATATCCTATTTTCAGTAGAGTGAATATAGGGGCACTGTGTCCAGAAGGAAGTTTGGGAGTATTTTTGTAGTTGATTATGCCCCCTGTGGCAACCATTTTGGGAGGGCGACTTCCACCTGGTATCAAAACTCCAGATGGGCCCTTGACCAAAAGTTGGTCTCCTCCAAGGACTCTGAAGAAGAATGCTTAGACTCCACTCCATAACTATTTGGCTTTCTTTATTTTGACTAAATTCATTAGGGTGTGTGATGTTGACAATCCTACTCTCGCTGTTTGTTTTGAAGACGAGAAAATCATGTGGCAATATTACATCAACTTCACACAGCACATTAAACTACAGTTGGTTTGGCAAGCCCCAGATGGCCGAGTTGGTCTATACTAAGCCACAACCCATGATTTCTGAAAACAGCAGGCCCTGAATGCAAATCAAACTTGACTTTGTGGCAAAGGAGGAACATCAACTCAGTTGTACGTTGGCTTGTTTCTGGGGAAAAGAGAAAGATTTCTTGCTGACTGGTTTGGAATACTCTCTGTAGCTGATATCACCCATGCCGTAGAGATACTGAGAATGTTCTTGAGGTTTATTATATATTTTTTAGGACTCCTAGAAAGTGAGTTTTATTGATCATGGTTGAAGATCAGCCCAACTGATGGTGGTTAAAGATATCTCAGCAGGCTTTCGGTTATTTGCAGAGTTTCATATTTGATCTTCCCAAAGTTCTTTTGAGAATGTGGAACACAACTGCAGTAGCCATCTTCCATACTTCAAAACAGCTGCACTTTCTCTGAAGGACCTGTTCAGAAAAAAATGTCCACCTACAAAATCCTAGTCATGTGTATAGTATGGTTGCTTTAAAGCACCGTGGGTGAGCCTTGTGTTCACTGTATGGCCTTTGAAGATTAAATCTGAATTGACCCTGTACTTGGTGTCTTTTCCGATGCTTGAGAGATACCTGAACGGATAGCTCTGAAAAATCCCATCAAAGGATTTATCTCCCCAATTCTTGTTCTGGAACTGTAGTTCTACCTCCTTTGATGACTTCATTTGGAGTTTGTTGGCTGAGTTTTGTGTGTGTGTGTGTGTGTGTGTGTTTTGTAGGATTCATTCATTCTCTTTGTCTTTCAGACCATGTCAACCAAAGAGAAAGGAAAGTTTGATGAGATGGCGAAAGCCGACAAAGTACGATATGATAGAGAAATGAAGGATTACGGTCCAGCGAAGGGTGGGAAGAAGAAGAAGGACCCAAATGCACCCAAGAGGCCGCCGTAAGTAGACGTCACAGTTCAATAAGACAGGCGATGGGATAGAATGACATTTCTGAACCATTAGCAGCAGCTTTAAGAAGCTGCTTTTTAAAGTGCCTGCAACTTTCAGCTGCTGTTTGCATGGGTGAAATCTAACTCAGCTGGTAATTAATGATCATAGTTGAGAATCTTATAAAATTCTTCTGGTCCTCCTAAATTTAAAAAAAAAGCCTGAATCCCGAATGGGACATTTTTGTAGTGAGTAACTGATACAAAGAGATGTGGTGGCTCAGTGGCTAAGACACTGAGCTTGTCGATCAAAAGGTCTGCAGTTCAGCGATTCGAATCCCTAGTGCCGCTTAACAGGGTGAGCTCCCGTTCCTTGTCCCAGCTTCTGCCAACCTAGCAGTTCGAAAGCACGTAAAAAAAATGCAAGTGGAAAAATAGGGACTACCTTTGGTGGGAAGGTAACAGTGTTCTGTGTGCCTTTGGCGTTGAGTCATGCCGGCCACACGACCACGGAGACGTCATCGGACAGCGCTGGCTTTTCGGCTTTGAAACGGAGATGAGCACCGCCCCCTAGAGTCGGGAACGACTAGCATATATGCGAGGGGACCCTTTGCCTAATTGATACAACCACACTTCAATAACCAGGTTCGATTGGCAGCCAGCTGTTGTTCCTCTTCTGAGGTCACACAAGACTTCGGGCCTCCATCCAGATGTTTTTGAATGCTACAGTTTTGGAAGACAGAGAAGGGCCTTTATACTATAAATTCCCTGCAGCTGGGTTAGTGTTACTTAAGCATAGCTTCGCAAATTAGGCCTGGTTGTCTTCTTTTTTAAAAATAACAACAACAACAACAACAACAATAATAAAATAGATTTAACACGGATCATTCCTAATTCAGGTTACTTAAGTCTCCTAACTGGGTTAATGTTAAAAGTGAATTGTCCTCATTTGTTCTGCTTGTTCTTCCTTTCGGGTTAATGTCAGCGTTCCAGAAAACCCCCAACTCCAATTAAAAACTCCGAGGCAAGCATTTTCTCAAAGTTCCATTTATTAGAGTAGGTATACTGGCACATCTGGGAAAACCCGAAACTGAGAGTTCCGGATTTTCCCTCAGTAAATCAAAACCCCGAAAAACCATCCCCTCACTCCTCAGTCCATCACATGCTCCAATCACCATCCGTCCCATCTCAAGACATCACTCCAACCACTCCTCCTCCAGATGCAGGATCGGCCTGACCTTGACCGAAAGGAAGAATGCTATTTTGTCCAAATACCTCTACTAAATCCCCGCTCCTACTTTCCCACATATGAGAAGGAGGCAGGGTGGAAGCTTCCAGCCTAATATGGCTTCCAAAACTGACACTTTTAAGTGGGACTCCAGCGTTATCATTCTTACACTACCTCCTTAGAAGCAGCTCATTGTATCTTGGGGCAAAAAAACATTGGACCAAAATATGCACATGGCTACAAATAAATAGTAAAGTGACACATAGATCAAAAGCCAGAAATATTTTTGTTGGGTATTCTACCAGAAAAATATAATAAAGGGAATGCCTACTTAATTTCACATGTGTTAACTGCAGCTAGAATTTTGTTTGCACAACAGTGGAAAAATGAAAGAGATCCCTACGGGTGAAAATATTATTTAAAAAAAATTGAATGTGCAGAAATGGGTAGACTAATATTCAGAATTAAGGAGAAGGAAGACCCTGAATACTTTTTAAGATGGGATTTGTTTTATCAGTGGCTAACTAGCAGAAACACAAGTTAGAATGTTAAAGGCATAAATAAGGAAATGGTTAACTATATTGAAGATTTACCAACATGGATAAGCAAATATTATTAGTATGTGATTATTATTAACATCATGAATACTGTTATTTTCCGAAAATAACTGTACTTGGATAACACACTGCTTATATAGACCAGGGTCTTCAAACTTGGCAGTTTTAAGCCTTGTGAACTTCAACTCTCACAGAATTCTCCAGCCAGCCAGCATTCTGGGAGTTGAAGTCCACAAGGCTTAAAGCTGCCAAGTTTGAAGACTTCTGATATAGACATTGAATTTTTAATGTTTTTTTTTAAAAAATAGAAGCAACTCATTGCAACTTCTTGGTCAAGCCTCCTCATCCTAGTTTTGCTTCAAAGCTCCTGGCCCGCTCCCATTTTCAGCTCTCCTGTACCCTCCCCAGGTCTGGATTTTTCCTCTTCTGCTCGGAGTTCCGTCCCAAAATCAAGTCCACCAATCCAGGCATTTCCATCGGAGACGTAGCCAAGAAGCTGGGCGAAATGTGGAACAACCTCAGCGACAGCGAGAAGCAGCCCTACAATAACAAAGCCGCCAAGCTGAAGGAGAAGTATGAGAAGGTAAGAGTTGCTTGCTGCAGCCTGAAGGATTCTGGGTAGTTTTGGAGAAGAGAAGTTGATGGCCAGGCTGGGAAAAGTCAATCCATGGGCCGTTCTTACTTTGTGGAGCAAAATCAGTGGCTTGCTCTGTCAGTGTTAGTGGGCTCACCAGTAAATAAACAACAGTCTAATCAAGGAACCATCAATATTACTTCCACCAAGCCAGTGGTATATAAAAATAAGAGCAAACCCCACTCTCTTCCGTCACTGATGATGTTGCCTAGTTGGGTATTTAATTGTCTGTAAGAAAACCACCAAGCTCAGAGAGCACCAAGGACCCCGCAGCCCTTCTCCTTCTCTTCTCATCTATTCCACAAATCCCATTCCCTTGTAGCACTGATGATGTTACCTAGATGGGTAATTAAATGTCTGTAAGAAAAATACAGCCAAGTTCAAGAGAGCACCGAGGAGCCCACAGTTCAGTCCTGAGCGACAAATATTCTCTTCCGTTGGAATCACAATATTACGTTGTGTGCGGCAAATAGTCGCGTGCAATATTGAGAAGGGAAGCAGAGAAAAGGGGCTTTGAGTCAGACACGAATTTATTTATTTATTTATTGGTTCGATTTATATGCCGCCCTTCTCCGGAGACTCAGGGCGGCTTACAATGCGTTAAGCAATAGCCTTCATACTTTTGTATATACCTGCTTAGTAGGGCTTTTGGCTCCCCCCTAAGCGGTGTTCTTTTTTATATAAAGTCAGCTTATTGCCCCCACAATCCAGATCCTCATTTTACTTACCTCAGAAGGATGGAAGGCTGAGTCAACCTTGAATGTCCCCTCTGCGTATCTTGATGGTTCATAGAGCATCCCAACCAACCCCTTTCTAAAGAGATGGTAAACTGACATTTCAATGATTTTATTTTATTTTTTTTAAAAAAATTAAGCTCTCCATGGCACAACTTCTCAGCACAATTTAAGGGTTAGTTTCACTAGCGACACTACAATTCCATTCACAGAGAGAGAAAGAGAGAGAGAAAAAAACCCCAATCTATGTTTCAACAAAATAATAATAAAAAAGGTCACTTAAAACAAGGTCTTTTTTTTTTTTTAATTGAAATTTGCAAATAGGACTATTTGTACTGGCGGGGTTTTTACCTTCCCAACCCCTCACTCTTTTCCTGCTATTTTGCATGATGCCAGAGCCTCCCCCCCTTTCCCGAGAAAAAATATATATCCCCAAGAAGTGCTGAGTAATTTAAAAAAAAAAAGTGGTCTGGACTGGCATTTATTGCTTTTTGTATTCTGCTTTTCCTCCAGGAGCAGATAAGCAAATTGGGCTCTTGGTATTCTTTCTTTCTTTCTTTCTTTCTTTCTTTCTTTCTTTCTTTCTTTCTTTCTTTCTTTCTTTCTTTCTTTCTTTCTTTCATGTACCGCCCTTCTCCCAAAGGACTCAGGGCGGTGAACAGTCAAAAGATAAAATACACATAGTATAAACGTTAAAAAACCACTTAAAATACATATTCTTCAGGCGCTTCCTGTACGCATTTCACTACCTGCTTAAGTAACCTCATCAGTGCAACGGAGGGAGTATTCTGGGTTGAGGCGTGGCTTCTTCCTTAATTAGGATATTGTTTCCCCTTGGATTGTTTATCTGGTGCAACTTTGAAGTAGCCTAGGGGCCAATCCAATTGCTTAGACACTTAGACAAGCAACAAGAAGCAACAGACAATCAGGGAAGAAACCACACCCCAGCTAAGTTGAGCAGGCCAATTTATAAATAACCAACGAACGCCACTCCTCCCTGCACTGATGATGTAACTTAGACTGGTAGTGGAAGATTTGGCAATCTTCAGGAAAGCACCCAAGCTCGAGGAACGCCGAGAACCCATCCGTTCAGCTTCAATCTATAGATAATTTTCTTAACTAGATTCCATTTTTCTATTGGAAAATAGGATGTCAGGCTTGGAAAATCATAAAAACAACCCAAAAGGAGAAAACTCCAAAATAATTATTGCTAAGATAACCAAAGGTTGAACCATGATAAAAAATCACCGGGAGTCTTTATTTTGGTTGCTAAGTTGATGTGTTGGTTAAAAGAACCGTCCTGGGACTAGAACCGTTTTTACGACCGTGATTGCCACGGTTGTTAAGCGAATCCAGCTCTTCCCTCACCCACTGTTGACTTGTGCTTGCTGGAAGCCAGCAAAACTTGTCACAAATTTGCTGGCTTGTGGGAAGCCAAGCAAACCAAGCCACAATCGGGATGCTGCTATCATGGGAAATCCAGTCCAGTTGCCAAATGCCTGGGGTTTTTTTGGCCATGAGACACTGGCGGTCATAAGTGCGAGTCGGTTTCCAAGTGTCCGGATGGTGACCATGGTGGTGGTACGACAGTGGTAACTTTGAGGATAGCTTGTGAGTCGTTTCTTCTGAGGGGACCTAACTTCCAACTGTCATTAAATGAGTGGTTTAAGGACTATCTCTACTGTGTCCCAGGGGTCTCCAACCTTGGCAACTTCAAGACTTGTGGACTTCAACTCCCAGAGTTCCCCAGCCAGCTGGCTGAGGAACTCTGGGAGTTGAAGTCCACAAGTCTTGAAGTTGCCAAGGTTGGAGACCCCTGCTCTAAAGCTGGCTGAGGAACTCTGGGAGTTGAAGTCCACAAGTCTTGAAGTTGCCAAGGTTGGAGACCCCTGCTCTAAAGCTGGCTGAGGAACTCTGGGAGTTGAAGTCCACAAGTCTTGAAGTTGCCAAGGTTGGAGACCCCTGCTCTAAAGCTGGCTGAGGAATTCTGGGAGTTAAAGTCCAGAAGTCTTAAATTGGTCAAGGTTGGAGACCCCTGCTCTATCCAACGGTTATGAAATGAATCGTCCTTAGTCAAGGACTATGTGTTCCTCCCTAATCTTTAGCCAAGTGTCCCAAAAGATGCATCGTTGGCTTTTAGGGTTTGGGATTCCCCCCCCCCCCCATCCAAAATGTTTTAACTCATCCAGTGTAGGAATCTTCAGGCAGGTCATGTCATGAGTTTCTGACCTTGAACTGACTTAAAAAAAAAAAAACTCCCTAAAGTTAGTGAAGATAGGAATGTGCTTTTGATATATGATGACCGTTTTCGCTTCGTCCCGAGTTCTGCTAAAAGAATTAAACCCTTAAATGTGCTTAAAAGACGAGTCATGTCCATTGTAAAAGCAACAACAAGGAATCTGTGGCATGATTTAACGATAATTATGTTGACAGAGCAAGCAGAAACTCTTAAAAGTTCTCCTTGGGAAGTAAAACTTTCTAAGTATCTTTGTCTCTCTTCTATGTTTTATTTTGGGTTAGGTCCAGTGGTGGGATTCAGCCGGTTCGCACCACTTCGGGAGAACCGGTTGTTAACATTCTGTACAGTTTGGCAAACTGGTTGTTGGAAGAAATCATTAGGGCAGAGAACCGGTGGTTAAATTACTTGAATCCCACCACTGGTTAGGTAGTTGTAGCAGAAACTCTTGATTAGTGAGTGGCTGGCAAGCATTGGTTTCTGGCATCTGGTGGAAATTCTGGCAGATTATTATTTTTATTATTATTTAGTTTATTATATAAAATAGAAAAGAAAATAGTAGGAAAATAAGGGAAGGGAAAAAGAAAAGGCACAGACTTCCGACTCGATTTGGTGCAGTAGAATAAGATAACGGCATCAAACCGCAACTTTTTACTTTTACATAGTAACATAAACCAGCCATTTCTATAAAAACAAAACTATATAATTGGGAAAATGCAGGTTTTGGTTCTGGCTAGTCTAAAGAAAAGACTAATTAGGGACGACATGATAGCAGTATTTCAGTACTTGAGGGGCTGCCACAAAGAAGAGGCGGTCAAATTTATATATTTATTTATTATTTATTTTTGTGATTTATATGCCGCCATTCTCCCTGAGGACTCAGGGCAGCTTACATAAAACAGTCACCAATACAAATCACAATAAATATAATTAAAATAAGATTAAAATCCACAATAACAACCATTAAAATTATAAAAACTATACAACCCCACGATCAGAGAATTGTTGGAACAGCCACGTCTTCAGTCCACGGCGGAAGGAGAGGAGGTCAGGGGCCGTCCTGAGGTCGGTGGACAAACTATTTCAGAGGGTCGGGGCTCCGACAGAGAAAGCCCTCCCCCTGGGGGCCACCAGCCGACATTCTTTGGCTGACGGCACCTGGAGGAGGCCCACTCTGTGGGCGCGCACCGGACGATGGGACGAAGGCAAGAGGCGGTCCTGTAAGTGCCCCAGGCCTAAGCCATCTCCAAATTATTCTCCAAAGCCCCAGAGGGCAAGACAAGAAATAATGGTTGGAAACTAACCAAAGAAAGAAGCAACCAGGATTTAAGGAGAAACTTCGTAACTGTAAGGACAATTAATCAGTAGAACGGCTTGCCATCAGAAATCGTGAGTGCTCCATCAATGGAGGTTTTTAAGGAGAGTCTACCCAGTCACTTATCTAAAATGGTATATAAATAAATAACTTTATTGTCATTATACGTGTATACACAGTACACCCATACAACAAAATTCACTTAACCCCCAAAGACCAGGTCCAACACAGAACAATCCCCAAACACACTCCCACCCACCACAAATTCCCAAACATCCACACAACAGACCAAGTCATGCCGTCCAACAGCTCACTGATGGTGGCCCTTTAGTTCATGGTTGAGTGCCATTATAGCTCTGGGATAAAAACTATTCAGAAAACGCGTGGTCCGAGTTTTAATTGTTCTGTATCTTCTGCCAGAAGGCAACAGTCCAAAAAGATTGTAAGCAGGATGGGAAGAGTCTCTGAGAAATGTTATGCAACTTTCTCAAACGGCGAGATTCGAAGCGGGGCTGGACTAGAAGACCTCCAAGGTCCCTTCCAGCTCTGTTCTAAATTCTAAAACCTCAAGCACAAAGTTCAGAAGTGGTTTCCAAGTAGAAACAAAAGTATTGCGTTTTTTTTTTTTTAAAAAAAGCAGTCAATTTAGTCATTCTCTGCCAACTCCGTCCATTTTTGCAGCCATTTGTGGGATTTGAAGTTACTTCCGTTTCCAAATTCAGGCAGTTTTAAAGCATTGAATAAAGTTTGAAGATAAACCAACTGCGCCATTTAAGCCCAGGTTTAATTAGACTTAATATCAGTAATTTAAGAGGGAGCTTGGAGTCTTAGCGGACAATCAGCACTAAATATGAGCCAGCAATCCTAAATTGCATTAACAAAAGGATACAATCAAGATCAAGGGAGGTACTAATACCGCTCTGAAAGCCTTAGTAAGAGCATACCTAGAATACTGCTTCCAGTTTTGGTCACCACACTATAAAAAAGAGGTTGAGACTCTAGAAAAAATGCAGAGAAGAGCAATCAGGATGATGAGGGGACTGGAGGCTGGAACATACGATGAACGGTTGCAGGAACTGGGCCTGGCTAGTCTAGTGAAGAGAAGGACCAGGGGAGACATGATAGCAGTCTTCCAATATTTGAGGGGCTGCCACAGAGAGGAAGCTATTTTCCAAAGCACTCGAAGGCCAGACAAGGAATAATGCATGGAAACTGAACAAGGAGAGATTCAACCTGGAAATAAGGAGGAATTTTCTGACCGTGAGAACCATCAACCCATGGAACAGAAGTTGCCTTCGGAAGTTGTGGGAGCTTCATCACTGGAGGCTTTCAAGAAGAGACGGGACTGCCATCTGTCAAAAATGGTGTAGGGTTTTCTGCTTGGGCTGGGGGTTGGACTAGATGACCCACAAGGTCCCTTCCAACTCTATTAATCTGTTAATATTTGGGCCCTTTACCTAAACCAGCTGTAGAGGGCACACTAAACTTTCTCTGTTTGAATATTACAGGATGTTGCAGATTACAAGTCTAAAGGCAAATTCGACGGCGCGAAAAGCGCAGCAGCCAAAACTGCCGCCTCAGCCCGGAAAAAAGTAGAGGAGGAGGAAGACGAAGAGGATGAGGAAGATGAGGAGGAGGAGGAGGAGGAAGACGACGAATGAGAAACTGTGTATAATCCTTGTTTCCATGTGAATACCATAGAGTAGGGGAAACACCATTCGGAAAAGAGAAAAACACACACACACACACACACACACACGAAATCTCGCGCCTCTCGTTTGAGACGGTGCCTTATTTGTCCTTTATTAAGATTTATCACCCCGAAAATTTGGGTTTTTTTGATCACAATATACTGTAGCCTTTTTGGAAGTCCGTAAATAAAAAGCGCTCTAGGGAAAAATGCAGAAACATAAACGGAAACCAACAACAAACCATTGTTTAACCTGGTTTACATTCAGTAGATTAGGGACCCTCCTTCGGGGGTTCCCCGCCTGTGTAACAAAGTTGTACATATTTCCAAACATTTTTAAAAACAAAAAGGAAGAGACAAAAACAAATGGAAACAAAACGGAAACTCTCGTGTTCTCCTAACTCTGTGCACTTTTTTCCTGTCGGTGTAACAAAGCATTTAAAAATGTTTCAAGCATCTTATTTTTTAATTTGTAAGGTGGTGTTTAACTATATGGTTATTGGCTAGAAAAATCCTGGGTTATAAACTGTACATATCTATAGTTTGTAAAAACTAGACAAATTCTTGTAGTTCATGCTTTGATGACCCCTGAGAAAAGAAAAGAAAAGAAAAAGGGGGGGAAGGCTTTTAAAAGGGGGTGTTGGTGGTGGGGGAAAGCCTCTTTTGTGTGTTTTTCCCCCCTCCCCTCGGGAAAGGCCATGTCAAAGCGTGCACCACGAAAGTAGATCTAATTTACACTACAGTGAGCGTACATTTAGCTTAAAAGTTGTCTTTTTGTATATAGTGAAATAGCATTTCTGCGGCCATTCTTAGTTGTGAAAGAAAAAGGGAGGGGAGGGGGAATCAGCCGGCATGAGATAAAAAAAACCACAAGAAATTGTTATGGATTCCTTTCTTTTTTTTTTTTCTTTTTTTCCCCCCCTTTTTTCTTTTTCTTTTCGTTTAAAGCGGGGTAGTTTTTTTCAACCAGAGCTTGTTAAAAAGTCTCCTTCCCGCGGTCCGCTTTTAAAAGTGAGGGGAAGAAGGCGCAGAAGTTCAAAAAAAACCCGCCTCTGTACTTAAAAAAAAACTGAAAAGAAGGGAGGGGGGGGGAAAAAGAAAAAAAAATGGCGATGGAACATTACGTTTGGTTTTTTTTGTATGTTTAGAATGCTGAAAATGTTTTTGAAGCAAAAAATAAACAGTATTACATTTTTAAAACTTCTTGACAATATTCTAAGAGTTCCTGCTTTTAAAAAAACGAGGTTTGTTTTCTCTTGAGCCGCGGCTAAAAAGAAAGATAACGGCGGCATGGACCTCTCGTTGAGGGCGATCAGGATGGGGCCGTTGATCTGAGACAAGATGGCCGCGTTGAGGGGGGGGGTTTGCTGATCAAAGACACTATGCAAATTTGAATCTTATTATACTTGAACAATATCAAAAGCTGAGGGAAAGACTTAAAACGGGGGGTGCGAGCCGCCATTTGCAAAGGTGTAGGGTGACCCAAGGAAAGGGAAGAGCAGAGAATTTCTTGATATAGATGTGTGGGGTACGTTCCTAGCCCAAATGCTATGCTTTGTAAATATTAAAATGTGCCTTTTTTGTCTCGTGTTTCGATTCTCATGGCGTTTTTTTCTTCTCTATTTTTCCCCCCAATTGACACCTTCCGGAAGTTCACTGGTCATGGGACACAGAAGCAAGGTGAGGGAGAAGGTGCTATTGACTCCCAGACTTGCCTCAAAAATCCTCCTACCCTCTTCCCCCCCAAAAAAGAGGCAACTTGGACTTTTCTGGTTTTTTTCTTTGAAGAGGTTTCGCTTCTCGATCCGAGAAGCTTCTTCAGCTTCTCTCGGAAGCTGCTTCTGCTCTCAAAAGCTGAAGATGCTTCTGGGATGAGAAGCAAAAGGTCTTCAATGAAAAACCAGAAAGTCCAAATTGCCTGGGGGAGGGGGGGGGGAGGAAGCACTTTTGGGACAACCATGACCTGGATGACAGAAACTCCAAAGACCTACCCCCAGGCTGGATTTACTGTTGTGTGGGCTGGGGTCCCCCAACTCCGTTCAACGGCCTTGTAGGGAGGGTGCATCTGGCGTTTTTGAGAAAGGAACACCCTTCTACTTTGACTTAATTTGACTAACAAGGAATGCGTTCCGTTGTGACCTTCAGTTTCCAGAATGAAATACTAATAACTCAATTTACGGCTACAATTCGGCCCAGAATTGACGTTGGTAAATGAGAAAATTGGTTGAGTGAGTTTTGCCCAATTTTATGACTTTTTGGCCAATTTGTTAAGTGAATTGTTTCTCGCATTGACTTTGCTTCTCAGAAGGTCGCCAAAGGGAATCTCGTGACCCAGGGACGGTGACGGTCATAAATGTGAGTCATTTGTCAAGCATCTGAATGTAAATCACATGACCGTGGGGAATGCTGCAATGGTCATAAATGTGAAAAGTGGGCATAAGTCGTTTTCATGGTCACTAAGTCGAAATCACCTGTAACATCATGAGCCAGAATCCAGATTTTAGAGACATTTAGCTTGTATGAATAGAACGGATGGTTGTCACAGTTTTTTGGGTTTAACCACAGGAGGTTAACCTAGTCTCTTGCATCTGTAAACCATAGTTTATAGAGCCAGTTTGGTCTTAATGGTTAAGGCATCAGGCTAGAGACTGGGAGTTCCAGTCCTGCCTTAGGCATGAAAGCCAGTTGGGTAATGCAGCCAATCACCAGGAGACTGGGAGTTCCAGTCCCACCATGGGTGACTGAGCCAATCAGCAAAAGACTTCTTGTCCCATCTTAGGGCATGAAAACCAACTGAATGATGTTGTGCCAATCAGCAGGAGACGGTGAATTCTGGTCCCGCCTTAGCCTTAAAACCTGGCTGGCAGACTTTGGGCCAATCGTTCACTCGGCCCAACCCAACCTCACAGGGTTGTTGTGGGGAAAAATAGTAGGAAGGAGGTTATGTTCGCCACCTTGAGTTATTTATAAAATAATTAAAGCAGGTGCGATAGAAATAAAATACTTTATGGCTCAGCGCGGTTTGCAAAGCCAAATACGGCACGACTCGCAACAGCCATCTTGCCTTAAAAAAGGAAATTTTGGTCCCAGTATTGGTTCTAGGGACTACCTGAAGTGTCTCGCGGGACTCTGAAGCCATCAAATGAAGGGGTGGAGAAGCTGCTTGGTGGCTGGCAGAAGAAGCAGTCCTTCCTAGGACCTTTTTTTTCCACCATAGAAAAACTTCCTACGTGAAACGTTTGGATTTATTTGAGAGGTGAATAAAAAAATCTTAGTTGACACTAATATTTTCTAAACTAAACTAAAAATGTTCATCAAATTTGCAGACAACACCAAGCTGGCAGGAATAGCAAACACTCCAGTAGATAGACTCAAGATACAGAAGGATCTTATCAGACTTGATAAGTGGAGCAGCGGACTGTTAAATAGCACATAGCTGCCTGCAATTACTGCAAGTTCGAATCTCACCAGGCTCAAGGTTGACTCAGCCTTCCATCCTTCCAAGGTAGGTAAAATGAGGACCCAGATTGTGGGGGCAATAAGCTGACTTTATTGTCAGCTTATTGCCCCACAATCCGGGTCCTCATTTTACTGCCACCCAGAGAAGGGCGGCATATAAATCGAACCAATAAACAAACAAACAAACAAATAAATGAAATGAAATTCAAGGGTGAAAAAAGTCAGGTTCTACATTTAGGCAAGAAAAACAAAATGCACAGGTACAATATATATGGTACCTCGCTCAATAGTTGTGAAAGAAATCTTGGAGTCCTAGTGGACAATCACTTAAGTAAGAGCCAGCCGTGTGCCAAAAAAGCGAACACAGTTCTAGGCTGCATAAACAGAGGGATAGAATCAAGATCATGTGAAGTATTAATACCACTTTATAAGGCCTTAGTAAGGCCACACTTGGAATCCTGCATCTAGCTTCGGTCGCCACAATATAGAAAGAGTGCAGAGAAAAGCAACAAAGATGATTAGGGGACTGGAGGCTAAAACATATGAAGAACGTATGGGTATGTCTAGTTTGATGAAAAGAAGGACTAGGGGAGAGATGATAGCAGTTTTCCAATATTTGAGGGGCTGTCAAAGAGAGGAAGGGGTCTTTCCAAGGCACCTGAAGGCCAGACAAGGAATAATGGATGGAAACTGATCAAGGAGAGATTCAACCTGAAAATGAGAAATTTTCTGACAGTGAGAGACATCAACCAATGGAACAGAAGTTGCCTCCAGAAGTAGTAGTATGGCACAAATACTACTTTTTGGCCTACATTTCGGACTATAAGACACATTTTTTTGTTTCCCAAAAGGGGGTGAAAATGTCTATGCGTCTTACAGACCGAATATTGCTAAAACCCCGCCCATCCGCCGGCCGTTTTTTGGCCTCCGCATTCTCAGTTTTCAGGCTGCTTCTTTGTGGCAGCCCCTCAGATATTGGAACTCTGCTATCATTTCTCCCCTAGTCCTTCTTTTCCAAAGTCCCAACATCTTTTCAATCACCCCTCTTGATTGAAAAACCAAAGCGCCTTTGCAGCTGGAGTTAAACGCCCATCGATTTCTCTCCAAGCATCCTTAATTGTTGCACTTAACAATTGGTCTTTTGCAAAAAAAAAAAAAATCCACTTCCTTTTTGCATTATACCTGAGATGAGCCCTCCATCACCTCTCGCCAACACGGAGGTTGTCCTCTTTATAAGAAAAGATGTATCTTGAACCAGACTAAAGGAATTTTTATTTATTTAATTTTATTTGCAGGAGAAAGCCAAGATAGGCGAATTAGTAAAGGAAATCCCTAAACCTGTTGCAGGAGAGGAACTCTTAATCCGATTCTGCGAATTGAGTAGAATCTAACTTGGCTCTGCCTCTTTAGGATCTCAGACTAAGAGATCGACATGGACCCAGAGGTGGGCGGCACATGAATTAACAACCAGTTTGCCCCAGCACCGAAAATATGACGGCGTGTGTATCAGTAGTGAAATTCATTCGGTTCTATCCGGATCGTGTGATCTGGTAGCGCCGGTGGTGGGAGGCTTTGCCCACCCACCCAAACATCATCAAGTCCCGTTTTTGACCCTCTGCGCATGTGTGGAGGAGGCACGCACACTCAATTTGCGAACTGGTAGGGAAGGTAAGTTTATACCACTCCTGGTGCACACGCCCGTTTCGCTTGCTTGCATGCCTCCCATGCACGCGCATGGCCTTTTGTGCATCTGCTTTGCTTGCATGCATGCGGCTTAAAAACGCAGCTAAATAGGGCAGCATAGTCCTAATTAGGAAGCCCACCCACAGGTCACAACTACCAGTTCGCCCGAACCATCAGCAGCCCACCCACTGCATGGATCCCCAAATATTTTTAAAAGAAACTCTGTGGATTGAATCTGGAACTTTGAGCCAGTCGAATTGCTTAGAGACCCTTCCCCAGATTCCTTGCAGACCTGATGAAGAAGCAAACTTGGCTGCCCCAGAGGAGGCTGCTTAGAGTAAATCTGTGTGAATTGTTGTTCTCTGGTGTTTGGCTTTTTTTCCAAATAGTTCACTGATTAGGTGAGCTCTTGAGCAGGGAGAAAACTGCCTGCCTCCCAGTGGTGAAATCTGAACCGGGTTACTACCCGTTCGCTGGCCATGCCTGAGTGCCATGCGCCAAATGCTTGCTGCATGCACGCGTGCACAATGCATGCCAAAAGGAGGCTTGGGAAAGCAAGAAGAACGGTGTGTGTGTGTGTGTTGATCAGCTGTGGTGCGCGTGGGAACCTTTTTTTCACCTTTTAAAAGCATTTTTTTTACTACCGGCTCGGGTGAATAGATAGTAAAAAAATGCTTTAAAAAAGAAAAAAAAAAGGCTCCAGTGATCACGGGGCACAGCAGTGATTGTCGGAGCCTTTTTTCCCCTTTTTAAAGCATTTTTTACTACTTATTTGCCTGAACTGATCGTAAAAAAAATGGTAAAAAAGTTTTTAAAAAAACTTCCGACGATCGTGTGTCGCTCAGCTGATTATCCCTGGTGTACCGGTAGCGTTTTTTACTACCGGTTGGAGCGAACCGGCCCGAACCGGTTGCATTTCACCCCTGCTGCCTCCTGGAGTCACGGAAACTCCGTCCTTGGAGGTTTTGAAAGCCAAGATTGAACAGACATCGATGTCGGATGATCTGGGGAACTCTTATCTTGGCCCAGTGAGTTTGAGTAGAAGACCTCCAACCCAAGGATAGGCCAGTCTTCAAAAATCATGCGATGTAACGTTTGTGTGTTCCCCCTTTTTTATGACTGCTAGCATTTTAAGCATGGCTGGTATTCACTTACTTTCCTTACCAGTTCGCAAATGTTCACGCGTGCGCCCAGCCTTCCACATATGTGGTTTGCTGGCGTGTGGTTTCCTTCCACGCATGTGCCCGGTTGGAAAAATGTGCCTAAATAGGATGGCATAGAGCTGGGGTGGGTGAGAGGGCTCACTCGTGATTTCCGCTACCAGTTCAGGCAAACCGGTCTGAACCGGTTAAATACCACCTCTGATTTCAAGGGAAAATGAGGAGGTTGGGAGGCCTTGCTAGTTTTCTACATGCAAGGAATCTTGCTTATTTTCAGCAGGAAGATTTGCATCCTGCTTCAACCAGAGCTAAGAATGCAACCCTTCACGTGGCTTCACGTCTGTCAAGAGGATCTCTTTCCCAGGATCTGCCGGTTCACTTGGCGAGATAAAAGGGGAGAACATTAATTCTTAGGGAACCCTCGCCCCAACTCTGGTGAAATTGGGCTTAACAGCCCAGATCCTTTCCTTGCTTGCTAAAAGGTCCAAGGAGAAGAAGTGACATCTACAAAACCAAGCTGATGCCACCGAGAAGCAAGAAAGAGAGGGAGGTGGGGGAAAACCCTGCATATGGTATGTGAAATGCCTTTATGAATTAGGCCTTTAATAATTTACACCACCGGTTTAATCCGTGGAATACCAATGATCCCTCTCGCGTGCCACGCCGACAAACATAAAAATGGAGTAATCAAGGCAGACGGTAAAAGCAAAAAAAAAAAAAAAGATAAAAAAGCAACAAACCGGCTTAGGATATTACAGCCAGAGAGGAAACTGTCTGTCTGCCTCCCTGGGGAAATGGAAAGTGATTGTGGTCTTTGAATTTTGCACACAGATTCAAAAAGCCATTGCAGCCGTCCGGATAGGGTGCCCCTTTCTGTCTGGAATATCTTGGGCTTCTCTTTCTAGGAAAAGAGCCGGGTAAAACCATCATCCTTAGGGCATCTGTAGGCATCCTAAGGTTTGCAAAAAAAAAAAAAAAACCCCCAACCCAAAAACCCAACCACCCCTAACTGCAAGCCTTCTTCGTTTACTGAAACCGATCTTCCCCTCACCACAAGCACACATCATGATTTGCATGAAATTAGGAACGTGGGGTTGTTTTGCCATCTTCAGGCAGCAGTTGCAAATTGCAGGTGGCCTTCAGACGTTCTTGAGAAAGCAAGATGGTCGAAGGGGTGGGGGGGGGAACACCCCGATTGGAGGAATGGAACTCTGACCAGTCTGAGCTGGAGAGCATCTTCCTTGCCCTTCCTCCCCACAGAGCAATGTGGCGCTCCCCTGTGACCCCTCTCCTGCGCGAGCTGCACTGGCTCCCGGTGGTCTTCCGGATGCACTTCAAGGTTTTGGTTACCACCTTTAGAGCGCTCCATGGCTTAGGGCCAGGGTATTTATGAGACCGCTTTCTGCCACCGGTAGCCTCCCACCGACCAGTCCGCTCCCATAGAGAGGGGCTCCTCAGGGTGCCGTCGGCCAAACAGTGTTGACTGGTGGCCCCCAGGGGGAGAGCCTTCTCTGTAGGGGCACCCGCCATCTGGAACGAGCTCCCCCCGGAGATAAGGAGGATTGAAGACTTACGCACTTTCCACCGCGCCCTAAAAATGCTTCTATTCCAACAGGCGGGTCTGGCCTAACTCTCCTTTTTAAATGGGGTTTTAAAATGTTTTATATAAATATAAATTGGATGTTTTAAATTTTCTGAGCCTAAATTATTTAATCTATTTTAATAGCTTTTAACTTTTGTATGTAAATTGTACTTTTATTTTGGCTGTTCACCGCCATGAGTCCCTCTGGGAGTAGGGCGGTATATAAATTTGAATAATAAATAAATAAATAAATAGAAGCTTCTCGGCTGAGAAGCGAAACGAAAGCGATTATCTTGGCTGGAATGAGGAAGGGAGTGCCGGGGGTGGGGTGGGGGAGGGAGGGCATCTTATAGCAATTTATCTTTACGGACAGTCATAAGTTGTCGTGGAATGCTGCAGCTGACTTTTCCAACAAGCCAGTTGGGCTTTGACGGAGCCATATTGATAAGCTTTGGGAAATAAATAATGTGGAATAAATCTGAGGCTCTGAAAACAAGACAACCCAATCTGAGCTGCAAAATCAGCAATGGCTCCTAGAGGGCGGCAGAGAGAGGGGAGAATGTTTTGCATCTCTTAGTTGCCCCCTGGTGTTTTTATAGGGTTTTGCAGCTCAGATCTCACCTTCTGTGTCTTTCTTTCTCTCTCTCTCTCTCTTTCTCTCTCTCTCTCTCTCTCTCGTCAAACTCGATTTCATTGAGGGCTGCATCAGAATTGTGTTTGACCTCGGGGGGCATGGTGGCCGTGGCCGTAGCCGTGGCCAGCATGACATCACTCGTATCGGGGGCACCTGTGTTCGCCCAAGCGTTCTGCCAATAAAAACGGATGCCCGAGCTCCATTTTCCGCTACGATGGCCTCCTGCAACCCTCTGCCAGCGAAAACAGAGCTCAGAGGGGCTGTGCGCGGCCCTTGCGAACTCTGTTTTTGGTGGCAGAGGCATTGTGGGCTGGTCTGTTATTTCCAGGGTGGCCCTGCAGGCCAGATCTAAGCACAGATACAGGTACACAGATACACATAGACAGAAAGACAGATAGATAGACAGACAGATAGATAGATAGATACCGTGTTTCCCTGAAAATAAGATCCTGTCTTATATTTTTTTGAACTCTGAAATAAGCACTTGGCCTTATTGCCATGTACTCAAAAGCCCGATTGCGCTTATTATTTTGGGGGAAACGGGGGAGAGAGAGAGGGAGGGAGAGAGAGGGAGGGATGGGGGAGAGAGGAGAGAGAGGGAGGGAGACAGAGAGAGGGAGGAAGACAGAGAGAGGGGGACAGAGGGAGGGAGAGAGGGGGGAGAGAGGGAGGGAGGGAGAGGAGAAAGGGAGGGAAACAGAGAGGGAGGGAGACAGAGAGGGGGAGGGAGGGAGGGAGGGAGAGAGGAGAGAGAGGGAGGGAAACAGAGAGAGGTAGGGAGACAGGGGGAGAGAGGGAGGGAGGGAGAGAGGAGAAAGGGAGGGAGAGAGGAGAGGGAGGGAGGGGGAGAGGGGGGAGAGAGAGAGAGGGAGAGAAGGAAAGTTAATATTTATTCCCAATAATCCTTGTAGCTAAATGAGTTTCTCCTGAAGATTTTTCTCATTGGGATGGTGGTTAATCATGTCTCTCTAGCTAGCAGGAGGCTTAACAAACAGACCCACACAGCATCCTGGTCCTGATCATCATTCTTAATGAAGTTCAGGTCTCTGTGCACGGAGACTTATTATCTTCCCCATGGCTGGATGTGTTTGCCTCAAAAGATCATCAGAACATCCATTGTCCGGGCCGTAAACCAAGATGCCTCCTTTTGCAGCGTCGTCTTCTCTTTCTGATAAGAAAGGAGGGCCCTGCCGAAGGAAGCAATTAAGTCATCATCTGTCACAGCCCCCCCCCCCCGCCCCAATCCCAAGGCAAATATTCCCACCGACCCCCTTTTTTAATTTTTTACTTTATTTTTTTTTTCTGGGTGAGCCAGAGTAGTGCAAAATTGATTTTCTGTCTTGTTTGGGTAACAGATGGCAGATGGCTGCAGCTTGCACCAGAATCAATACACAGAAGCTTCTGGTTGCCATTTATTTTTTCTCCTCCTCCTCCTCCTCCTTTTACAATATGCTGGCAGAAAGCGTTTCAAGGAAGGTTCTGAATTCACTCTTGAGCTGAAGGTCTCACTCGGCGTGGCCGATGGGCAAAATCAGATCCCTGGTGCCCTGCCACCCAATCCAATCTTCTTTGCAAAAACCCTGGTTTGTTTATTGGCTTGTTTGTTGGTTTTGCAAGATATGATTCTGGAATTCTTGTGGGATGTCAACTTTGGTAGGGGGTGTACTTGTGCCCTCTTTGAGGGCGGTTGCTGAAGAACACAATCCAAGAAGAACGAAAGGTCTGGGAGGGAGCCAACCTCAGCATAAAAACGGTGTGTAGTTTAATCTACTTGATGTTCCAGCAAGAGTAAAAAAAAACTCAATGCAATTAACACCAATTTTTCTTTTCTCCCTCTGGATGCAGTTCTGAACAGAAAAATGTACGCCTGCTTCTCGTGTTGAAAATCTTATAGGAGAAATTTTGATGGCAACTTCTGGAGAGGTTTTGCCATCCGCGTTTTGGAGAGCTGTGGGCAACCTTAAATGTTTGGACGGTGAGATTCTCTTTTCCGTATTATTGCCAGTAACTGACAAAGGTGCCTCTCGCTATTATTTGTAAGCTTGCAGTTCATCATCATCATCTCTTTTTAATGACCCCATAATCCCTGGCGGGGTAGAGTCTGGGCAACTGAATGGAGCTGAGTGTTTATTGGCCGGATGCCCTTCCTGTCGCCAATGAGGAGCTTTGTTCAGCAAATATATTCTCAAAGAAATATCTGCCTTTACCTAGGATCTTTGCTTCTGAGGAGCAAAGCCTGTGATAGAGCCACATTCACTTAACAAACGTGTGACTAACTTAACAACTGCAGCGATTCACTTAGGAAGGTTGTAAAATGGAGCAAAACTCACTTACCAACTGTCTCACTTAGCAACAGAAATTTGGGTTGTATGTCAAGGACTACCTGTGTGTGGTGGGTATCCCAAAGGTGCTTTTTCAGGAGGCAACTGGACTTTCTTGTTTTTTTCTTTTGAAGATGTTTCGCTTCTCATCCAAGAAGCTTCTTCAGCTCTGACTGAATGGTTCGGAACGGAAAGATTTATATTCCTTGTAGACAACTAGTCATTTCTGGTGGCGGGTAGTTCCAGGAATAGTTCCAAGAATAAATCTGGTAGATTCTCAAGGATCCTCACCCACAAGATTAAATCTGGTAGAGTCTCAAGGATCCTCACCCACAAGATTAAATCTGGTAGAGTCTCAAGGATCCTCACCCACAAGATTAAATCTGTTTGAATTAGACTTTCTAATATTTTTTCCCCTGCTGTAATGTTTTTTACTGTTTTATTGTTTTAATTTTTTTAAAAAAATTAATTGTTTTGAATTATGAGCCTCCCAGAATCATTTGCTGAGATGGCTAGCTGTAGATATCAAGTGCAATCAATTGATCAATACACGAAACGTGCTGAAAAAACTTCAGAGTGGGGTTTTATTTGTTTTAAAGGTGGGATCTTTCTTAGAAAAAAAAACCCACTGATAAGGCAGGTGGCTATTAATGGGGAAGGTCCCTCTTGAGAGAATTTACAGCTATTCCTTCAGCCTATCCTTACCCCATCAATGACAGAAAACAGGCTTTCCGGCCCCCAAACCAATTGCTCTGAGAGCATAATGGATGTACTTTAGTGGTGATTTTCTCTCTCTGCAGCAGACTGGATAAAAAGCATTCCAGAGCAAGTTTTGGACTGAGAGATAAATGGAAACAGGATGAGGAGGAAGGAATAATACCAAGGAGCCTGTAAATTTACAGAGAGGGGAGAGAATTTACCCAGATTTATTCTTGCGGGTGAGGATCCTTGAGTTTCTGCCAGATTTATTCTTGCCGGTGAGGATCCTTGAGAATCTGCCTGATTTATTCTTGCTGGTGAGGATCCTTGAGAATCTGCCTGATTTATTCTTGTGGGTGAGGATCCTTGAAAATCTGCCAGATTTATTTTTGTGGGTGAGGATCCTTGAAAATCTGCCAGATTTATTCATATGTGTGAGGATCCTTGAGAATCTGCCAGATTTATTCTTGTGGGTGAGGATCCTTGAGAATCTGCCAGATTTTGAGGGTGCACATCCTTCGTCTAGGGCAAAGAGACCCCATCTGATGTTCATATCACCCCTGGTCCTTTTCTGAAGGACCAAGGGTGACAGAGCAGTCTTCCAATATTGGAGGGGCTGGCACAAAGAAGAGAGGGTCGCCCTATTCTCCAAAACACAAGAAGCGACAGATGGAAACTAATCGAGGAGACAAGCAACGTAGAAACTAGGAGGAATTTTCTGAAAATTAAAACGATCAGCGGAAAGACTTGCCTCCAGAAGTTGTGGGTGCTTCAACGCCGGAGGTTTTCAAGAAAAGATTGGGCAGCCATTTGTCTGAAATTCTAGAGGGTTTCCTGTTTGAGGAGGGGGAGTTGGACTAGAACAGGGGTCCCCAGCCTTTCGGACCTCAGCGATCACTAAATTCATAATTTTAAATTCCGCGGACCACTAATATGATCTGCCTAATGACCGGTTGGGTGAGTGTGGCCAGGTGGTCATGTGACTGGGTGGGCATGGTCAATACAATGTCACTCATGTCGAGGGGGTGCCTCAAAAGCCTCTACTCGCCCCTCCCCTCCCAGCCACTCCTCACTTCCCCACCTGGGCTCTTTAGGGCCCCAACAGGAAGCAGTTGCTGGAGCTAAGCAGCCACCACGAGAAAGAGTTAGCAAAACAGCTCAGTTCAAATTGGATCTGACTGAGAAGGAAGCTCAGTAGAAGCACCTCACTGAGGACTAGGAGCATAGGCTTTCCAAGCAGAGGGAAGACCTGCAGGAGTGCAAGGCCAAGTACCAGCGCCTGGAGGCTCAATGGGCTGAGATGGTCAGCCAGTTCCAGGCCATGATGCTGTCCCACTGGAATGAGGCTCTCTGGCTCTTCGCCACCAGCAGCGCTTCCCTCCAACCTTTGCCCAAAGCCCCACACCAGGAGGCTAAAACAGACCCCAAGTTGGAATTTCTGCCCCCCTCCAAAAAAAGACCCAGAAGGAGGAGACCCTCTGCAGCAACAGAAATGCTCATTGCACGTGTCCGGCCCAGGGCCCGTAGTTTGAGGACCCCTGATTTAGTGCAATAGAAAAAATGCAAATAATTTTCTTGCAGACCACCAAAGTTTTCTCGCGGACCACCAGTAGTCCACAGACCACCAGTTGGTGACCACTGGACTAGAAGGCTTTCAAAGTCCCTTCTAACTCTGTTATTCTGTTAAACCTTTGGTGCAAGAAAGCTTGAGAGGAGCTGAGGAAGGAAAAGAACAGCCTGGATGGGCCTTGTCTAAGCTTAGCCCCAGTACAATCACTTTCTTGTTTCCGTCTCTGGTTTCTTGACATTCCGCTCCGAAATACATTCTCCACTGATGCGTCATGAAACAGCCAAAGGAACAGGAAGCGAGCACGGGGAGGGGGGAAGGGAGGACGAGGGGGAGGAAGGACCCTCTCTTCTTTCTTTAGAAGAAGACAAATGGCCTCACTGTCCTTTCTCCACCGAGGAGGAGGAAGAGGCGGTGAGGTCCATGTGACCAGCCCGTAGCTTTCGCTAGCCGACTCTTCGCCTTAAGGTTTGCATTCACAGTGGCCCAAATTCGGTCCTTGCAGCAAAACTCCCCATTGTTTGACAGCTGACTAGGCTACATTTTCACACACACACACACACACACACTGTTGCATTTTCAACTGATGCCATGTATGGGGGAGCAGGGTGCCAGCTGTGGCAGGCGGCTCTGGAAAAGAAAACTTTCAGCTGGTGAAAACCGGATTTTGGTTGCTGTTATGGTTAGATGGCTGCAGGGAGGAGACGAGGGTGATATCTCCTCCTTTCTCAATCATAGCCTAGTTTGTTTTGGAGGTCTTGACCCTGGGTGACCTTATCTACACATTATGTGAAGACCTGACTCTATGAAAAGGGCTCTTCATGCTGGGAAAGATAGAAGGAAGAACAGAAGAGGACAGCTAGCAACTAGGTGGATGAATTTTGGTTCCAGTGACAATGAATGTACCATTAGGCTCCTCAAGGATCATCTTAGAGATAGATGATCATGGAGAAAATCTGTGTGGTTTCTAGGAGTCAAAAATGATTTGATTTGATAGTCCATCCATCCCTCATCTCATCCCATCCTTCCAACCATCCCTCCACCCATCTATCCATCCATTTACCCACCCACCCACCCACCCACCATCCATTTATCCATCCAACCAATCAACCATCCAACCAATCAACCATCCAACCATCTCATCCCTTCCATCAATTCACCCACCCATCCAACCAACCAACCAACTAACCAACCAACCAACCATCTCGTCTCGTCTCATCCCGTCCCATCCCATCCCATCCCGGCGTGAAATCCAGCAGGTTCTGACAGGTTTTGGAGAACCGGTAGTGGAAATTTTGAGGAGCTTGGAGAACTGGTAAATACCACCTCTGGATGGCCCCAGAATAGGATGGGAATGGAGATTTTGCCATATCCCTCCCCCAGGAGAGGGGAGGGAATGGAGATTTTGCAGTATCCTTCCCCTGCTATACCCTCCAAGCCACACCATGCCCACCAATCCACGCCCACACAACCTGTAGTAAAAAAAATTGGATTTCACCACTGATCCCATCCCATCCCATCCATCCATCCATCCATCCATCCATCCATCCATCCATCCATCCAACTTGCCACTCCTGCTCAGCCCCAATTTCCTCCAGCATACCTTCTCCTTATAAGCCCGAAAGCTCACCGCTGCTCACTTTTTAAAAAAAAGAAACACCATCCAGCCTGATGCCAGCCTGAAATTTTCCTTGAGCTTTACTTGCTTCAGTCCACGAGGTGGCATCCTCAAACAGCTTTCTCCCTCGCTGGCTAAGGACTCTGAAGATTCTGCTGGCTAGATGTGACCTGCACGGATTCGATAGATAGTCTTGCCCCATTCATATTTCCTCCTCATCCCATTCACAAATCTCTTCTTCTTCACAGAACAGTCTTTTAGCCAAGCTGCAGAAGCAGAGAAGGAAATCCCCCCTCCCTTTTTTTCCCCCTTCCTTTTTTTTTCAAATACACTTTGCAGATTACGGTATGCGGCACCTCTTTTGAGTGTCGTCTCTTTTAGCGGAGAGATAGAAGTGCCATGTCTTGGGGGAACGTGACCCGTGTTTTGAAAGAAAGACGACAATCACAGCTGGCGTTTTTTAGGTGACAATTCATTCCTGCAAATGAGCATGGAGGAGTGGGGGGAGGGGCAGAAATTGCAACAGCAGAAAGCTGCATGCTGGCTGCAGTTGAAAAAAATCCTATCCTACAAGAGATAGGGGATACGGGATAAGGGAGGCATGATAGCAGGGTTCCAATATCTCAGGGGCTGCCCCAAAGAAGAGGGAGTCAAGCTATTCTCCAAAGCACCTGAGGGCAGGACAAGAAGCAATGGGTGGAAACTCATCAAGGAGAGAAGCAACTTAGAACTAAGGAGAAATTTCCTGACAGTTAGAACAATGAATCAGTGAAACAACTTGCCTCCAGAAGTTGTGAATGCTCCAACCCTGGAAGTTTTTAAGAAGAGATTGGACAACCATTTGTCTGAAGTGGTGTAGGGTTTCCTGCCTAGGCAGGGGGTTGGACTAGAAGACCTCCAAGGTCCCTTCCAACTCTGTTGTTCTATTCTATTCTATTTAGATGCCTTTTACTTGAACAAGCGGCATGAATAGCAATTGCCCTTAGACTTATATACCGCTTCACAATGTTTTTAACCCCCTCTCTAAGCGGCTTACAGCATCAGCCTATTGGCCTCAGCAATGAATTAAAGGAAAATCACTCCGGCAGGTGACTCAGAAGGGTAGACTCAGGGGTGAAATTCATCCTGTTCTATCCGGTTTGGACAAACCGGTAGCAGCGGCTGCAGGAGGCTCCACCCACCCACGCGGACATCATGACATCACTTTTTTGTGACATTTTAAGCCCCGGAGACCCCGGAGACAATGGCGTGCACGCACTGGCAAACCGGTAGGGAAAGCAAGTGAATTTCATCCCTGGGTAGACTATGCAAGTTGGGGACGATGGGAGATGCAGATGCAGGCATGATGGGGGATGTAGTCTGTCTTTTGTGTAATGGGGTGTGTGTGGAATTTCTCGGGACAAGGAGGGTAAGAGAGGCTGCCCATCAGAAAAGAGAGCCAGGAGCTCGGTTTCATTTTTTTCAATCCGCTGCATTGTTCTGCTGCTGAGAAAATGCCTTTCTTCCAAACTGCTGATTCAAGCTTTCTGCTGGCTGGGCGGAGAAGTGACAGCAAAGGGCACCTTACCTCTCTCTCTCTTTGTCTCTCTCTCTCACACACACACACACACTTTCTCTTTCTCTCTCTGTCTTTCTCTCTCACACACACTTTCTCTTTCTTTCTCTCACACACTTTCTCTCACTATCTCTTTTTCTCTTTCTCTCTCTCTCATTCTCTGTCTTTCTTTTTCTCTCTCTTCTCCTTCCCTCCCTCTCTCCTCCCTCCCTCCCTCCCTCCCTCTTTCGCTCTCTCTTTCTCTCTCACTTTCTCTCCCTTCTCCCTCCCTCCCTCCCTTTCTCTCCCTCCCTCCCTCTCTTTCCTTTTCTCTTTCTCACTCTTCTCCCTCCCTCCATCCTTCCCTCCCTTTCTCTCCCTCCCTCTCTTTCTGTCTCTCCCTCCCTCTCTCCCTCTCTTTCATTCTCTCTTTCTCTCTCTTTTTCTCTCTCTTTTCCCTCCTTCCATCCCTTTCTCTCTCTCTCTCTTTCTCTCTCTCTCTCTCTCTCACACACATACACACACACATTTCAATTTCCCTGACCAAAAGGCAACCCGTGATTAAAAAACCACTGTTTTATTATGGCTGTACACCGCCCTGAGTCCTTCGGGAGAAGGGTGGTATATAAATTTAATAAAACTAAACTAAACTAAACTCTGAGTGTAGGCCATTCAGAGGGAGAAAGGGGGAAAAAAAGAATTCCGATTAAAAGGTGCTTTGCAGAGACTATTTTGAGTGGTGTGGGAAGGAAACGATCAGAAGAAATGGGTTTGGATAGCAGCCGCTAGTCTTATTTTCAAGTCATGTGAAAAAGGGGATTGTGCCAAGGGTTTGGATAGCCTAGATTTCCAGCAGTCTGGTGAATGTCTCTACGCCCATGTCTTTATCCTCATTCTGCCTGCTCTCTTGTCATCATCTCCCCTCCTCAAATTACCAGTAAGCAAGACCCTCGGCCACCAAAATAATTTGCTTACCCAAGTTTATCTGTCTTCAGAATGTTTCTTCTTCTTCTTCTTCTTGTGCCGTATCCGTCATCAGACGTTGGCGATCCTATTTTTGACAACAGCCGCATGAAAAACTGCTGCTGCGTTTTGTCCAAACCGGTCCCTTTGGTTTTGAAGCCACAATCTTCTTCTTCTGCCTGGACCTCGTTTTCCTTCAATTTTTCCCTGGAGGATTAAGTGAAGGATGCTGTATTTTTTCCAAGTATCGCATCATATGTCCGAAATATTCTAACTTTTTTGCTTTTTAATGGCTTTGATGATTTCCCTTGCCTTTCCCAAGTAGCTTATCCCCTCCTCTTTTCTGATTTTGTCAACCCAGCTTCTACGTAACAGCCGCCTGTAAATTCATATTTCAAATGCTTCGCGTCTCTTCAAGTGGTTTTCTGTCAGAGACCCAACTCTCCGCTCTGTAGAGCAGGATGGAAAAGATATAACATCTGACAAGCTTGATTTTCAGTGTTAGGCTTCTATGTTGTGACTGCAGAAGCAGGGGTGAAATGCTCCCGGTTTAGACCGGATCACCCGATCCGGTAGCAATGGAGGTGGGTGGTTCGGAGAACTTGGAAAGCTGTTTTTTGGTGGGATGGGGTCGGGGGTGGGCCAGAGGCCTGGAAGTTGCAAAAAGAGAAGGTTGTGGGGGAGGCATACCTTGATTGAAGGATTCCTTCAGGCCTGCTATTTCATGCAGCCCAAGAGAAGCGCTTGATCCCTCCGTGCGCCTCTTGTCAAAACAGCGGAGAGAGAGTAGCCTTGGAAAGAGTCTGCAGCCTGTATCATTATCCAAGACGAGTTGCTAATTGAGGGTTCCCGCCCAGGAGCCTCATGGAATTGCATTTCTGCAAGCCATCTCTCTGAATCACCCTGAGAAAATAAAGAATTCCCTTAATTGGATTGTCTCAACTTCGGCAGCCGAAAACGTCTGTCAATTCCTTGCAAATGTTTCCTCCTGAGATTTGGAAGCTTTCAGGGAAGGAGGGGCTGGGTTGCTGTAAAAGGTAAAGGTAAAGGTTCTCCTCGCACATATGTGCAAGTTGTTCCTGACTCTAGGGGGCAGTGCTCATCTCCATTTCAAAGCCGAAGAGCCAGCGCTGACCGAAGATGTCTCCATTGTCATGTGGCCAGCATGACTCAACGCCAAAGGCGCACAGAACGCTGTTACCTTTCCACCAAAGGTGGTCCCTATTTTCCTACTTGCATTTACTGTTAGGCTGGCAAAAGCTGGGACAAGGAATGGGAGCTTACTCCATTAGGCAGCACTAGGGATTCGAACCGCTGAACTGCTGACCTTTTGATTGACAAGCTCAACGTCTTAGCCACTGAGTCACCGTGTCCCTTTTGGGTTGCTCTAATGGGGTTTAAATAAATGTGGTCAACCTACTGCTGAAAGAGTGGCATGGCCAGCTTTTACCCTGCATGTTGGACCACTGCTTCTCGAACCTTTGAGAGACTTAAAATGGAGGTGGCCCTGGTCTTACAACAATTCATTTAGTGACCAAAGTTACTATGGCCCTGAAAAAAGTGACAGTACAGACATACAGTTCTGTACATGAGAATGGTTGCTGAAGACCACAATCCAAGAAGAATGTGTATTGTAATGCAGATCTGTACATTGGGGAAACAAAACAACCACTTCATAAACACATGGCATAACATAGAACAAACCAGGGGTGAAATGTTCCCGGTTCAGACCGGATCACCCAATCTGGTAGTGATGGTGGCGGGTGGTTTGGAGAACCAGTAGCAAAAATCCCTGCCCCCCCCCCCCACCTGAGCCACAATCTCTTCGGCTGAAAAAGTTTTTTTAAAAAAAGCCTCTGATGATCGTGCGGCTCAGCTGGGATCATCAGAGGCTTCTAAAAGCATTTTTTAACAACTGAAGAGGTTCTACAACCGAAGAGGTTGTAGAAAAAAACATGCCTTTAAAAGCCTCTGGCGATCCCAGCTGAGTTGCCTGATCATCAGAGGCTTCTAAAAGCGTTTTTTTCTGCAACCTTTTAAGAATGTAGAAAAAATGCTTTTAAATGTAAAAAAAAAAAAAAGTTGGTCATGCGCACCCAGTCACATTATCCCCCCCCCAAGCCACGCCCACAGAACCTATCAGGACAAGATTCAGCAATCCATCTGCATTGAAAAGACAAAGGCCAGAGGCTTTTAAAGGCATTTTTTTGGGGGGACAGTCCACATTTTGGACAGAGAGGACCACTGGTTTGAAAGAGGGGTCAAAGAGGCCATCAAGGTCAAAACTGAACTGCCCTCTCTCAACAGAGGGGGAGGGATTCGACATCATCTATCTCCAATCTACAATATGGTCCTTTCAGCAATTCCAAGAAGGCTCCACACCCATTTGCACCACTCAGGTGACCCTGAGGACACAGATAAACCAAGAGGCCTCAACGGCTCTCCAGAAGGAATGCAAATGACCAACTGTCTGCAAGGAATATAAATCCTTCCATTCCCCACCATCCAGCCAGAACTGAAGAAGCTTCTTGGATGGAGAAGTGAAACGTCTTCAAAGAAAAACCAGAAAGTCCGGTTGCCTCTTGAAAAAAAAAAACCCCATCTTTGGGACCACCACAACCTGAATGACTGAGAATCTCCATGTACAATAATTGGATGTATGAAAAGATGTTTGTTTTTCTTTCTAACAAAAGAAACAAAAGGATTGTCCACCTAGAGTAGAATCTATTTTTTTCCTCCCATTATAAATGCCATTGGATCATCCTTAATTTGCCAGTTGTGGTGAAATCTCGGGTTGGCTTGTGAATAATATTATTCCCCACTTTCTGACTAATTTATGACCCGCCTGATGAGTTACTCTGTGCATTTCTTTTGTCCTGTGGGAAAGTCTAAAAAATTGGAGCAGCAGGTGAAAACATGGTGTTTTATTAACATTCCCTGCTATAAAACATAATTGTTCAAGGTTCTCCCAACGCATTTTGTTTCAATAGCAAATATATTTAATTAGTGGTGTTGAAGATTGGAAGATGGGCTAAATGGTCTTCCATACAATTTTTTTTCTTTTTTTAAGATCTCATTAGGGCGTATGGCTGAAGAGCGATAAATTAAGGGTCGAATCCCATGCTGTAAGATTGTTCATGATTTAATGCATCTTATTTCTGTGGGCAGAGATATGTGTTGTAAATCAGGCTGAGGTTGCAATTTTGCTTCGGTGCTCCCAATTTTCACGTAGTTTCTGCAACACAAAATCACATTCTTGTACACTTATAGAACAATGCACCACACATTCTGTATTTATTCCTCCGTGTAAAAAATGGCTGGATTTTTTTTTTTTTCTCAGTGGGCCATCTGAAGATAAAAGTGAATTCGGTGGTGAAATCTGAACCGGTTTACTACCAGTTCGCTGGCTGTGTATGTGCAGTGCGCATCATGCACCAAATTCTACTTACCGCGTGCCAAAAGAAGGCATAAGGTAAGTAGAACAGTTTCGGCCGAAGAGGTTGTAGAAAAAACACTTTTAAAAGTAAAAGAAAAAGCCTCTGATGATCGCGTGGCTCAGCTGTGCATGGGAGGAAGGGCAGGGAGTTTTGCTACTGGTTCTCCAAACCACCCGCCCCCATCACTACTGGATCGGGCGATCCAGTCCGAACCGAAAGCATTTCACTTCTGAGTGAATTAGATATCATAAACTTATTTATTTATTTATTTATTTAGTCAGATTTATATGCCGCCCTTCTCCCGTAGGACTCAGGGCGGTTCACAACAATAAAATAACCTGATGATACATAAAATTACATAATATTAAAACCAATTTCAAATCCCCAAATCCCCAGTTAAAATCCACGACAGATCAGGAAAGTTGCTGAAGGAGCCGTGTCTTTAGGTCGGCGTGGAAGGGGCAGAGGTTGAGGGCCGTCCGGAGTCTGGTGGGCAACCCATTCCAGAGGGTCAGTGCGGCCACAGAGAAAGCCCTCATCCTGGGGACCACCAGCCGATACTGTCTGGCCGAGGGGACCTGGAGGAGGGCAGCCCTATGTGAGCGCACTGGGCGGAGGGAGGCAGGTAGGAGGTGATCCTGCAAATACCCTGTGCCTGTGCCATGAAGGGCTTTATAGGTGAGTACCAGCACCTTGAAGCGGATCGGGAGGACCACTGGTAACCAGTGCAGTTCGCACAATAGTGGTGTTATATGAGAGTAGTGGGATGCACCTGTAACTACTCACACGGCCGCATTCTGGACCAGTTGGAGCCTCCAGGTACACCCCAAGGGCAGTCCCATGTAGAGGGCATTGCAGTAATCCAGCCAAGAGATGAAGAGAGCATGAGTGACCATACGGAGGGCGTCCCTGTCTAGAAAAGGGTGTAATTGGTGCACCAGGTGAACCTGTGCAAATGCCCCCCCTTGTCACGGCCGTTAGATGTTAAGATGAATTTAAATTACTTAAATGAAGTTAACTAAGTACTTTGGATACATGTAATGATTTTCCTTATTTGCCATATTAAAAAACAAAACAAAACACACCAAGTCTTTTTAAGGAGCCAAGGCAATGTGAGAGCTTCATAATGTGCATTTTATAATTCATAATCTTTCAAGAAAAATTGGTGCTGGGATTGTGTCCAACTTTCCAGTTGACACCTGGGTTTTCCATACATTCATTTTCCCTAAAACAATTACCAGACTAATTTCTGTTCTCATTCTCAGCTAGAAATGTTGCCACTGTGGCTTAAACACCCTCAATTAAAAAGCAGAACAAGTGCATGGTGGAAATTAATCCCTATTTAACAGGGGTTCAATTCTGGGAATTGAAGTCCACACAACTTAAAGTCACCAAGGTTGGGAAATGCTCCATTAGATGACACAGACTTTAAAAAACGTCAGTTGCAAAGCTTGACTTGATGTGCTTTTTAAGAGGGGATCTGGAGCATATCCACCCTGTGAAAATTAATGAGATAGACCATGAATAAATTATCTGTGTGCTCAGTAAGGATAACCAGTACTATGAGTTGCACCCAGAAACGTAACAGCTAGTGAATCCCATGACATGGTGGCCTTCTATACAGTTATCAACATGTGCCTTTTACTACCCATGTTGCTGCATTCTGGGCCCATTGCAGCTTCCAGTTGGTCTTCAAGGGAAAGACCCAGTACAGTGCATTACAGGAGTCCAACTAAGAGAGGTGACTAAGATGTGAATGGTCATGTGCAGGAAAATCAGTGGCAGCCTAAATCTATGCTAATATACAGCATAGATTTAGGCTGCCACTGTTCCTTAAGCAGGAACCATGAGTCCAAGGGGAACCCCAGGTCTCACATTGGCTTTGGAGTACATACTTCTAATTCCAATGACTTCTCTGGCTACAATGCCATGTTTGTTGGTAAACAGAGATCAGCACCATGGACAGGTCCAAAGGAGGACATATTGATGGATGGATTTCTTGCAATGGAGATCTCAGGAGAGATCCCCATCTGGCTGACAATTCTTTCTATTGCTGAAGAGAGCCACATTTATTAAAATGTAAGTTGTTGTTAGTTGTGAAGTTGTGTCCAACCCATCGTGAACCCATGGACAACGTTCCTCCAGGTCTTCCTGTCCTCTACCATCCTCTGGAGTCCATTTAAGCTCACGCTGACTGCTTAAGTGACTCTATCCAGCCACCTCCTTCTCTGTCATCCCATTCTTCTTTTGCCCTCAATCGTTTCCAGCATTACTCTTCTCCAGGGAGTCCTTCCTTCTCATTTGGTGGCCAAAGTATCTGAGTTTCATCTTCAGGATCTGGCCTTCTAAAGAGCAGTCAGGGTTGATCTCCTCTAGGACTGACCGGTTTGATGGCCTTGCAGTCCAAGGAACTCGCAGGAGTCTTCTCCAGCACCAGAGTTCAAAGACTCAATTCTTATAAGTTAAATTGTAAGTTATATGTCCCCAAATTTTGAGAACATCATAGCCTGTCTGTGCTTTTGCTGATACCCTTTCTCTGCCCTTCTCCTTCAAAATAAATACAGTAATGGTTGACTTTACAAGTATTTATTTAGTGACTGTTTGAAGTTGCAACTTAAATCGGTCCTCACACTTACAACTGTCACTGAATCCCCATGGTCAGGCGATCATGTTTAGGCATCTGGCTACTTGGCAAGAATTTACAATGCAGCATCCTGGGATTATGCGATCACCATTTATGACCATCCCGACAAGCAAAATTCAGTGAGGGATGCCGGATTCACTTAATGACCGCATGAGTCATTTAACAACTGCAGTGATTTACTTAGCTGTGGCAACAAAAGATCCTAAAATTGGCACAACTCTCTTTAACAACATAATTTTCTTTATTTCTGCTTAGCAACAGGAAATTCTGGCAGCTTCCTGTTTGGGGTGCTTAAAAGGTTATCCCAATTGTACATCCCAAGAAATTCAATGCCAGATTTAAGATGCAATTCTGCATACATCTGCCTGGATGGTAAATTGTATCGGTCATTTATATCGATTTATTTATACGGTCAGTCCCTAGGAAATTGGGTGGCATATAAATTTAATTTTATTATAACACTGAAATGATGATGATGATGATTGTATTCAGTAAAACAGGAGCTTGCCGCTTCCAATCACACCTTCAGACTCCAAGCCCCATAATCCCCAGCCTGGCTGGGAAACTATGGAAGCTGGAATTCTACCCTTCACCATGACAACAGGTTTTAGGGTTGGGGAGAGAAGCATTGGAGACGCTCTGGAGCCCCGTCTCTATGCCGAAAAAAAAAATATATCTCCCTTGGGAGCCACTCTAGGAATTTCCATTGCCGGGGGAGACTCTCCTTTTTCTCTCTCTTTCTTTTCATGCGCCACCTTCTGGTCACGTGACGAGCGACGAGCCGCGAGGCCGGCAGAGGCGCGGTCAGCTGACCGGAAGGGGCTTCCTTCGCGTCCTCCTCGAGGGCTGGAAAAGGAGGAGGAGGCGTCGTTCGGCCATGGAGCGCTACGAGAAGGCGGCGCTCAATGCGCTTTCGCCCCCCGAGGCCCGGTAAGGACGGGGAGCCGCTCTTGGTGCTGGGGGAGCCTTCAGCCCTGAGGGGAGGAGGGAAGGAGGAATTAATTTGAGTCCCTGTTTAAAAATGGAGGGTCTCCCCAAGGGAGGGGGTGGGGAGGTTGGATTATATGACTTACAGGGTCCCTTCCAACCAAGTTAATCTGTAAAAAAAAAATCTGTATTGCATATGGTAAAGCGGGGTGGAATGGAGCAAGAAATGTCTTTTTTTCTTAAAAGAAAAAAGGTGATAAGAGGTATAATACACCATGTTAAATGTTAATATTACAGGATATGTTAAGTTTGTTTTTAATGACACGCATTTGTAGAAATCAGAACTGGGAGGCCGTATATAAAGTTTGCGTAAAAAGGTCTGCAAATTGTCTAGGTTCAGAAACGATGAGCCAAGGTCAGCTTCTGAGGTTTCTGGATGAATGCGGAGTTTTCGAGCCCCAATCTTATTATACTGGGATATTTTTTGAGATCTAACACTGGTCATATCAAGTCATATCAAGATAATTTCATTTCTAAGCAGAAGACAGCGAGTGTGGATCAGTTTTCACTGACACTGGTTCCTGTAGGTTTTAAAATTCAAGATATTGGCTGTGTCAGTTTATTTTGGTATAAATAAAAGGTTCGCCTATCTTAAGCGAAACAAGTATCTTCACTGGAAATAATGCAGTTAGATACGTAGACATCTCAACAATCAGCATTGATTCAAACTAATTTGCTCCACAAAAAACCCCCCACAATTGCCTTAAAACTTTTTAATCTATGGTAGATGATAACTAGGGCAACGATTCAACCCAATTTCTTGGTAATACTTTACAAAATTAAAATATTTGTTTCTAAAGCAATTGTTCTGCTCTTTTTGATACATAAATCTTTTTCTTTGTTGTGACTTCTTTTGTAGAAGTGAAGTTTCATTAGCCTCAACTCTAAGAACAATGCTGTTCTTCACAGCTTTAATGATTATGTTACCGATTGGATTGTATTTCTCAACAAAGGCATATATATTTGAAGGTAATTGTCTTTCTTTTATACTACAATTTCTTTTAACTACATTTCTCTGGGTCGATATATTCCAGCAGTGTTTGGCAACTTGGAGATGTGTGGACTTCACACTGGCTGAGGAATTCTGGGGGTTGAAATCCACACATCTTTAAAGTTGCCAAGGCTGAGAATCATTTCATTGTGGTCTCTTATTAAAACATAAAGAATGTATACCTTATTACATGGTGTTAAGCAGCTGTTCTTTTTTGAATGATAAAGAATTTGAAATAATTTCGGGGAACATTAGACATGTTTTACATAGGTCACAATCTTCGATTAACAAAACATGGAAGAGTACGTGTTCTTTATTAATCTGTTTGTACACATTGCATGTAAGTTTTCATCGTTTTTGCCTTTTTGTTGTTTTCCAGGTATCTTTGGAATGTCCAACAGAGACAGCTACTTTTATGCTGCAATTGTGGCTGTGGTTGCTGTGCACATTGTCCTTGCTCTTTTTGTGTACGTAGCATGGAATGAAGGCTCCCGGCAATGGCGGGAGGGCAAGCAGGACTAATGGCTGCCTGACAAAGGAAGATTTGTAGGTGTGGTGCAAACCTCAAAGACTTTCAGAAGTCCCTGCTTGAATGGGATGAGATTGGTGGGACGGAAACATTTCGTTTTGTTTGTATGAATCCATGGTTTCAGGAGTCCCAAAATTTAGCACAGCTGGGAAAAAACCAGCAAGAGGAGAAATTGAGTACCTTTCAGAAAACGTTGATTAATTTTCTAGACAAAAACTGTGGACTCTCTGCACCGTAAGTAGATAACGTCAGTAGACTTGGTAATATCAAGGTAATTTTTGAGCTTCCAATATCAGTGAAATGGATTGGATTCTTAGGCCTTCGGGAGGGAGATCAGTTTTTGGATTCAATCTTAACAGCTAAGAGAAATAAATGTTTTTTGGAACTGGTGTTTATTCTGTATGATGACAGAATCATGATGCCAAGTTGAACCAGATTATCATTCTATGTGATAGCTTTTCATGTAAGATTTGTTTTACCCCCACCCCCACCCCCCCGCCCGGAAATTAGATAATGGGTTTTGTCAAATGCCATGATTTTGAATTCAGTTTTCCTGTTATTATCTACCAATTCCTTTAAGGAGGAGATTTTCTTGTTTAATGGACCAAGATGTCAATCAATTTATAACCCAAGAGATGTTATTTGGTCATCCAAAAATGTCTCCATGTTGAAATTTAAAGTTTTGTTTTATCACATTTCTTTGGTTTTGCTACTTTCAACAACTTTCTGTTGGCAGCCTGTTAATTTGCTGCCTTGTCTTAATGTCTGCAAAGAAATGAGCCCACTGCTGTAACATTATTCCTCTTTTATTGCTGCTGAAAATCATGGACATCATGTGTCGGAATGACTTTGAAATTGGAATTCCGCCTGAACATTCTGTTGCCAGCTTTTGGCGGCGGGGGAGGGAATTCTCTCGTAATATGTTGTACGTTATTTGTTGTGAAATAACGAAAATTCTCTTCCCCTCCCCCTTTTCATTGGTGAGATGGTTGGCTATCCAACCGGTGCCACTGCAAAAGCTGCCTCTGACATGACTGGAATTTTTCTGTACTGGGTTTTCTTCACACAAGTAATGTGTGGTTCCCATGAATTGGTGGAATGAACATTTCACAAATGTTGATCAGGAGCCATGCTTGCTTCAAAATTAAATTATTTCCCCTAAATCTTGATTATATTGGATTTCTAGATTTCCTCATGTTGTTTTTACCAATGATTTTTGGTAAAAAAAAAAAGAAGAAGAAGAAGAAGAAAGAAAAAAAGGGGGTCAGATCAAACACTGGAAATATTTCAGATCTGAATGCAGTGATGATTTTCAAGTCAAAAGATTTGCATTTTGTCAGAGAAAGCTTCCAAGTTATGCAGCTCCTGCTTGTGTTGCACTACAGTGATCTCATGGCCCTTTTAAATTCCACATTTTTCTACTACGTTGCTGATCTTATTGTCTCCTCTCTGATAGATTAAATTTATATTACGTATTGCAAATGCTGCATTTACAGTCAAAATGCAGTCATGTAGATTCCCTGCTGAGCCCAAAGAATTGAAATGGCTGTAGTAGTAGTTTCTGGATGATCCCTTGATAGCTATTGAGTTGTAAATATTGTACCATCAGCAATTTCTCCGACGTTGAATCGCTTCCTTATAAATTGGCTGGTTTGGGTGTATATTATGGGATGTATCTGTGGTATATGCTTGCACTGAACTCTGACCAAGGATATGATTGGGCTTCATACCTTGCACTAAGCCATTGGTTTTTGTCCCAGCACGTGTGAGACTCGCTCATTAAGGTGATTTCATAAACTGTGATTTCTGATTTCGGGTTTTGTGCAAACCCAGTTATTTATACAATAAATTGCGTAAATCATGTGTCATGTGACCCCAGCCTGCATTTTCTTCAGATAGGAGAACTAACTCCCAACAGAGTCATGGAATGTACAACTGTCTTCAGCCTGTTATCCTGTAGATCAGGTGTCTCCAAAACTGGCACTTTTAAGACTTTGGTAGATCTCAGCTTCCAAGAATTCCCCAGCTTAGCATGGCTGACTGGGGAATTCTGGGAGTTGAAGTCCACAAGTCTTAAAGTTGCTAGGTTTGGGCACCTCTGCTCTAGATATTAGTGTGTGGAACTATGGGCGTGGTAGCTGGGAACCGGAGGAAATTGCAGCCCTGACAACATCTGGAATCAATTCTTGAAAGATTTCCAGCATAAATATGCTTTCATTTTGACTCTTGTTTAGTTCCTGTTTCTTGGGGCTCTCTGAGCTTGCTTGGTTTTTTCGAGACATTTCATTACGCTGACAAGATAACATCATCAGCGCTTCTCCTCTTCTCATCCATTCCACATCTCCTCCACTCCACAAGCCCTCATTTTCTTCTAACACTGATGATGTTACCTAGTTGGGTAACAAAATGTCTAACAAATGTAACCTAGTTAGGTAACAAGAAAACCACCAACCTCAGAGAGCACCAAGGACCCCACAGCCCTCCTCCTCCTCGTCCTCTTCTTCTCTTCTCATCCATTTCACAAACCCCCATTCTCTTCTAGCACTGATGATATTAGCTAGTTGGGGTAATGAGATGTCTACAAGAAAACAAGCAAACTCGGAGACCACCAAGGACGTCTCATTTCACCCCTGAGCTACAAATATTCTCCTTTATTGGTAGTTCCTGATTCTTAGTGGCATGTGAGTTACTTCCTGAAGACAGAGGGTTTCTGATTCATAGAATCAGGAGGCTTGAAGTCTTTTGGTTCAACCCTCTGCCCAGGGTATGAATTCTCAACCCCCCTCCAAAGAATTGATTTTTTAAAAAATTTGATTTATATGCAGCTCTTAACCGGAGACTCAGGGCGGCTTACAATGCGTTAAGCAATAGCCTTCATACTTTTTGTATATTTATACAAAGTCAGCTTATTGCCCACACAAACTGGTGGGCAGTTTACCTACCTTAGAAAGGACGGAAGGCTGAGTCAACCTTGAGCCTGGTGAGATTTGAATTTACAGTAATTGCAGACAGCTGGTCTTTAATCACAATGCTTTTAGTCTGCTGAGCTATCCAGGCTCTTAAAGATTGATCGACCTTTGAGTCAAAACTTCCAGTGATGGAGCCCACACAGCTGTTTCTTCAGAGGCAGCCAAGAATAAATTGACCTTGTCATCCGACCACAGTCTAATCCAGGGGTCAGCAACCTTAAACACTCAAAGACCTGCTTCCCACAGAAAAGAAAACACTGGGAGCCACAAAACCCTTTTGACATCTAAAATAAAGATACCACTGCATATATCATTTTTTACCTTTATGCTATGTATATAAAAAAAAAAGCTTATTTATCCATGGTTGGCCTACTCGGGGTCGAAAAGCTCAATAAATTGTGTGCTGGTGGGTGTCGCACATTGGCGGTTGTGACACATATTTTGGGTGACGGAGCCGCAGCAGACGGATGAAGAAGCCACATGCGGCTCCAGAGCCGTGGGTTGCTGATCCCTGGTCTAATCTATTATGATCCTTTCCAGCTCTATTAAGGATAATGTGCTGGAAGGACAGATTGATAGAACAAAAAGCAATTGTAATTGGGTGGGTTGGAAGGAAAGTAACTCCGCCCCTAAATTGCCACATGCCCAGTTAGGAAGATGGTTGGGCTCGGGGTTGAAATGGGATTCCGATAATAAAATGCTTCCAATGGAGGAGAATATTTGTAGCTGAGGGTTGAAATGAGGCGAGCTTGGTTGCTTCCTTGCAAACGTTCCATCACCCAACTAGGTAACATCATCAGTGTTAGAGGGGTGTGCAGAGAAGAGGAGAAAGGAGGAGGAGGACTGAGGTCCTTGGTGCTCTCTGAGCTTGGTTGCTTTCTTGCAGAGTGATGTTAACCTAGTTTGAGCCATGAAACTCCTGTAAGAAAACAAACCAGGGGCAGAGAGCTCCATGGACCACTCAGTGAAAATGCTTCTTGTGGCCCCTAGGGGTCACTGTTGAGTTTCGGCACAGTGGGATAATTAAGGCGAATAAAAGTACTGTGTTGGTCAGCTCTTCCTTGAGAGTAAGACGCCTGTCATTGCAATTTAAAAACGAAAAGTCAACACTTTTACTTTACCTCGTTGCCATGGGCCTACGCAGCTTAATTTTTCAATGTCTCAATGTCATTCTTGTCCCTAGCTGGGCCTCGAAAGCCGAACGGTGTCTTAACTGTAGTTAACGTAGCTGTAACTGGCGTGGAGGTTAATTTTTGGAAAGGGAAAATTACAGGGAATTCTGGGGCAGTGTTTTTGCGCACCCTCTTTGCAGTCTCCTATCGTCACGTGATTTATGCAATTTATGACCTGCTTTGCCATAAATCGGGGAATACTTCCAGCAACCCCCACCCCCACCCCAGAATTGGATACAATGGGGTTTGCTTCATGACTGCACCATTCATTTAACAACCATAGCCTTCACTTCAGGGGTGAAATGCTCCTGGTTCGGACCAGATCGCCTGATCCAGTAGTGATGGAGGCGGGTGGTTCGGAGAACCAATAGCAAAAATTCCTGCCCCCCCCCCATTGCCCAGTTGAGCAGCGCAATCATCAGAGGCTTTTTTTTATTTTTAAAAGCATTTTTTCTGCAACCTCTGGCCGAAAAAATGCTTTTAAAAGTAAAAAAAAAAAAAAAAACGCCTCTGATGATCGCGCAGCTCAGCTGGGATCATCAGAGGCTTTTAAAAGCATTTTTTTCTACAACCTCTTCATCCAAAAAAATGTTTTTAAAAGGAAAAAAAAGCCTCTGCCAATCAGGCAAGTCAGCTGGGATCGGCAGAGGCTTTAAAAGCATTTTTTTAGCAACCTCTTCAGAGGTGGTAGAAAAAATGCTTTTAAAAGTAAAAAAAAAAAAAGTTGGCCACGCCCACTCAGTCATATTACCCCCCCAAGCCACGCCCACAGAACTGGTAGTAACAAATTTTACATTTCACCACTGCTTCACTTTAATGTCCGCCTCAAAAACGTTGGTAAAAATTGGGGCACGGTCATATGGTGACCTACTTAGCCAGCACAATTTAACGACCTGTAATTCTGGGCTCGGCTACAGTCATAAGTCGAGGACTTTATACCCTTCTGAGCCACCTGGAGTCACCATGTGCGAATAGTCGCCAGTATAAATTTTCTGATAAATAATAAATTCAAAAAAAAAAAAAAATTGCCCATGTTGTATTCTGAATCCGTGCCAAAGCCAAGAAACCCCAGCTTTCCCTCGATGTGTCCATAAAGCTTTTAAAGAGTTGAACTTAATTCAAAGAATGTTTTATGTCGTTTGAGGATCATAGTCCAATCCTGCCCCTCCCTGCTTCTTATCCCTCCCTCATCTTAAAATGCTACCTACTTTTCCATTACAAAGAAAAGAGAGTGTCTTAACATTACTACCGGTAGTAATAGTCAGACTGGGAAACAATTGGGATTCCATCACGGGGCTTCAAAATCTTTAGTAAGGGGTTCTCTTCCTGGTTGCTGGGTGGGTGTGACCATGGTAGGTGTGGCCTAGTCAACCTCCTGCACCATGGCGGAGTGTGTGTGTGTTTTGTCCTCCCCAGGCTCCAGAGGCTTTCCTGGAGTCTCCAGAAGGGTAAAAACAGCCTCCCCAGGCTCCAGGGGTCCTTCTGGCAGCCTGAACGGAGGCCTGAACTTCCAGTAGGCCCATTTTTCGCCCTTCCCAAGCCTCTGTATGTGCCCTGCACTTACTTACCTGCATCCGAAACGGGCGGCATGGGGACTCCTGGGAGGGGCAGGGTAGGCGTGTGTGGCCAGCCAGGAGTGGGATTTGGCGGTTCTCCGAACCGCACAGAATCTTAGCTAGAGGTTCTCCCGAACCCCCAGCATCCCACCCCTGGATTCCAAGTTTCCAGCAGAAGGAACCGAAGTTTCTCCTCCTACCCGGTGATGCCACATCGGCCGTCTCTCCACAATGCCTGGAGGGGTCGGGTAATTGTATGTTTGTCGGAGGGGAGAGAAGCGACAGAAAAAGAGCCGTCATTTCCCAGCACAATATTGTATAAAACAATATTTTTTTGTAAACAGGTTGGAGGATGCTGGGAACGGAGTCGCTGCAATATAACAATTATTTGTGTGTGTTATGCCGTCTCCGGCTTTGTGCCTGCTTGCTTGTAAACGAAAAGACAAACAAGCTAACTTAAATCACAAAGGGAAGGTGCTTTTGTTTTCCTAAGGAGCTAGCGAGAGGGCCGAGAATTAAAAAGCTGCATAATTTTGGTTAATTTTGGTTATGTGGCGAAATCCACCACCTTTGGAAGAAATTGACGTGACTCGACTTTGTTTAAAGGAACACAACCTCGATAAAAGGATTACAAAAGCTTTGTGGCCTCAACAGGCCTTCACCTTGTCTGCCAACATTTATTCCCCCCCCACCCTCCGCCCCATTTTAGAATGTTCAAGAAAAGAGACTTGAATTGTTCTTAGCTTCTGGCTACAAGTGAAGAGAGTCATTTTGATCTCTTGCAGAGAAATAGACTGTCCAACCTGCTGCTTTTTTTTCTTTTTTTCTCATTCAAGCCAGTCATTCAAGTGGCTCTGGTTGCAAAACAAACAGAAGAAGCAGAAGGCAGATATGCTAAAATAATAATAATAATAATAATAATAATAATAATAATAATAATAATAATAATAATAATAATAATAATAATAATAATGCAGTTAAAATTCAAATTGGGTTGCAAAACCAACCTTGATTAAAACCAGGTCTGTTAGCGCCTCTTTGCAGGAGGCGACCATCGAGCGCTTTCCCAACTCTTACGGGTTCCCTTGGCTTTACAGATAGAGTTGGAAGGGGCCTTGTAGGTCATCTAGTCCAACCCCCCCACCTCCGCCCGAGCAGGAGACCCTGCACCAGGGGTCTGCAACCTTAAACACTCCCGTTTCCCCCAGAAAAGAAAACACCGGGAGCCACAAAACCCTTCCCATGCTTGACTATTTCTTGAGCGGCCACAAAACTAACATATGTAGTTGAATTAAACATTCTGTTTTCTTCTGAAACTTTTCTCGGATTTATCTGTGCATGGCCTACCAGGGGTTGAAAAGCTCAATAAATCACATGCCCGCAGGTATCGCACATTGGCGGTTGTGACGCATATTTTGAGTGGCAGGGAGCCGCAGCAGATGGGTGAAAGAGCCACATGCGGCTCCAGAGCTGCAGGTTGCTGACCCCTGCCCTACACCATTTCTGACAAATGGCAGTCCAGTCTCTTCTTGAAAGCTTCCAGTGATGAAGTTCCCACAGCTGCTGAGTTTTGTCCAAACCCATCCCTTAGTTTTTGGAGCCATGATGTTCTTCTGCCTGGACCTCGTTTGCCTTCAATCTTTCTTGGAGGATTAAGTGAAGGATGCCGTATTTTTTCTTAAGTGTCGCATCCCATGTCCGAAATATTCTAACTTTTTTGCTTTTTTTTTAAAATGGTTTTGATGATTTCCCTTGGCTTTCCCAGGCAGCTTATCCCCTCCTCCTTTCTGATTTTGTCAATCCAATTTATACGTAACAATTTCAATCCTTCTGGTCTCTTCAAGTGGCTTTCTGTCAGAGACCAACTTTCCACTCCTTAGAGCAGGATAGAAAAGATGTAACATCTGACAAGCATCTGATTTTTTTCAATCTTAGGCTTATTTCGTGACTGTGGAAGACTTGGGATGGTAGTGGATTCAAAATCTGCCCTTGCACAAGAGATGATCTTGATGCATTGTTAAACCGTTCGGTTTTTCTCCCTGCATGATGACTTCAATCCAAGCATCTTCATCGGTACAGAATAATAATGGAGGTTCTTTGTCAGCTTCTGTCGCTTGAAGAGTTGCAGAACCATTTTGAAGAAGTCAAGGTCACCATAATCCCATACAAAGAATAGCTACTCTTCCCGCCTGCCCTCCAATCCAATTTTCTGATTATTTTCAAGGACAGAGTGCCCCAAGGACGAGAGAAGATGCTTGCTGGCAACTCAGTACAGTGGTGATCAGAAAAAGGAAATTTGTCCTGTTTTTCTACTATGCTTAAGAGGTCTAAATTGGTCTTTTTTCTCTCTCTGTAAATGCAGCCCCAGACAGTTGGCTTGAATGAAAAGCAATTCAGGTTCTGAATGGCAACACAGAATAAAAGCCGAAGGCAATCTCAAGGTTTATACCTTCTTGAATGAAGAGGAGGAAGAGGAGGAAGAGGAGGAGGAAAAAAACAGCAAATTATTATTTTTTTTGGAAAAGTAGGGGAAAAAGAAAGGAAAGCTCTATTGAGATTAGCTGAGTTTCGTTTGGAAATGAAGTAATTTAATTGAGAGGAACAAACCCAGATCAACTTGTTTCTGCTTTAGCTGCCTCTCTATATCAATAATAATAATAATAATAATAAAAGCAATTGTGCAGGGTTTTATATTACTGTCGAATAAAAGATAATACACTTTGAAAGCCTGTTTTGCAAACCTTATACAGCAAAGCTTTTCGAGTTACATAACTTCCTTCAATTTCGACATCTGGATTCGTTTTTTACATTGTACAGAATCACGTTGTGGAGTCTCCCATCCTATCGCATTTTTTTTTGCACCCAAAAGTACAGATTTCTCTCCAGCCGGGAAAAAACAATTTGCGGCACATCTTTAAACTAAGAAGGAAAAATGTATCTCAGTTTTATAGTAATTTCCTCTCCTGATCACCTGGAATCAATTTTGACTCGCCCTGGGAACGTTTAACGCATCCGGGACCCATCTGGGACTTCACCCAAATTTGGACATGGTCAGTTCTTAGACTCTTGTGTCCCCCATAGATGAGCCCAGGCATTTGTTAAAGGATGGGAGTAGATAAGCAGCAGTTTTGCATGTTGCTAGACTGATGCGGTGGCTCAGTGGCTAAGCTTGTCAATCAAAAGATCAGCAGTTCAGTGGTTCAAATCCATTCCTTGTACAACTGAAGATCAAGATCAGATGAAGTACTAATACCACTCTATAAAGCCTTAGTAAGACCACATCTAGAATCCTGCATCCAGTTTTGGTCACCACACTATAAAAAAGATGCTGAGAATCTGGAAAGAGTGCAGAGAAGAGCAACCCAAGAGGATTAGGCGATTGGAGGCTAAAACCTACGATGAATGGTTGCAGGAACTGGGGATGGCTAGTCTAGGGAAGAGAAGGACCAGGGGAGACAGGATAGCAATATTCCAATACTTGAGGGGCTGCCACAGAGAGGAGGAAGGGGGTCAAGCTATTTTTTAAAGCACCTGAAGGCCAGATAAGGAACAATGGATGGAAACTGATCAAGGAGAGATTCAACCTGGAAATAAGGAGGAATTTTCTGACAGTGAGAACCATCAACCCATGGAACAAAAGTTGCCTTCGGAAGTGGTGGGAGCTTCATCACTGGAAGCTTTCAAGAAGAGACTGGAGGGCCATCTGTCCGAAATGATGTAGGGTCTCCTACTTGAGCAAGGGGTTGGACTAGATGACCCACAAGGTCCCTTCCAACTCTTTTATTCTATTCCATTATGATCCCATGTTGTAAATTTAATAATTTGTTTTCTTCAGTTGTACAAGGAATGGAAGCCCAGGAAGCGAAAACGCCGAAGTGAATCCGACAGCAGCTTCGTCAGGGTGCATTTTAAAGATGCTACACGAAGGCACGGTTAACACAAAGTGGGGTTTACCCCAAATCGTGTGTGGGGCTTAAAAACCTCTGAATCATAGCGCTGAAAAAGAGGAAACAGAATATTACTTAGTGTGGGAGAAATGGCGTGAATGGTTGGAGGAGAGAGAGAAAAGGAAGGGGAAAATTAAATAATGGTGGAAATAGGAGTTGAAATGAGGAAACAAAAATTGTAGAAATAGAAGTGGGTACACTGGTATTGTTATGTATACATGTAAATAAATATTAGAAGTATATGTATAAAAGATATAGTAGAAATAAGGGAGGAAAAAATGTATGCGTATGAAATTTTTGACTGATGCAAAACCGTTGAAACAGAAAAAGTGCCAAAGCTTTTTGTTTTTTAAAAAAAGTTTAATAAAAAAAAACCAAGAAGAAATTTACAATCAACCGAATCAATCGACATTAAAAGGATAAATCAGCTCTCCAAATTCTATCCTAAAACATGAGGATTGGGGAATTCTGGGAGTTGAAATCCATTTTAATACATGCCGGATGAGGAATTCTGGGAGTTGAAGTTCACCTCTTTTAAAACATGCTAGCTAGGGAATTCTGGGAGTTAAGATCCACAGCATCTTAAAACATGCCGAATGAGGAATTCTGGGAGTTGAAATCCATCTTAAAGCACGCCACCTAGGGGATTCTGGGAGTTGAAGTCCAACCATTTTAAAACACGCCGAATGAGGAATTCTAGGAGTTGAAATCCACAGCATCTTAAAGCATGCCACTAGGGGATTCTGGGAGTTTTTAACAGTAACATAGTTGGAAGGGACCTTAGAGGCCATCCAGTCCAACCCCCCACTCCCGCAGGAGACCTGTACTAGGGATTCGAACTGCCGACCCTTTCTGATCGACAAGCTCAGTGCCTTAGCCACTGAGGTCTTGAAGCTTGAGAAACATTGGCCTAGATAATTGGTGGTTTAGCATGTGAGACTAATCGAGACTTCCCTTCAAGTCGTAACCTTGATTTATTTGGAGATAGCGTGCCAATCATATATGTGATCACAGTCTCTTGGCTTTAGCATATGCGAAAAGAGCCCCTTGCTGGCCTTTTTAAGACTAGTGGGTGTCTTACATAAGGATGCTTGCAGAAGGTTGCTGGGCCAACCTGCCACCTCTTTAGCTGCTTTCCCATTACAGCTAACCCTACTTTAACCAGCCTTAGCTGCCTCTTCCTCCTCCTCCTCCTCTTGATGGAAAGAGGGAGGAAAATAAAGGCCACACACAAAGAGGCAATTTCAGTAATTAAAAGCAAACCACTTTCCTTCCCCAAGCGGTGAAAAACTAGGCCAAGTTGCTTTTTTTGTGAAGGGAAAGAATATAAAGCATCGCCAGCAACGGGCAGCGAAAGCAGGCAGCGGGTGCCTCCTCGGATGGCGCAGCACGCTTTCCTGAAAAGAGCTGGTATTTGTGTCGCCTTGCAGCCCAGTCCATTCTTCCCATTGTGTCCTGTTGTGTTCAGGCAAACTGCCTGCTCCCCTGGTTTTGCAGCCTCCGGGACGGGCTCAGAGGCATCACCCTGGATGCAGAGCCCCCCACAAGGGAATGGGGCCTGCTGGCCAGAGAAATTGGGGCAGTGGCATAACTCCAGGAGTGCAGGAGGGGCAAAGTTTGCTAACTGTTGGAACAATCCTTGTTCTGCCCCAGCTATGGATCTCAAAGAACACAGCAACGCACACAAAGTCCGTTCAAACCTTATTTTACTAAATAAACTAATCTTTTACAACAACGGCTGTTAATTAACTGCATTAACAGCTGCCACGAATTCAAAGAATAATAACTGAATGCTTACTGTGGTTGGCAGAATGCCCGGAAGCAATTTGCAGGAAGCTGATAAGATAAGCAAGACAAGACACGAAGGAGAGTGAACTAAGTTGTTCCCTGCAAATTGCTTCACTGGCATTCCTCCTTAAATAGGCTAAGGGAGTGGCCAGTTAGCCCCAAGCCTTACTCTCGAGGAGACCTCCTCCTGAGGAGTCACTCCTGCCTTTTGGCAGCTCTGCGTGCCCGTGCATTGAGAAAAGGCTCCTCCTCTTTTTCCTCTTCACTTAAAGGAGCTTCTGGAGGTTCTGAAGGCCCTGGCTGAATCCCCACCTCTGGCCCCTTATCTTCTCCAGCCTCCTCATTGTCCGACTCGAGTGCCAGCTGCCCAGGCTGCTGGCGCAACACCACACCAGCCTCCTCACTGTCGGAATCAGCTACTAGCTGCACAGGCCACTGACGGGCCACAACAATCCTATATCTGATTTCAAAACCGCAACGTTATCCCTCTCTTGGCTTGGTCCGGAATTGGCAGGAAAAAAACCTTGCCCCTAACCACATGCCCTCATGCCCTCCAACTTATCCTCTGTCTCTTGTCTCACGTTCCTGGTGTTGAACTCATCCGGTCTTACCTGACCACCATTCGTTTAGTGACCATTCAAAGTCACGACCGCCCTGGAAAAAAAGTGACTTAACGTCCGTTTTTCACACATGAAGACCCTTGCGGCACTTCCGTGCTCGTGTGATTTAAATTGGCCACCGACTCGTACTTTACGACGGTCGCAGTATCCTCGGGGTCATAAGATCCCGTTTTGCTAAGCAAAACGCAAAATGGGGAAGCCAGATTAGCTAACTTAACGAAGTGCATCGATTTCACTTAACAACTGGGGGAAGAAAGGTCGTAAAATGGGGCAAAGAACTCAGCAAATGTCTCACTTAAACAGCAGAAATTTGGGGCTCAAATTGTGGTCATAAGTTGAGCACTACCTGTATTTAATATCCCTTCATTCCAGCAAGGTGAGCTTCAAAACAAAACAACAAACAAAAAAACCCCCTGAAAATCTGCTAGGTTTCATTGTGTCTTGCTTGCAAAAAAAGAAGATATGTTGCATAGGGAGGGAAAACCCAAGACAAAAGGACTCCTCTGTGGGGCCCAGCAAATTTTGCACTCGTATTATTTCATGGTGACTCAGAGATGGGGTGGGGAGCCCTTCACTCAACCCTACATTTGGGTAAAGGCCCTACATCTTGGGAAGAACTATTTTGGCCTCTGGCTGCAAGCTGTCAACTTGCCATCTTCTCCCGGGTTCTAAATTTGGGCTTGTGAGATTTTTTTTGCCTTTGAGAAATGCTCGGGATCCAGAACACTTTTATAGAGCTCCACCTCTTTTCTGTCCACGGACACCGACTGCTCTTTGACGTTAAGCGAGGAGGAGGAGGAGGAGGAGGAGGAAGAAAACCAGGAGTCGTTGGGAGTCGGGCAGCACCACCATTTAAATTCTTCGTGGTATTATTCATAGTAGAAGCGCAGGAAGACTTCCAACGTCTTCCTGCGACTCGGAGGTTGAAATTTTTTTTTTAAAAGGAAGAAGAAATTAGCTGCTCTGATCTACCTACTTCCTATTCATCTAGCACAGAGGTCTTCAAACTTGGCAGCTTTTAAGATTTGTGGACTTCAGCTCTCAGAATTCTCCATCCAGCTATGCTATTCTATGCCAGCTGTGCTGGTTGGAGAATTCTGGGAATTGAAGTCCACAAGTCTTAAAAGCTGCCAAGTTTGACGACCTCTGCATTTTGGAGTGAAAGCATCCTGCTATTTTGGGAGAAAGGGAAAGGCAAGAGAAGGTGGAATGGCCTTGGTTTAATTGCTCTGGCTTCAGGGTGATATGGGAAAACATTTGTTTATAACAAGCATTTCAGGCCGGTGTTTCTTTTGCCAATGTCCAGTGATTCATCTGTTTGCCTTGAAGAGCTGCCCTATTTTAGCTGATTACCAGTCTATTGGTAGCATTTAGATCCTACCTGTTCTCCAGCAACTCAGAGCGGCTTATCTTTCATTTTCTCCCCGTAACAACTACCCCTGCGAGGTAGTCCACAAATTTAAGCACCTTGTCTCTTAGAGTAGGATGCAGTCCTTAGGGACCCTTAGTTTCCTGGCATCACCTGACTTTTTTAAAAGAGCTTTTGTAGGTAAGTAGCTAACAGACAGACAGACAGATAGGCAGGAAATAGGTAGGTAGGTAGATAGATAGATGATAGGTAGATGAGAGATACAGAGGTAGGTAGGTAGGTAGATGATAGATTGATATAGATGATAGGTAGGTAGGTTGATAGATAATAGGTGATAGATGATAGATAGATAGAGAGACTGATACAGAGGTAGGTAAGTAGATAGAGATAAAGATATAGAGTTCTATAGAGATATATTTGGAATAGGTAGGTAGGTAGATGTTAGATGATAGGTAGGTAGATGATAGGTAGATAGATAGATAGATAGATAGATAGATAGATAGATAGATAGATGATAGATAGATAGATAGATAGATAGATAGATAGATAGATAGATAGATTAGATTAGATTAGATTAGATTAGATTAGATTAGATTAGGTAGGTAGGTAGATAGATAGATAGATGAGAAGAGATACAGAGGTAGGTAGGTAGAGATAGATGTATAGGGATATATTTAGATTGATTGATTGATTGATAGATGATAGGTAGGTAGATAGAATGAGTGATATATGAGAGAGGTACAGAGGTAGGTAGGTAGGTAGAGAGAGATATAGAGATATTACTACTATGAGACCTATAGAGATATATTTAGATTAGATAGATGATAGATAGATAGATAGATAGATAGATAGATAGATAGATAGATAGAGATAGATCGATAGATAGATAATAGAAAACAGATGACAGACAAGATAGATACCAATAGATAAGTAGATTGATAGAAATAGATGAGAGAGAGAAAGATGGATGGATGGATGCACACACAGATAAATAGATAACACTTAGATACACTTTTGTCTTACTGACAAAAGCTTTGCCTTTATTTTAGTTTTGCATCTCAGTTAGGAATTTTTAAAAAATGGGTAAGCAACTGCAGAAAAACCCATCCGATATCAGTAGAGATCTATGGGAAACTATAAGTAACCAGCATCTTTTACTTTTATTTTTTTTTCCAAAACCACACTTACGACATCCCAAGGAACATGAAACACAAGGCCTATCTAAAGATAGATGGAGAAATCTTTGATTTATGGCCCATTTTGAAAAAAAACCCCTGCTAAATCAAGAGAAAATCCCTTGCAATTTTACCGTTGACAGTAATTGAGCTGACTTGCAGTGAAATCATTTATAAGGAAGAAACTAATGTTCGTTAAAAGAACACAGGGAAACTGCTTAAACGAGAACCATATGTAAGAGAGGGGGTGGGGTGGGGAAATGGCCATTCAGCAACCGGTAAAGTTTTTGGTTCTTTTTCCAAAGTATTTCGGTTGAAATAAAGTCTTGTTTCCCCCCTCTCCCCTTGCAAACTAATTTCTATTCTCTATTCAGTTTTTCTGAATATACAATGTGCTTTTCCACCTTTTACAACCGACACTACTCTTTTGATTAGTGTTCTTGGCATGGCTACCTTCGAGCCATCCAATTCATGAGGTCAGGTCCTGTGATGCCAGCCAAACAGAAGCAGCTGGCTGAAGCCGTTGCAAGAGATTGCATCCCAAAAGGAAGTTGTTCCCGTTGAAACTTTGCCCCAAATCAATCTGGACCAGATTTGGATAGCTTCAGTCGAAATCTTAGGGCCAAAAGTTCTAAATCAGGATTGTCCTATCTTGGCAACTGAATTCCATGCTAGCTGGGACATACTGAGAGTTGAAGTCCACAGGTCTGGAGAATGCTGGGAGTTGAGAGAGAGGGAGGGAGGGGGAGAGGGAAAGAGGAAGAGTGAAGGAGAGAAAAAAGGGAGGGAGAGGGAGAGAGAGAGGGAAGGAGGGAGGGAGAGGGAGAGAGGGAAGGAGGGAGGGAGAAGGAAGGAAGGAGATAGAGGGGGAAGGAAGGAGGGAGAGTGGGAGGGAGAGAAGAGAGAGGGAGGGAGGGAGGGAGAGGAAGAGGAAGGGAGGGAGAGAAAGAAGGAGGGGGGAGGAAGAGGTGGGGATGGAGAGGCAGAGGGAGAGGAGAAGGGAGGGAGAGGCAGAGAGGCGGAGATGGAGAGACAGACAATGAGGTAGGGAGAGGCAGGGAGAGGGAGGGAGAGAAAGGAGAGGGAGATGCAAAGAGGGAGAGGAGGGAGAGTGGGAGGGAAAGAAGGAGAGGGAGAGGAAGAGAGGGACGGAGAAAAGGATAAAGAGGGAGGGTGAAGGAGGGAGTGAGGAAGAAGAGAGAGAGGAGAGAGGGACGGAGAAAATAAAAGAAGCGGGGATGTTGGCTGTGATGAAAAAACAGAACGAAAAGGATTGTGAGCAAAGAGGAGATGCAAGAGTTTTTTGGGCGGTTACCTGTTTTATTCAAAACAAAGTTAAAACACAAAACAGAGAACTCGGAAGAAGAAAAAAAAATCAAAAGGGGGTAAAAAAACCCCAAACAATTGAAGCGTTAAAAAGGTGCATTAAAAATGACACATATTTTACCCCCTCTCGTTGAATACTGATGAATATTATCACTGCGACATTCGTTCCCACCCATTGCGAAACAAGCCCTCCAAATTTTTTTTTTATGAAACCACTAAATCTATTTGCAAGACCTTCTGAAGCCTCAAGAGGAGACTTTGGGCTGAGCAAGATTGGCAGTAGAGGTGGGGGCTCCTTCAGGCCTGTCACTCTTGCGCTTCAACGTCTTCCTTTAAACCGGAAGTTGGAGCTGAGTCAGCGGTTTGGTGAGCTGAGACCCAGATGGGATTCTCTGGTTGACTGTTCGCTCTTTTCATGGTGGTTTCATTACAACATTTGTCATCCGTCTGGGGAGCAACAAAGGTTCAGCTGAGTCGAATGATAGTCGGCTAGCTGAGTCGGTAATACAGATGTCTTTAACAGATTAACAGAGCTGGAAGGGACCTTGTGGGTCATCTAGTCCACCCCCCCCCCCCAAACAGGAGACCCTACACCATTTCTGACAGATGGCAGTCCGGTCTCTTCTTGAAAGCCTCCAGGGATGAAGCTCCCACAACTTCCGTAGGCAACTTCTGTCCCATCGGTTGATCGTTCTCACTGTCAACCTTATTTCCAGGTTGAATCTCTCCTTGATCAGTTTCCATCCATTATTCCCCCTCTGGCCTTCGGGTGCTATGGAAAACAGCTTGGAAAATATGTGAATTACGGCAGAAGCTGGATTCAAACGAGGATTTCCGGATCAGTGGCTCAGTTTCTTATCTGGCTTGTTTAGCTTTAGAAGGATCAGTTCCTTCTCCGGGGAGTTGAGCCCAACTTGGATGAGGGTCAGCCCAGGAGTGTGGCTAGAGTAGGAACCCAACAGTTTGCTAGGAGGAGGGGGGGATAGTGGATCCCACACCTCACTGAGGTCTTCTGAAGGGGATCTTCTCCAACTTGAAATCTATACATGTCGTCCCATACCTGTACAACTGAGCCCAAAAATTCCACCACAAAGCGAGACAGTGTTCAATGAATTTCACCCCATTTAATGACTCTTCTTGCCATAGTAGGTAAGTAAATCACTACAACTGAATCTGGCTTCCCCATTCACTATAGCAATAGCACTTAGCATTTATATACCGCTTCATAGTGCTTTTACAGCCCTCTCTAGGTGGTTTACAGAGGCAGCCTTTTGCCACCAGCGATCTGGGTCCTGATTTTACTGACCTCGGAAGGACGGAAGAGTGAGTCAACCTTGAGCCGGTCCAGATCAAACTCTTGGCAGTGAACAGAGTTAACAATAGCAATAGAACTTAGACTTATATACTGCTTCACAGTGCTTTACAGCCCTCTCTAAGCGGTTTACAGAGTCAACCTGTTGCCCCCAACAGTCTGGGTCCTCAGTTTCCTGACCTCGGAAGGATGGAAGGCTGAGTCAATCTTGAGCTGGGATGGATGGATGGATGGATACGGAAGGGAAGGGAGGAAGGAAAGGAAAGGAAAGGAAAGGAAAGGAAAGGAAAGGAAAGGAAAGGAAAGGAGGGAGGGAGGGAGGGAGGGAGGGAGGGAGGGAGGGAGGGAGGAAGGAAGGAAAATAGCAATAGTACTTAGATTTATATACCGCTTTACAGTGTTTCACAGCCCTCTCTAAGCGGCTTACAGAGTCAACCTGTTGCCCCCAACAATATGGGTCCTCAGTTTCCTGACCTCGGAAGGATGGAAGGCTGAGTCAATCTTGAGCTGGGATGGATGGATGGATGGATACGGAAGGGAAGGGAGGAAGGAAAGGAAAGGAAAGGAAAGGAAAGGAAAGGAAAGGAAAGGAAGGAGGGAGGGAGGAAGGAAAATAGCAATAGTACTTAGATTTATATACCGCTTTACAGTGTTTCACAGCCCTCTCTAAGTGGCTTACAGAGTCAACCTGTTGCCCCCAACAATATGGGTCCTCAATTTACTGACCTCGGAAGGATGAAAGGCTGAGTCAACCTTGAGCTGGGATGGATGGATAGATGGGATGGATGGATGGATGGATGTGGAAGGGAAGGGAAGAAGGAAAGGAAAGGAAGGAGGGAAAGAAGGAAGGAAGGAAGGAAGGAAGGAAGGAAGGAAGGAAGGAAGGAAGGAAGGAAGGAAGGAAGGAAAATAGCAATAGCACTTAGACTTATATACCGCTTTACAGTGCTTCACAGCCCTCTCTAAGCAGTTTACAGAGTCAGCCTCTTGCCCCCAACAATCTGGGTCCTCATTTTTACCGACCTCGAAAGAAGAAAAGGGGAAAGAAAGAAAAAAACCACACTTCTTGAATGAGTCATATAGAACATTCCCCATTCAGAGCAGACTCGAGTTCACTTGCATTTATTTTAAGCAAGCGAAATATTTTTTAAAAAACCACACATCTTTTTTCTTGTTCGTACCATTGTTTCCATCCCCATTCAAACCACCGTCTCTTTTGACCCTTCTTTCTGCAACACAACTCGGGGGACCCCCTGTTGGGTTTAACCCCTGCCTTCCCCCAACCTCCATTCTCCCCAATTTTTTTTTTAGCCCGTTGGTGGTAGTAGGAGCATTGGCAATCTTCTTTTAAAAAAAAAAATGATGCAGAAACCTTTGGCAGCAAGGAGGGAGGACAAAATGGGATTTCCTACCCTTTGCAAAAAAATAAATAAATAATGAAATAAAATAAAAAAGGACTGAGTCTTCGCTCTCCCTGCAAGCCAGATGGCTCAGCAGTGACTTCAGGGCCCAAAAATTTTTTTTCCCCAGTCCGGGTTCCTGTTTAGCGCTGTCTGCCTGCCAACCTGTCTGTCTGTGGTCACAGCCGCCTGCCCGCCCCCCTGCACGAAAGTTACACGGGGTGAAGCTGGCAGAGGCTGTGCAGTTAGGCGGAGCCGCCCGAAAAGTAGGTCACTGGGTCAGGAACAACAAGTTTTGACAGTTTAGCGAACGCCTCCCACCCCCTGATCGTGTTTATATGGGGTGGGGTGGGAGGGGAGGGGAGGGGGGGTTAAAAGGGGTCTCTTCCCCACCCTCCCTCTCTTTGTAGAAAGAGACCGAAGGATAAGGGCCCACCGCTGTGCCAAAGGAAGTGGCATCCGATGGAACTGGCTCTCAAATCAGTGCTTGGAGAAACGAAGAAGGCATTTCCTATTTCCTTGGTTATTATTATTTTTAAAGGAGGAAAATTGTTTAGAACAGAATCGAATTCTTTTTATTGGCCAAGTGTGATTGGACACAAAAGGAATGTGTCTTGGGTGCATATGCTCTCAAGTGTGCATAAGGAGAATAAAATACGTTCATTGAGAATAAAAAGATACGACACTTAGCGATAGTCGAGGTTACTAATGAGCTATCAAATCGTACAAAGAGGAAACGAAGAGAAACAATATAAATTGAAAGAGACAAGCAACATGGTTATATTCATAAGTGGGAAGAGATGGTTCCTAGTAAGGAAGACTCAATAATTCCTCTATAGAATTGGATCAGGAGCTCTTTGGGCAGTTTGAGCTTTCTGAGTTGGGGCAGAAAGAAAGAAAGGGAAAGAAAGAAAGAAAGAAAGAAAGAAAGAGAAAGAAAGAAAGAAAGAAAGAAAGAAAGAAAGAAAGAAAGAAAGAAAGAAAGAAAGTTTAAAAGCGACTAAAGCTTGGAGAACCATCCGAGCAAACCTTATTTTTAACAGGTTTACAGAATTTACAGAATAACACAGAGTGGAAGGGACCTCGGAGGTCTTCTAGTCCAACCCCCTTCTTAGGCAGGAAACCCCGACCCATTTCGGACTAATGGTTGTCCAATCTTGACAGCAGCAATGTGAAGTGGATGAAGGAAGGAAACAGGACTAGGATTTCTTTGACTTGCTTCTGCTTTGAGGAGCTTTGATTTGTTTTATTAATGTAGTTATTAAATTTATTGTTAGGGCTGGCCTAGTGGTTAAGGCATCAGGCTAGGAACCAGGTGAGGGGGGAGTTCTAGTCCTGTCTTAGGGGTGAAAGCCAGCTGGGTGACTGTGGGCCAATCACCAGGAGACAGGGAGTTCTAGTTCCATTTTAACCATGAAAGATGGCTGGGTGACATTGGGCCAATCACCAGGAGGCTGTGAATTCTAGTTCTACCATAGGTATGAAAGCCAGCTGGGTGACTTTGGGCCAATCAACAGGAGACGGTGAGTTCTAGTCCTCCCCTAGGCACGTAAGTTGGGTGGTTGACTTTAGGCCAGTCCCGCTCTCTCAACCCAACCCACTGGGTTATTGTTGTGGGGAAAATAGGAGGAAAAAATAGCATGCATGTTCCTGAGTTACTTATAAAGTAATCAAGGCAGAATAAAAATCCAATAAATAAATTTATACCCTGCTTTTATTGCTACAATTCAAGACGATAACCATAATGCTTCTGCCTACAGACTCTTACTCCTTCCCCGAAATGGCTTCCAATTCGAATTAAACCCTGCGTAAAACATACTCCTTAAATACAAATGTATTATTCCAGATATCATCAAACCCTAATCCAAGCCTGCTTAATTTTGCCATTTCCTAGAAATGAAGCAAGGCTTCTGGCACAAACCGATTTCCTTGGGAGACGAATCAAGCGGAATTTTTCAAATTGTTCTTAAAAACCTTTTCGGCTTCCGAAAAGCAGCTGGATGCATTTCCTGGATCTGGAATCATATCAAGCCTCAACATCATCATCTGGACCTCTTTTCCCTCGCTGTGGCTTGGCCCGAAAAGAACCTCACGGTAAACCCACAAACGGAGCTCCCGTCACTCTTAGATCACGCCGTTCCCAATTTATTTATTTATTTATTTATTTATTTATTATTTCAATTTATAAACCGCCCTTCTCCTTGCGGACTCAGGGCGGTGAACAGCCAGAATAAAACATGGTATACAAAAGTTAAAAACAATTAAAAATTATTAAATATTATTTGGCCGAGAATTAAAACAACCCAATTTAAAATCAATGTCAAATTTAAAAACGGAGGATGGGATCAAGCTAGCCCAGCTAGATGGAACAAATGGGTTTTAAGGGCCCGACGAAAGGTCCGGAGATCTGGAATCCTGCGTATCTCCAGGGGTAGGTCATTCCAGAGGGCGGGCGCTGCCACAGAGAAGGCTCTCCCCCTGGGAGTCGCCAGCCGACACTGTCTGGCCGACGGCACCCGGAGGAGGCCCTCTCTGTGCGAGCGTACTGGCTGGTGGGAGGCTATTGGCGGCAGAAGGCGGTCCCGCAAGTACCCAGGTCCTAAGCCATGGAGCGCTTTAAAGGTGATCACCAACACTTTGAAGCGCACCCGGAAGACCACCGGGAGCCAGTGCAGCTCGCGCAGGAGAGGTGTCACGTGGGGGCGCCACGTCGCTCCCATAATTCCCCGCGCGGCCGCATTCTGGACCAGTTGGAGCCTCCGGGTGCACCCCAAGGGGAGCCCCATGTAGAGAGCATTGCAGTAGTCCAGGCGGGAAGTTCCCCATATTTTCCAGGCTTTTTTAAAAAAAGAGAATCCCCCCCCTTCTTTTTTAATGATTGTAAGCTCATCTGTTTTGCAAAGCGTACGGAGATGAGCAACTTTGTGCGTGCCGACATTACTGAATAAAATCCATGGCTTCATTTTCCAAATATTATTTTTCTTCACAGCCTCCAGCTGTCAAGAGAGCAGCCAACGTCACCTGTCTGGATTATTTTCTTTCCCCACCCAGGGGAGACATCTTCGTAAGGTCTTATTTTTGAAGTCAAGACCTCACGTTACATGGTTTATGGCAAAGGAAAGGGACGTGACGTTTAAACGCCGTGTCCAGTTGCTAACAAGGAACGCTAAGAAGGGCGGAGACCTTGCCTGGTTACAGGTAGTCCTCAAAAGACAACAGTACATTTAGTGACCGTTCGAAGCAGGGCTGAAATCTACTTACTTTCCCTAACGGTTTTGAAGTGCACGCGTGCGCCATCGTCACGCCTGGTTTTTGATTCTCTGTGCATGCGCAAAGCATTCTGCGCATGCCCAGAGGGTCAGAAACAGGTTACTTCCTGGTTAAAACCAGGAAGTAACAATGTCCGGGTGGGTGGGTGGAGCCTCGTGCTTCCGCCGCTACCAGTTCACCAAACCACACTCCACCATTGCTACCAATTCGTGCGAACCGGCCAAAACCAGCAGGATTTCACCACTGTTTCCAAGTTACAACGGCCCTGGGAAAAAAGTGACTTAGGACCGTTTTTCACACTTACGACCATCGCAGCATCCCCATGTCCACGTGATCAAAATTCAGATGCTTGGCAACACTGACTCCTATTTATTACGGGCGCAGTGTCCCAGGGTTATGTGATCCCCTTTTGTGACCTTCGGACAAGCAAAGTCGATGGGGAAGTCTGATTTACTTAACAGCTATGTTCCTCACATAACCACTGGAGGGATTCGCTTAACAACGGTGGCAAGAAAAGTCATGAAATGGGGCAAGGCTCAGTCAGCAAATGTCTCGATTAGCAACATAAACACAGGGCTCAGTTGGGGTCGTAAGCCGAGGGTCAGGAACTTTTCATATCCTCTTCATTGTCCTCCTCCATAAAACGTCTATGGGGGTTCACCATCATCCAGAATTTAGAATAGAAGAGTTGGAAGGGACCTTGGAGGTCTTCTAGTCCAACCTCTGCTTAGGCAGGAAACCCCACAGCACTTCAGACAAATCCAATCTCTTCTTAAAAACTTCTAGTGTGGAGCATTCACAACTTCTGGAGGCAAGTTTGTTCCACTAGTTAATTGTTCTAACTGTCAGGAAATTTCTCCTTAGTTCTAGGTTGCTTCTCTCCTTGTCCACCCATGTCGTGGTTCCATCCATCCAGGTTGTGGTTGTCCCCATAGGTGCTTTTTTTTCACGAGGCAACTGGGCTTTCTGGTTTTTCTTTGAAGACGTTTCCGTTCTCCTCCAAGAAGCTTCTTCAGCTCTGAGGACAGAAGCAGCGTCTGAGAGAAGCAGAAGAAGCTTCTCGGATGAGAAGTGAAACCTCTTCAAAGAAAAAACAGAAAGTCCAGTTTATCTTTTGCCCTTTGGGTTCTCCATAGAACATTCCCAACAAAACAGTTTCTCTGCGCAACCCTGAAGCTGACCTGGCTGAAAGCCATCTCTGCCACTCTGGAGCTGAGGGATAGGGAGGGGGGTTTAGAGATAGCTGGGGATGTGTAGTCAAAACAAAATACTTTCCCCTTGGGAACCAAGGACGTTCTCACACCTGGTTGGAGGAAGGAAGAGTGATGTCACCAGACCAGCAGATGCTGCCATGGTTGATTGGGCCATGTGACTGATTGTTTATGATCAAGGCACAAACTTCCAGTTTTAATTAGGAGAAAACCGAGGGGCCCTTCAGAATCGGTTTTCACCAGATATGTGCAGGGATGGGCTTCAAAAATTTTGGCAAGGGGTTCTCTGCCCAGTTGTTGGGTGGGTGTGGCCACAGTGGGTATGGCCTAGTTGGCCTTCTGCACCATGGTGGAGCGAGGTGTTTTTGCCCCGGGCTCTGGAGGCTTTCTTTGAGCCTCCAGGAGGGAGAAACTAGCCTCCCCAGGCCCCAGAGACCCTCTGAAAGCCTTCCTGAACTTCTGGTAGGCCCATTTTTGCCCTCCCTGAGCTTCCGCGTGCCCCCTGCACTTACCTGCATCCAAAACGGGCCATGTGGGGACTCCTGGGGGGGAGGGGAGCGGTGTGCAAGGGCCAGCCAGGAGTGGGATTTGGGGGTTCTCCAAATTGCACAGAATCTTAGCTAGGAGTTCTCTCGAACCCCTACGAACCCACCCCTGGATATGTGCCAATATGATTTTTCCAATAAAGCTATTCTTTGAGGAATCTAACCCACCTGCGAGTTCTTGTTTGTGACGGATCTATTACTTGCAACTCTGACACAAGGGAACCGTGATCTATGGCAACCTTGGCTTCTTAGATGACTCTTCTTGGCTGGGTTAGGCAGACAAACATTCCCCTCCTTGCCTTTAGGGGTTAGCCGAACCCTTGGAGATATGTGCCTACATGTAGGAGAATGTGCCAGCGGCCAATTAGCTGCGCCGCGGTGGAGGGACGAGGCCAATTCCGTCATTTCACTTTCGGTCTTGAAATTCCAGCGGTGCCAGTCTCCACCCGAATGGAAATGGCATTTGTGGCCAGTTCGTTCTTCAGCTTCTGTGACTCCTTGGTGGAAAAGAATATCCCTGGAAGCCATTTGCTCGTGGTTGGCTTGAGTAAACAGCATTAAAGACTCTATGAAAGAGAAGGATGGCTGCGGATTCATTACGGGATTATGGTTAGGTACGGAGGGCAGGATGGAGGGGGGGGGGCTTCTCTTGTTTCCTTGTAGAAGTGTCCCCCCCCCCCCGCCGCCACCTCTTTCTCTGTTTTGTCAGAGCTTGTCTGAGAGAGGAAAACATCCATTTTGGCAATTTGGCTAATCACCAGGCATATCATTTTAGGAAGGGTTACATTTGAACAGAGGAAAACCAACATAAAGAAAGTGTCTCCTGCAGGGGTGAAATCCTCCGTGACTTGCCACCGGTTCGCCGCCTCGAGCGTGCACAGTGCATGCCAAAAGTATGCTGGGCACGCACGCGCAGTTTGCACCAGTGGCGGGTTTCACATTTTTTTACTACTAGTTCTGTGGACGTGGCTTGGTGGGCGTGGCAGGGGAAGGTTACTGTAAAATCTCCATTCCCTCCCCTCTCCAGGGGAAAGTTGCTGCAAAATCCCCATTTCCTCCCAATCAGCTGGGACTTGGGAGGCAGAGAATAGATGGGGACAGGGCCAGTCAGAATTTTTACTACGGGTTCTCCAAACTACTCAAAATTTCCGCTGCTGGTTCTCCAGAACTGGTTAGAACCTGCTGAAAGCCACCTCTGGTGTGGAGGTTTTGCATGGAAAAAGAAGGTAAGTAGAACAGCGAGGGGATGAATAGCTGGGCTGTGCGATTTTGATTTGCTAGAAAGCAGGATTTCCTGCTTTCTAGCTAATATAAACCGCGCAGCACAGCTGATCATTGGAAATTCAGCTTCAGACAAATCAGTAGCTTTATTATTATTATTATTACTGGTTGACCCAAACTGATAGTTTTTATCACTACCAATTTGCCCGGATCAGTGAGAACCTGTAGCATTTCACCCCTGGTCTCCTGCTTGGGTGGGGGCTGGAGGTTGGACTAGATGACCTACTAGGTCCCTTCCGGCTCTGTTAATCTGTATCTAAACTCCATCACTGGAGGTTTTTAAGAAGAGACTGGACAGCACTTGTCTGGAATGGTATATGGCTGTGACAGGTGGCATGTTGAGCCATATCTGTGGGCACGCAAGCATTGCCATAGCTCAACTCCAGCATGCATGCGCGTGCCAGCCAGCTGATTTTCAGACCTTCTGGGCCCACCGGAAGTCAGGAAATGGTCAATTTCCGGCCTCCGGAGGGCCTCTGGAGAGTGGGGAAGGCTGTTTTCACCCTCCCTAGGTTCCAAGAAAGCCTCTGGTGCCTGGGGAGGGTGAAAAATGGGCCTACCCGGCCCACTGGTAACCTTTTTGCCATAGTGTGCCAAAAGCAGGGGGAGCGCAAAGGGAGGGAGTCTCACACACATGTGCGTGAGACGTGGCATGGGAGGGTTGAATTATGGGTGTGGGCACAGACGTGCGTGACCCCTCCCGCATTCCCCCTGCTTCTGGCACAAGGTTAGCCATCAGTGGTATATGGTCTCCTGCTTGAGCAGGGGGTTGGATTAGAAGAGCTCTATTCTGATCGATGGATTGATTTCATGCTAAGAGGATGATTTCTATTGATTTATTGTCAAGGTTGTAAGTGACCGAGGAAGGCTTAAATGAAATCAGACCGAATCTGGTGGCCGCACTAACGTAACGCAAGGTAGAACACAAATAGAAGGAGATGCGTAATTGGTGCCTGGAGGATTTGCATTTAGTTAGTAAGTTAGTGAATGCAAGCATGCCCATTGTGTAGCGTTATTTCTTGCTAAACGAGGAACGTAGATTTGAGGCCAAAAGAAACACAATTAGTGTATAGGTCGTGTGATGCGCCTCTAGGCCAGATGTAAAGGAGAACGGCACATGAATTACCACGCGGGGAAGAAGGAAGTGTTTCGTGATCCTCATCACAAGTTCATCAACTCGAATAATTTTTAACCTGAATAAACGGAGGTTTTGCAAAAATCCAAAATGGATTTGTACTGAGCAAAAAGTTGAGGAGGGCTGCCCCAAATATTTGTCTTTCATTTGGACAAAGACCAAGAAAATGGATGTCTTTTCATTTAGAGTCAAAATCAGATGTTATTTTGGCAGATATCTAATCCCTAAATCATGGATTTTTTTTAAAAAAACAAAACACCTGTGCCTCCATATTCCATCACAGTCAATGGGTCATGGCAGCCAATGAAAGTTTGAAACCTCAAAAACAGCTGCAAAATCATGACAAAAATGAAAACATTCACGCTGAAGAGATTCAGGAAGAAAGTACGGTTAGTTATCTACCTCTCTGTTGGCTGATTACCGTTTAAGCACCAGGTTTGGAAAAGTCAATGTGTGGAAGATAATCAGCAGATGGATAAGAGGTAAAATACTTCCTGCCGAAAGGCAGCTCTCCTTATTAAAATCTCTTGGCCAACATCAGTGTACCAGAATATGAGTCGGAAGGGGCATCAGAGGTCTTCTGCTCAAGCAGGAGAGCCTGTACCATTCCAGACAAGTGGATGTCCAGTCTCTTCTTGAAAATGTCCAGTGATGGAGCATTCAGAACTTCTGGAGGCAACTTCCCTTCCACTGCTTGATGGATGTCAGCCCCCAGTCCTTTTACTCACTACTTGACTAAACATTTTATTGTTAGAATAAATGCACTGACAGAGCAGTTTTAGAAAAACAATGAGCTTCTTCACTGAACCAAGGAAGTGGAACATAACATAACAGAATAACAGAGTTGGAAGGGATCTTGGAAGTCAAGTAGGGGACCCTATATCATTTCAGACAAACAGTTCTCCAAACTTTTCTGAAAAATTTCCAGTGTTGGAGCATTCGCAACTCATCCCACTGGTTGATGGTTCTCACCGTCTGGAATTTTTTTCCTTAATCCTAGGTTGCTCCTCTCCTTGATGAGTTTCCATCCATGGCTTCTTGTCCAGCCTTCAGGTCCTTGGGAGAATAGCTTGACTCCCTCTTGTTTGGGGCAGCCCCTCAGATATTGCAACATTGCTATCATGTCATCCCAGGTCCTTCTTTTCATCAAACTAGACATACCTAATTCCTGCAGCCGTTCTTCGTGTGTTTTAGCTTCCAGCCCTCTCATCATTCCTGTTGCTCTTCCTTGCATTCTTTCTAGAGCCTCCACACATCTTTTTTAATCATCATTCTGACACCTCCATATATATATTTTTTTCTTGGCCTCTTGCTTCCACGTACAGAACTACAAGGAAAGCCCGTAACTTCATATCAGAGCACTTCTTGGCCGTTTCTCTTGGTGGCACCATCTTTTTAGGTCTACCTAAAGATCCAGGATACTTAGTAACAGTAACAGAGTTGGAAGGGACCTTGGAGATCATCTAGTCCAACCCCCTGTTCATGTAGGAGATCTATACTAGGGATTCGAACTGCTGAACTGCCGACATTTCTGATCAACAAGCTCAGCATCTTAGCCACTGAGTTTGGAAGGGACGCGGTGGCTCGGTGGCTAAGACACGGAGCTTGTCGATCAAAAGCTCGGTAGTTCAGCGGTTTGAATCCCTAGTGCCGTGTAACAGGATGAGCTCCTGTGACTTGTCCCAGCTTCTGCCAACCTAGCAGTTGGAAAGCACATAAGAAATGCAAGTAGAAAAATAGGGACCACCTTTGGTGGAAAGGTCACAGTGTTCCATGGGCCTTTGGTGTTGAGTCATGCCGGCCACATGACCATGGAGATATCTTTGGACAGCGCTGGCTCTTCGGCTTTGAAACAGAGATGAGCACTACCCCCTAGAGTTGGGAACGACTAGCACCTATGTGCCAGGGGAATCTTTACCTTTACCTTTACAAGATGTTGGAGGAGTTCCAAGGTGTGCCGTGATTCAAGCACCATCCTAATGAAAAATGGGCAGAGACTGTTCCACCCACCCACTCCCTCATGCTCCAAATGTAGGTTAGAGTGTTTGCCAAATTTATCCAAATGTATCACGATGATTGATCTACGACTTAGCCCATCTCCAGGGCACCACCTTGAAGAAAGTCTAGCTGTCATTTCTCTTTTCTTCTTCGGACTTGCTGATGTTTCTGACCAGACAAGTTTGTCAAGTTTTTATTTCTTCTTCTGCTGCTGCTGAAGATTTTAACACCCAACCAAGCCTCTTTGATTGGAGAAGATCAAAGGTCTTTTGACAATGGGGCAGCGGATTGAGGTCTTTTGATGATGACCACTTAAGGTTCTCCAAGGAGCATCAGGCATGGGTTTTTTTGCCCCCTGTCATACAGGTGGGCTGGCTACCCATCCAAGAAGACAGACCTCTGGTATGAATTCTTCTTACCTGAAGCCACACCTGGCCGGTGGAACTCCCTGCCAAGGGAGATGTATTTGGCATCCCTCCCTGATGACAGTTTGTTACAGAAGGCATTGTTCTAGGATTTGGGGCTGGCTGATTGGATGAATTATTTTTCTAATCCTGGCCGATCCTTTATTTTAATTGCAGGTTTCACTGTCTCGGCCATCTTTCTGCCGTTCATTTTAAAGGAATGCTTTTAAATATCTTTTTTCTTCCTCCATTAGCCGTTTTGCCTAGTTTTTGAAAAGCAAATGGACAAATTATTGCTTTTTTTAAAAGAATAAACAGATAATTAAATGTTTTTTAAATAAATGAACATGAATTCCTTGTTATTATTATCTAAGATTACTCCCTTATAATAGGTGTCCATTCTACAGTATAAACAGGGGGCAAAATCCTTTAAAAAAAATAATAATCTACCTTCCACTTGACATATTTTTTTTCCAGTTTGCTTCTGTTCAACAGAGACGATGCTAATTTATTGATTCCCAACTTCTCCTTAAAAAGGACTCAGAGCAGCCAACGGGGATAGCTTCCCACGGTGTTGAAAATGCAATCCGTTGTTAAGGCAGCAATTTGAATAAAGAGACGGCACGAACGTCTAAAACCAGCCTTGATCTGGTGCTAGAAAAGAGCACGAATGCATCTGCCGTTTCTTGCTGAAGAATGGAAAAATTAGAATTAAAAAAATTACAGGTTTACAGAGAAGAAAGCCGAAACAAACAAACAAGCAAAAAAATGAAACCCAGATAGAAATGGTGTGATTGTTGGAAATGCAAGAGTGGGGATAACTCGCTTTTCCCAAGCGTCAGTCTGAACGGTTGGTAAACGGTAAACCAAGGGTTGTAAGCAGAGGTGGGTTTCAGCAGGTTCTGAGTGGTTCTGGAGAACCGGTAGTGGAAATTTTGAGTAGTTTGGAGAACCGGTAGTAAAAATTCTGACTGGCCCCGCCCCCACCTATTCTCTGCCTCCCAAGTCCCAGCTGATCGGGAGGAAATGGGGATTTTGCAGTAGCCTTCCCTTGAATTGGGGAGGGAATGGAGATTTTACAGTATCCTTCCCATGCCACGCCCTCCGAGCCACGCCCACCAAGCCATCCAACCCAGCACTGGTTGTAAGTTGAGTAGTATTTCCCCCCACTCTTTGGGAGAAAGTTCCTGCTTGTTCTTTGGAGCTGTTTGTAGCCAAATGCAGAATGGAAAGGATTTTGCCAATAATAATACCGTTGCATAAAATCAAACAAGGCACAGAACCAATGAATGTTCAGCCAGGCACGGGATATTAACCACAAACAACAATGTTTGTAATGCAGGAAGTCCTCGACATAAGACACGCAATGGAGCCTGGCATTTATGTTGCTCACTCATTTGTTAAGTGAGCTTTGCCGCATTTTATGACCTTTCCTGCCACCGTTGTTAAGTGAATTGTTGGCGTCGTTCAGTTAGTAACACGGCGGTTCAATGAATCTGGCTTCCCCATTGATTCGGCTTGTCAGAAGGGGAATCACGTGACCCCGGGACACTGCGACCGTCGTAAGTATGAACCAGTTGTCAAGCATCCAAATTTTGATCACGTGACCATGGGGAATGCTACAACGGTCATAAGGGTGAAAAACATTCATACAGTAAGTCACTTTTTTCAGTGCCGTTGTTGTAACTCTGGTCACTAAACAAACTCTTGTACATTGTAGACTACCTGCAAAATGTACACATATTTTTTCCTCCAAAGTGGAAAAAGCGAAGCCCTCTTTACAAAAATGAGGAAGGGGTTTTATGAGTAACCAGAGGCTAGAGCAACCCATCATTATAACTGCGAAAAATTAAATTTGATCCAATTCCAAGCCAGGCCCTCCCTACTTTAAACTATAGCTCAGTCCAATAACGTCAATCCTGAAATTCCTGTTTAGGTGGAGAGATGCCTATAAAACTTTCTCAGAGAACAAAAGAAGGTTTATATATATAAAAGGAAAGAAAACAAATACTGTACCTTTACAGGGAAGATACATGGGATGAGGGTGTGGCTAACTGATGAGGGCTTATAAGCCCAAAATAGATCTATCTTAGTCTCCCAATAGGCAGCAAAGGGTCTGCTGGCTGCCAGAAGAAAAAAAAGCCTAGAATCTAGTGGATTGTGATTTCACTGAATTAGGGCTGCATAAAAATCTTGGTTTACATAGGAAGAACCTGGCTAAAGAGAAATACACATAAAACCTACGAAAAAGTAAGAAAACAAATATTGTACCTTTACTGGGAGGATACATGAGATGAGAGTGTGGCTAACTGATGAGGGTTTATAAGCCCGAAATAGATCTATCTTAGTCTCCCAATGGGCAGCAGTAGGTTTGCTTGCTGCCAGAAAAAAAGCCTAGAAACTAGTGGATTGTGATTTTACTGAACTAGGGCTGCATATATATACATGTAAAAAAATACCAGGGACTTTGGCTCAGCAGAAAACGGTGCTAATTGAGTGTGTGTGTGTGTGTGTGTGTGTGGGAGAGTTGACGTGAATCTGCTATGAAAACAGGAGCTTTGTTGTGGTTCGTAGGGCGACGTGGCTCGATGACGGAAGAGAAGTTGGCTTCATTCATCAGTGACCTTCAAATTCCATCACTTGGGAACGACGTGCTCTTTTTGCAGCTTCCTAATGTGGGTTGTTTCCCCCACCCCACCCGCCCCAATTCAATATTTAAATAAAAGGGGCAGCTTTCAATAGAATAGCTAATGGGTTCCAGTGGCAACCTGCTTTTGTTTTTTTCCTAAACACACGCACACAAAATAAATAAATAAATAAATAAATACTGAATAACAAGAGCAGGAAGGGACTTCGGAGGTCATCTTCAGCTGCCAAAAAAGCCAACACAGTTCTGGGCTGCATAAACAGAGGGATAGAATCAAGATCATGTGAAGGGTTAATACCACTTTATAAGGCCTTGGTAAGGCCACACTTGGAATCCTGCATCCAATTTTGGTCACCACGATGTAAAAAAGATGTGGAGACTCTAGAAAGAGTGCAGAGAAGAGCAACCAAGAGGATTAGGGGACTGGAGGCTAAAACATATGAAGAACGATTGCAGGAACTGGGTATGTCTATTTTGATGAAAAGAAGGAGTAGGGGAGACATGATAGCAGTCTTCCAATATCTCTCCAAATATTGGAAGACTGCTATCATGTCTTCCCTAGTCCTTCTTTTCTCTAGACTAGCCATGCCCAGTTCCTGCAACCGTTCATCTTATGTTTTAGCCTCCAATCCCCTCATCCTCTTGGTTGCTCTTCTCTGCACTCTTTCTAAAGTCTCCACAATCTTTTTCACTCATAACCTTTGCACTAATAGTTTCTCTAAATGCAGTCAGGCTTACTGGCGACTTATTCAGGGTTTTTTTCACTTGGGTTGTGACGTTAGCAGAGGGATCTTAGATAATCTTTTTAAAAAAACAACAGTGCCAAATAATTTCTCCACTGCAAAACAAAGCCAGGAAAGGGGGGGGGGTGTTTCTTGGAAAATGTTTAATGAGCTTATTATTAAAAGGAGTCCTCCCCCCCCCAAAAAAACCTCTATTTGCCTCTAGATGATTTACTTTTAAATTCATCAATTTGTGCTGGAGTTTGAAGGTCCTTTATGGCCATTATTTACTTTTAAATTCCTTTCCTGAGAATACAAGAAGGAATGCCTGCAAGATTTTTTTTTTCCTGCCTATCTTCTCTAAGGGGAGATTGTTTTAAGTTCAAGGTCAATTCTATTCGGGTAAATAAAGAATGTTTCGTCTACCTATTCCTTCTATTGTAGGATAAATGTGTTGGCAGAATAGTTTTTGAAACACCATGACCTTCTTCACTGAACCAAAGAAGCGGAATATAATATAAGACAATAACGGAAGAGACCCAAGCAGGAGATCCTACACCAATTCTTACAGATGGCAGTCCAGTCTTGGAAACCTTCATTGATGAAGCTCCCACAACTTCTGGAGGCAACTCATTCTATTTATTAATTGTTCTCACTGTCAGGAAATTTCTCCTTAATTCTAGGTTGCCTCTCTCCTTGGTTAGTTTCCTCCCCTTGCTTCTTGTCCTACCCTCAGGTGCTTTGGAGAATAGCTTGACTGCCTCTTCTTTGTGGCAACTCCTGAGATATTGGAAGACTGCTATCATGTCTCCCCTGGTCCTTCTTTTCATTAAACTAGACATACCCAGTTCCTGCAACCGTTCTTCATATGTTTTAGCCTTCAGTGCCCTAATCATTTTTGTTGCTCTTCTCTGCACTCTTTCTAGAGTCTCAACATATTTTTTACATTGTGGCGACCAAAACTGGATGCAATATTCCTAGTGTGGCCTTACCAAGGCCTTATAAAGTGGTATTAACACTTCACTTCTGAATATATATATATTAGGTATTTCATCAGTTTATTTTCTTTGCCATCCATGGCATTCTCCAATCTCTAAGATCTGCCCAAATTACTAAGAGAAAGTTTCAAGGCCTCCCTCATATCTCTTGGTCTGTTTTAGTGTTCCTTTGATTGGAAGCTGCCTTTCTTAAAAAATCTGCTCTATTTTCTAATGTATTCTTTTGGATGGGTCGTATCTATGAAATCCTAAGTGTGATCCCAATTCTCTGCAGCCGTAAGGCTCTGTTTGCAAAGAGTCTGGTGGCTCAGCAGATTAAAGCATTGTGATTAACACCAGCTGTCTGCAATTACTGTAAGTTCGAATCTCACCAGGCTCAAGGTTGACTCAGCCTTCCTAAGGTAGGTAAATTGGTAGGTAAATTTCTAAGGTAGGTAAATTGAGGACCCAGTTTGTGGGGGCAATAAGCTGACTTTGTATAAATATACAAAAGTATGAAGGCTATTGCTTAACACATTGTAAGCTGCCCTGAGTCTCCGGAGAAGGGCGGCATATAAATCAAATTTAAAAAAAAAAATTCTACCAGGCATGGAGTTAAAGAAAAAGAACGCAATTCATTAGCCACCAAAGTCTTTACGTCTTTCTGGCCTGTCGTTTTGGACCTTCCGTAAATGTGGTTTTTGACACACAGTTTATATTTGTCTCTCTCCAAAAGTGACATTATTTCCATAAATGGTTTGACAGCATCCCGTGGGACGCAGGGCTCCCCATCGGGGAGAGAAATTGTCTGCAATTGGACGTATCACCAGATGGATCCATCATTATGTATAAAACTTGGTTGCCAAGCATGCCATGAATTGAAGTGGCACTTCGAACTGAAGCTGACTCACGGCCAGGAACCAGCAATTTGTTCCGCAGGCCTTTTGTAACAAAGTGCCGGGAAGAAAAGCAGACAGTATTCTCATAAACGGGACAGAAAGATGCATTCCCCAGAGAATAACAGAATAACAGCGTTGGAAGGGGCATCGGAGATCTTCTAGTCCAACCCTCTGCTGAAGCAGGAGACCCTGTACCATTCCAGGCAGGTGGCTGTCCAGCCTCTTCTTAAAAGCCTCCAGTGATGGAGCACCCATAATTTCTGGAAGCAAGTCATTCCACTGGTTGGTAGATGTCACCAGGGGTGGGCTTTAAAAATGTGAGGAAGGAATATTTTGTAAAAAAATATTCTTAAAAAGTGGTTAAAATTTACACCACAGTTGTTTCTGCTGGGTATAGTTATGGATTGTACGGTTATAGAGACTAATTTGATTTTGAATTTAATAACTGCAGCAAGATTGTTGGTGGCACAATATTCCAATATTCCACAATATTGGAAGAAGCAAGATTTACCTACAATCCAAGAATGGACAATGAAAGTAACAAACCCAGCGGAGATGGCAAAAATTACGGCGTACTTGAAGGAACATTCAAATGAAAAATATTTAAGGGACTGGAGAAGATGGATAGATTATATCCAAAGTAAATACCGGAATAAGAAGTTGCAGATAGGTTATGAATAAATATGTAGATGTTTGGTGTGTTTTTAGGAAATTAAGTTAGTAGGGTAATTAGGGAATTGAAGGAGTAAGAGATGCTGAATGTTATAATTATTTAGATTAGGATGGATTATGATTGTTGAATGTTATACCCTATAATTTGTTCTGGGAAGTGGGGGGAGAGGTGGGTGGATGGGAGGGGGAAGGGGTGGGGGGAGGGGAGAGGGTGGGGGTGGTAGGGAAGGGAGGAATAAACATGTAAACCTTTTGTAAAACTTTTTAATAAAAAAAATGTGAGGAAGGGGCTGGTTGCTGGGTGGGCGTGGCCATGGTGGGTGTGGCCTAGTCGGCCTACTGCACCAGAGGATGTTTTTGCCCTCCCCGGGCTCCGGAGGCTTTTCTCGAGCCTCCGAGAGGGCGAAAACAGCCTCCCCAGGCTCCGGAGGCCCTCTGGAGGCTAGAAACAGGCCTGTTTCCTGAACATCTGGTGGGCCTGTTTTTCGCTCTCCCTGAGCCTCTGTGTGCGACCTGCACTTACCTGCATCCAAAATGGGATACGTGGGGACTCCTGGGAGAGGCGGGGTGGGAGGGGCTGGGCCAGCCAGGAGTGGGATCCAAACTGCACAGAATCTTAGCTAGAGGTTCTCCCGAACCCCTGCGAACCCCCAGCAGCCCACCCCTGGATGTCACCCCCTAGTTCTTTTATTCCCTAGACTAAACATTTTATTGTAGAATAAATGCGTTGAGAGAGAAGTTTTAGAAAGTCTATGAGCTTGTTCACTGTACCAAGGAAGTGGAACATAACATAACATAACATAACATAACATAACATAACATAACATAACATAACATAACATAACATAACATAACATAACATAACATAACATAACATAACATAACAACATAACACAACACAACACAACACAACACAACACAACACAACACAACCAACATAACATAAGAAAAACAGAGTTGGAAGGGACCTTGGAGGTTTTCTAGTCCAAAGTTGTTAAGAAAGTTTCTAGTCCCAATTGTTATTATAAATCGAGGGCTATCTATACAAGTAGTCCTTGACTTATGACAATTCACTTAGTGACCAGTCAAAAACACAACAGCATCGGAAAAAGTGACCTATGACCATTTTTCACACTTAGACCTTTGGTCATGCGATCCAAATTCAGACACTTGGCAACTGATTCACATTTATGACGGACGCGGCGTCCTGGGGTCATGCGTGATTCCCTTTTGCGACCTCCCAACAAGCAAAATTCAACGGGGAAGCCAGATTCACTCAACAACTCTGTTACCGGCCTAAAAACTGCCACGATTCGGCGGCAAGAATGGTGGCAAAGCCCACTTAACCAACGTCCCACTTAGCCACCGAAATCTGGGGCTCAATTGTGGTCGTAAGTCAAGGACCGCCTGTATATTTTTCTTAATGCAAATCCAAGTAAACAAAACATAGCTTTGATCCAGGCCTTCCTTCTGAAAACAAGCTATCCTGATTTTACACCTTCAACGCAGACATCTGTTTCCAAGAGAGTTGTGAAATAATGCTGGCTTTTAGCTGGATGTTTCTCTGCCTAATAACTTTGCATCTTCTGCCGGGACTGTTTATTTTTCAGTGTGCTGTGTTGATATTTTCATCTCTTTTTTTAAAAAAATTAATTGGACTTTACCAAACAGGCTGATGGGAGCCTCGGTTGGGATATTTTTCTTCAGTTTTGTCTATTTTATAAAGCGAGGCCAGGTGCCAAAGAGGACAAGGGTTTCTGTGAGCCAGGTAGAGCTGTGAAATTGTCTCTTCCGCACAGCCATTATTAAAGTCACCCCAAAACGGTTGTTTTCCTTCTGCAAACTATTATTCCGTTTCAAAAGGAAGCAGACGGATTGATCTCGCTCTAAAGTGCTTTTATGGATCGCGGCAGGTACGACACACGGCTTTTGCTCTTCCGAACAATTTGAAAATAGGCGATGGATCTTTTCCTTGGTGCCTCTTGGACAAAATACCCCTATAGGAAACGTACGTAGTTTTTAGACTGCAGTGGCCCAGGGTTTTTCAGAATTCTGGGAGTTGAATTCCACACATCTTCAAGTTTAAAAAAAACATGGACTTAGTCTGTTTTGGGGACACCCATTTTAAAACATGTAGTTGGGACTAGGCCAGGGATGGCTAACCTTTCGGCATAGAGTGCCCATCCATGCGCACGCATGAATGCACAGGTGGGCATGCACACACCCATGCTGCAATGCACTCCATGTGCCCCACCCCACGCATGCACGCACAACCCCCACATGTGTACTCCATCCTCTGCGCATCTGCGCACAACCCCTGCACGCTCCTGTGCATGCATACATGTCTCCTGTGTGCACCCTGCACATCAAGCATGCACGGCATAAAGACAAAAACCATCTGGCTGGTGGGAGGTGCTCGCAGATGCACAGTGGTGAGCTGGGGCGAGGGCTCGCATGCCTGCACACCTGTGGCACATGGTTTTTTTAAAAAATTTATTTACTCTCCGAGGACTCTGGGTGGCTTACAACAAAGACAGGATACTAAATAGCATATTGCCCCCAACAATCTGGGTCCTCATTTTACCCACCTCGGAAGGACGGAAGGCTGAGTCAACCTTGAGCTGATATGGATGGATGGATGGATGGATGGATGGATGGATGGATGGATGAATGGATGGATAGATAAGGGAAGGGAACAGAAGGAAGGAAGGAAGGAAGGAAGGAAGGAAGGAAGGAAGGAAGGAAGGAAGGAAGGAAAGTAGCTATACTACTTAGATTTATATACCACTTTATAGTGCTTTTACAGCCCTCTCTAAGCGGTTTACAGAGTCAGTCTATTGCCCCCAACAATCTGGGTCCTCATTTTACCCACCTCGGAAGGACGGAAGGCTGAGTTAACCTTAAGCTGATATGGATGGATGGATGGATGGATGGATGGATGGATGGATGGATGGATGGATAAGGGAAGGGAACAGAAGGAAGGAAGGAAGGAAGGAAGGAAGGAAGGAAGGAAGGAAGGAAGGAAGGAAAGTAGCTATACAACTTAGATTTATATACCACTTTATAGTGCTTTTACAGCCCTCTCTAAGCGGTTTACAGAGTCAGTCTATTGCCCCCAAACAATCTGGGTCCTCATTTTACCCACTTCGGAAGGATGGAAGACTGAGTCAACCTTGAGCTGATATGGATGGATGGATGGATGGATGGATGGATGAATGGATGGATGGATAAGGGAAGGGAACAGAAGGAAGGAAGGAAGGAAGGAAGGAAGGAAGGAAGGAAGGAAGGAAGGAAGGAAGGAAGGAAGCTATACTACTTAGATTTATATACCACTTTATAGTGCTTTTACAGCCCTCTCTAAGCGGTTTACAGAGTCAGTCTATTGCCCCCAACAATCTGGGTCCTCATTTTACCCACCTCGGAAGGACAGAAGGCTGAGTCAACCTTAAGCTGATATGGATGGATGGATGGATGGATGGATGGATGGATGGATGGATGGATAAGGGAAGGGAACAGAAGGAAGGAAGGAAGGAAGGAAGGAAGGAAGGAAGGAAGGAAGGAAGGAAAGTAGCTATACTACTTAGATTTATATACCACTTTATAGTGCTTTTACAGCCCTCTCTAAGCGGTTTACAGAGTCAGTCTATTGCCCCCAACAATCTGGGTCCTCATTTTACCCACCTCGGAAGGACGGAAGGCTGAGTTAACCTTAAGCTGATATGGATGGATGGATGGATGGATGGATGGATAAGGGAAGGGAACAGAAGGAAGGAAGGAAGGAAGGAAGGAAGGAAGGAAGGAAGGAAGGAAGGAAGGAAGGAAGGAAGGTAGGAAGGAAAGTAGCTATACAACGTAGATTTATATACCACTTTATAGTGCTTTTACAGCCCTCTCTAAGCGGTTTACAGAGTCAGTCTATTGCCCCCAAACAATCTGGGTCCTCATTTTACCCACTTCGGAAGGATGGAAGACTGAGTCAACCTTGAGCCGGTGAGATTTGATCCGCTGATCTGCTGAACTAGCAGTCAGCTGAAGTAGCTGCAGTGCAGCACTCTAACCACTGCGCCACCTCGGCTCTAGGTGCTATAGGTTTGCCATCATGGGACTAGGCTTTTAATTAAGATGTCCAAAATTTGCTTCCCTGTAAACAGAAACTCCAGTTGAAGAGGATATAAAGGGAGTGAATGTGTCGCATGGACAGAAGAAATCAAATCAAAACCAAAAATGTGTTGGTTTTGAAGGGGATGATGGAGGCAGGTTGGGTTTGCTTTGAAAGTTTTTCCTCCCACAACTAAACCTGGGAAATAGGCACCGTCAAAAAGTGTGCACTGTGCTACTAAAAAAAGATGTTAGCAAAAAGATGTTGAGAGTTTGGAAAAAGTGCAAAGAAGAGCAACTAGGATGAAGAAGCTTATCTATCTATATCTATCTATCTATCTATCTATCTATCTATCTATCTATCTATCTATCTATCTATTGGTTCGATTTATATGCCACCTTTCTCTGGAGACTCAGGGCGGCTTGCAATGTGTTAAGCAATAGCCTTCATACTTTTGTATATACCTGCTTAGTAGGGCTTTTGCCCATCCCTAAGCGGTGTTCTTTTTTATACAAAGTCAGCTTATTGCCCCCACAATCCGGGTCCTCATTTTACCTACCTCAGAAGGATGGAAGGCTGAGTCAACCTTGAGCCTGGTGAGATTTAAACTCGCAGCAATTGCAGGCAGCTGGCAGCTAAGTGCTACTTTAACAGCGCTTTAGTCCCCTGCACCACCAAAGCTCTGAAGAACGGTTGCAGGAATTGGGTATGGCTAGTCTATAGAAAAGAAGGACATGGGGGGGACATAATTGCAGAGTTCCAGTATTTGAGGGGCTGCCACAAAAAAAGAGGGGGTTCACATTCTCCAAAGCACCAGCAGACAGGATAAGAAACAAGGGATGGAAACTAATCAAGGAGAGAAGCAACCTGGAATTAAGGAGAAATTTCCTAAACTGTGAGGACAATTAACCAGTGGATTAGCTTCCCTCCAGAAGTTGTGGATGCTCCATCACTGGAGGTTTTTAAGAAGAGACTGGACAGCCACATGTCTGAAATGGTATAGGTTCTCCTACTTGAACAGGGGGTTGGACTAGAAGACCTCCAAGGTCTCTTCCGGCTCTTTTCTGATCGAAAGTCTTTTTGTTTCTGGTTGTAGAAGAGAATAGAATTCTTTATTGGCCAAGTGTGATTGGACACACAAGGAATTGTCTTCGGTGCATACGCTCTCAGTGTACATAAGAAGGATAAAATACACTCATCGAGAATAAAAAGATACAACATAGTGATAGTAAGGTTACTAATAAGCTATCAAATTGTACTAGGAACAAATGAAAACAATATAAATTGAAAGATAGAAGCAACATGGTTATAGTCATGAGAGGAAAGAGATAGATACTAGTAAGGAAAAGAAGAATAGAATAGAATAGAATAGAATAGAATAGAATAGAATAGAATAGAATAGAATAGAATAGAATAGAATAGAATAGAATAGAATAGAATAGAATAGAATAGAATAGAATAGAATTCTTTATTGGCCAAGTATGATTGGACACACAAGGAATTTGTCTTTGGTGCATACACTCTCAGTGTACATAAGGATAAAATACACTCATCGAGAATAAAAAGACTTTAACCCCAGATTTGGGGTTGGCCTTATTGAA